>JAHREE010000561.1:1305042-1453873 GCA_033628505.1 Tringa tobata
TTTTTTTTCGGGGGCAGGGGGAGAGCAAGGGAGGGGGGCCCATCTCCCTTTCCCAAACGAAACCTGTGCCTACTGTCCCCTTTTCAAGTAATAGATTAACTGTTTTGCATCGACACAAATGTCACCTGGTTTGCCTTTTGCACTCTGAGCTTTCTGGGGGTGTAAGTCTCCACACTGACCTCTCCATAACTCCTGCCACGTAAAAATTCTTCCCTGTGGCATGTGGAAAGCGGAGGTCTGGTGAAGCTCTGTGATCCTCTACTATGTATAAAATTGCCAAATAGGGACCTCCATTTTTCTCCTTTGCTTTTCTTTCTCTTTATAATTTTTATCTTGAATATGAAACAGTATCTTGAAAGACAGTTAAGAAGATATTGCTGTCCCGAAATAGATGATTGTTCAGGTATAGAGTCCTAGCTGGTTTGCTTCACCCACATAAGCAGAAATATTCTATATTAAAATAGTTAAATTAATTTCTGCTGGAATGTGCTTTTACTTTAGATACTTTCAATCATGCATGAATTGCCAAGAGCTAAGTGGAAAGTAATTTTCTGTTGGAGACCTGTGCATCACAGAAAATCCCTTACACATGTGTAAAACAAAGAGATTGAAGGGTTTCAGAATTCCCCAGGCTCCAGAGCAGAGCCTGAGGCAGAGCACTTTGTGCTGACCTGGCTCTCCATCTTGCTCCAATGGAGAATTAAGATGTCATCAGCAGTCACATGCAGAAATGGAGCATTTCTCTGTCCCAGCTGAGCGAGGAACACTCCTGTGACAATGAAATAAACCCAGCAGTCCCCAGTGCTATATGCTGCTGCTCACTGCTCCACTGGGTTTTCAAGAAAAGACCTCCTCTGCTCCCATGGAGTGCTCTGCTCTCAGTGGACCTCAGAACACATTATTGGAAGAGTCTTGTCTTTGGTGAAGTTAAAAAACTAATGTTGAAATGCCAACCCAGAACTCTTTTTACAGAAAAGAGAAAAGAATCATGTTCACTTTCCTTTAGACTATTTTTTTTCAGGCTTGTGCATTTTTTTATTTGCTTCTCTAAAAGAAAACTTGTAGCAGAACAAACCCTTGGTGTTCCATGACCAGCCTCCACATCACATACTGTATCTTTGACAGAATGAGTAATAGGTTACTCCCTAGTGTAATGCTGCTCCTGCATAGCAGACTCCTGTTAGTTCTTTCTATTTATTCTGCCTTATCTTTCTCACATTTCATCACTTTCTTGTTATGTTTGCTCAGTTAAGTCATTAAAACTGCTTTGTTTTTTCTCTTTCCATGTTTAGCCCTAGGAAATCAGCTAAGCCTATGTAATCGATTTAGCATTTAATTTCCCTAAAACACCCCCTTTCCTACCATGTGTCTGGGGCCCTGAGACATTTCCATTTCTGGGTGGATTGACTGGTGTGAGAAGGAAATCTCTGTGCCAACTCACAGCTCTGAAAGACAGCAAGAAATGCTTCTCCACTGTACTCTCGTGCTACTTGCAGTCATGTTGATGTGTTGAATGTCTGTTTCAGTGCTGCATTGGGCAAAACAGGCAGCAAAAGAGGCAAGTATCATGTAAGCAACTTCTGGACTACATTGCAGTTCTCACCTGCTTTAGTGTGAAGAGCTGAGCGCTCTGTTGTTTCCACGTTGTAAAACTACTTGATGGGGGATTGACAAAAAAAAAAGGAAGTAGAAGAGAAAATCAGACATATCCAAGTCATTTGGCTCTGCTTTGTTTCTCACAATCCTTATTTCCACAGAGACATTAGCACAGTTTCAACATGAAAGTACAAAACAGCACTCCAACACAGATATCAGCCCCCCTGATCTCCAGGCTCCAAAGACCTTTATGACTCCTTGTGGGTCCTTTCTCTCCAGATGCCATGCTGCGTCATCTTTTTCAGGAACCAGTCCAGCTCTAGCTTAAAATTAGGTGGGTCCCACAACTCCTGCCCTACCTCTTCATTGCCCCAAGTACTGGAAACCTCCTTGTAATTTCATGACACGTTTGTACTCATCTCCTTGCGTCACCATGGTCTTTAAGTTTAAATGTCTTGCAAACCTTCTTGATCTTTTACTCCCTGGCATATTTACAGAAGATTTTAGTCTTTCTTCTGTTGGATGAGAGGAGTCAAGTTGTTGGACTTCTCTTTTGGAGACAGTTATGAGGGTGGACCTTTGAGAGCTGCCTCGCCAAATGTAAGGGCAGTTTTCAGGCTGACAGAGCTTTATTTGTCTTATCCAGAAAAACCCAACTAAACTGAAAGCACATACCCTTTCCCCTAATATATCCCCTCTGCAGAACATCTCCGTGCTGCTGTTAGATGAACCAGGGCATGGTCTCAAAGCAAACCTGCCTCTACCTTGAGATTCCTCTCACCCTTGCAAGCTCTGAGACCTCCCATGGCTTCAGTGGGTGAACAGAACCCTTCCCTGTCCCCCTGTGTCTCCTCAAACAGAGGGTCTTTGTTGAAAATGCATTTAAATGGATTTTAAAGAGGATGATATTTAAAAAAAAACACACAGACAAACAAAAGAAATCCCAGCTGAGCCCATTACACATTATTGAATTAAATAAGAGGGATTTTACACAGTCTGTAATTGGGTTTTAAATCATGGTTCTAAACAGCTGCTGATCTCTAGAAAGCTTCAGAAAGAGTGTGCTGAAGCACAGGCCTGCCAGCATGCCACGAGCAGAGCGCCCACATGCCATCAACAGGCAGATTTACAAACCAGATTTTATATCTGAAGAAAGAATTTGCTGACTGCTAATCCCTGCTGATTAATAATGTTTTCACAAGGCCACCACAGAAAGTTTGCTAGTCTTGTCTAGAGAGTACCAGACTTTGGCCAAGCAAAGTCTTTATCCAAAAATATATTTGTCTAGAAAGTGCAATTATTATGCCTAGGAATGCCAGGTATGGATGCTGTATTTTCTTGTTAAGTACAAGTTTTTCTACAGATAAGAAGGCTAAAGGGTACAAGATAAGCAAGGTTTGTCAGGATAGATAATATCTTCGCATAGACCAATACCAGCATTAAAAAACTTCAGACGAACTTTCAGACACGGAAGCAGACGCAAAGGAAGCCCATGGGTCCAGTAGCTGACAAGGTTTTTTCTGCCCATTTATCAAAAGCAAGATATCACACCTCCCGAAAAACTTTGCTTTGTTTAGTTTAATTCCCATTAAAAAGTGGATTGAGCTGGAGAGAAACAAGGCAGACTTGTTTCACAATGAATATGTCCACAGTGTGAATTACTTGCTGTTTTCTGAGTGAGATAGCACTGCTTAACAGCGACCTTCTGCTTTATCAATACCAAAGCCAAATCACTTGCCCTTAAATTATTTCAACTTTCATCTTTGTGTTTGACTGTACCAGAGAGGTATTACTGAATGATCCAGTTACTGGGACAAGGGTCCCTCTGAACATGTGGGTAAGAAGATCTGACATTAACATACTGGAGTGAAATAGGATTTCTGACAGTTTGAAGTCGAAATCCTAACAGGAAAGGTAACATTTCTGGCAGTGTTGAAATCTGGCACCTTTCTCCAGAGAACATCATTTTGCTCCCAATAATCACCAAGTAGTTATGAGTAACAAATGATTTCCTAGAAATCAGGATCGAGTGGTGAATGTCAATCAATATTCCAACAAGCTGAATTACTTGGCTACAGAGCTCATCAGAAACAACCAGGCCAGATCCAGTTTCTAATAATTACACAGGATGATCAAACCTCTCCGTTACGACAGATGCAGATGGAACAGATTGTTCCTTCAAATGTCTGCTCTGCCAGAAGAACCGGCAGCTCCCTCAGCCCTGCAAGACTCTTACTCTCCTGCAATTTTACTAGACGTGCACTTCATTTTTAGGGCACAACAGGCAGGTGGGGCTTTCTGAGGGGTTATATCTGCTGAGTGATGACAGGTAGCAACAAAATACTGTGGTGAGAAATATGAAAGAGAAAAATATCAGTATAAGTGGGCGCTGCTTTGTCCTGCATTTATAAGTATATAAGCAGTTGATTAAAATATGGCCAGCTGCCAGGGCTGACATCAGACATAAATTTGCACGGTGAAGTTGTCCTCCGTATCTCATACCCTTCATGTTTGACACAACAGGGCCACAGCAGAGCTCAAGACTGGGATTTTCAAAACTAGAGGGACACCAATGGAGCTGGTAAGAAGCTGCTTAGTCACTAGAAAATGCAGAAAACCAGCCATGTTAGATTAATTACAGGAATTTAACATGTGCCATATTCAACTTTTCAGCATCCCACTATCCTTTGAAGACTCCAGGCTGAGGTGTGAGCCCTGTCAGTGGGTGGTGGAGGTGGACACACACTGTAGAGTGAGGTTCACAAACACTATCACGCTGAGTCTGTCCAAGCCTGATGGTAGGAATTTGTGAAATATCAGTCACAGTCCCAAAGGGATTTAGGTGCCTGTCACCACACAAAGTCTCCACCATCGTGCTTGAACAACTCAATCTTGACTAACAGTGGATTCAGACCGTTCCTCTGCTGGATGGGACATGGACCTTGTGTCTCACCTCCCAGCAGGGGCTTGAGCTCCTGAACTCAAGAGTGCAGGAAAGTGTCCTCTCCTGCTGAGGCAACTCCTCAGTGAAACACTCAGATGCACAGGTTGATACACAATTCTCTCTCCAGCTACACAAGTGTCCAAACACTGACCTATAAAGTCACATCCCAGAGAAGTAAGCATCACTATGTCCACACCAGTGGACTGCAGGTAGCCTGAAGGTCCCAGACACTGCTTCTTTATCATACAAGTGAGCAGCACTCACTTAGCAGACGACTGACAGCTTTCCCACTTGTCCATTGCATCCACAGTGTTGATGAGAGCAGGGAAGAAGCGTAAAATGATGTGTGAATGATGCTTTCAGATGGCTCTAAAGATGATAGGGGCCTGGAGCATCTCTCTTACAAGGAGAGGCTGAGGGACTTGGATCTTTTTAGTCTGGAGAATACTGAGGGGGGATCTGATCAATGTTCATAAATGCTTAAAGTGAGGGTGTCAAGAGGATGGAGCTGGTCTTTTTTCGGTGGTTCCCATTTACAGGATGAGGAAATGGGCACAAACTTGAATATAAGAAGTTCCACCTAAACATGAGGAGGAACTTCTTTACTTTGAGGGTGGCAGAGCCCTGAAACAGCCTTCCTAGGGAGGTGGTGGAGTCTCTGTCTCTGGAGACATTCAAAACCAACCTGGAAACATTCCTGTGCAACCTGCTCTGGGTGGACCTGCTTTGGCAGGGGGTTGGACTAGAGGATCTTCAGAGATCCCTTCCAACCCCATGTGATTCTGTGATTCAAACACACTGCAGGATGGCCACGTCAAGCCACAACAACACAGATTTCCATTGCACATGGGACAGGCAGTGGTGGAACAGGGAGAAGGGAGGAGAAGGGCTGCCAACTTGGACACCATACAAAACCATCATTGGCGACATGGCAAGGCGTTTCCCACTTGAAAAGCAAACAAGGAAGATCTCATGCTTTTGCATCTCTGTCAGTGTGATGGGACTGCCCCCGGCTGAACAAGTTACTAGCCCCTGACAATTACAGTCCTGCTAATCCGCATCATCCAGCGAAGATGAAGCACTCGGGCAAAAATAGCAAACAGGTCAGAAGGAGGTTATAGAAATACCAAAGGATTATTCATATTCCTTCAGGTAGCTATAAGAAACAGTTTAAACACAAGAATGACAGATTAAAGGTGTCGTTGACAGAGAGGAATGACTGCTCTGAGGTCTAAGCCACATTCAATCCTCTTTCTTTAGATGTAGAAGCCAAAGACTCCTTCAAAGGGAGCCGGCTATAAAGCTGTAACAAAAAAGAGCACACGTGGTCTTTCCGTGCCACTGGTGATCTGAGGGCACAGTGGGGGGACAAACAAGAGGTTCAGGCTGCCTCATCCCAGGCAAGCTCCTCTACAATGCTGCAGCTTGTCCTTTGCACACATGGGGACACTGCTGGAACTATGGAGAGCAGCAGACTACAGTCCTAGAGAGTTTTAAAAACTGTCTCCTGATTTCAAAGCCGAGCAGATTTTCTTGGGGGAAAGTGTCAAAGTGCACTTAAGAAATTAAATTTCATACATCCGCTGTCCTACTTGAAGATAACAGGTAGCCACAGAAAACATAGGCCATACATTTAGAAATGCCTGCCAAAATGTTCTGGTAGCATGTTTTGGCCTTGGTTTCTCAGTCACTTTAATTTCATCTGTCTAAACCTTATTAGATTAAAACTAACGTAAGACAGATGAGGCCAGAAAACTGTTTTGCTGCCTCCTCAGGATGTATATAAAAAAAGAGCAATGTGAGTTTTTTAAAGCAAATTTGCTTAAATGACAACAAAAGAGCACAGGAGCCAAAGCTGCCAGAACTGCTTGTGGGTTGGGACAGGATGCAGTGGCCTCCTGATCTGGCAGAGCTGCACCAAGGACCTCCCTGAAAGCCAAGGCCAAGCCCCCGTGCTGCCAGCACCCCAGAAAGGGACCTCACTGGCTGGGGTCCCGCATGTCCAGGCAGGGCCATGGCCATGGCTGAGCTGGAGACAAGCACTCCTTCCGTGCAGCTCAGACCAGAACTGAAGGTCCATGGCTGAGCTCAAATGGGTCCCTGGACCCCATGGTCAGAGATGTGGGCGCAGGTTTGTCAAGGCCATTCAGGCCAATTAGGGTCCTCAGAGCCCTGACAAGTTGACTATCCAACGAGACTTTGACCATTTTTTGGTGTCTGGAAATCACAATGCACCGTTCACAGGGGCTGTTTTATATATGCAAGACAATGTTCAGTCTTCCTTTAAATTCTCCATGCATCCACCTTTCGCAGACAGACCTTCTCACTTCCCTGTCACCAGCCGGTGCGTGACACATCCAGCTGTGACTCACAGCAGCGTGGGGGAGAGCGGCTTTTAGGGTTCTGGCTGGTTTGCTGCGGGTGGTCACCGCTGACACCTCTTGTTGGAAGTGATGAGCTGATGAGTTCCCTCGGGACATCAGAGGCCTTCTGGGCCTGGCACCATCTGCCAGAAAGTGTTGAAAAGCAAGGAATGCTGACAGGATGGACCAGGTCTCATTTGAATGTCGACTCAGGGAGCGTTCGGGGCATTTTTGGTACTAATAACTTGTGTATGTGGAGCAGCAGGCAACGCATTATCTCTGTGAAAGCTGGTCAACACAAACATGAGCAAGTAATGCTCCTAGGCCTCGAACAAGGTGAACCTGCCAAGACAAAAGGCCCGAGAGAGGACAGGTACTCCATCTTGGAACATCTCCCCTTTGTAGTAGAAAGATGAGATTTCAGATACTAGATTTCCCTAAAAGAGTGGAAATCTTGCCAGAACTGTAAGAAATGACCCAGCAGAGCATCATCCCCTAAATGGCAGCAGGTTTCCCTGGTTGAGCACAGAGTGATTGACCCTGAGACAAAGAAAGGCAATGGGAATATGGGAGGGGATGGAAAAGCTGCCTTAGGAGGAGAGGTGGAAAAGGTCCTTACTTCATTCTGAAGTCTGAGAGCCAGAGCTCTGGGCTACATGGGCTGTCACACTGACCCAGCAGGACTTCTTTTAGGCTGGGTGAAATGAATGGCATTGTCTTTTCTTATCAGTCCAGGCAGGTGTGAAATCACATCTTCAAACATGATTCTCCAAAAATCAGGTTCCCTGGAACTCTCAGCTCCTGAGTGGGAAAACGGTTCAATGAATCCACAAAAAAAAAATCCCTGAAATCTGGGCTGGACCAAACCTACACTTGAATTTAGATTTAAGATTGCAAATATTTCTGATAGAGACAAAGGTACTTCAGAGGAAATAAATAATGGAATCTTAAAATATTTTGCTCATTTTTTGTCAGTGATATATTTTGATGTTTGATTTTAGAATGGCTTTTTCTTTTTCCCCCATGGAACTGACCTCCCTTCCTCTCTAAAGGGAAAAGACCTGAGCAACCTGAAGATAAAGTCTAGCATGCTGAGCTATACCCAAGCAATTCTCAGATCTTCCTATTATTTGCACACCTCTGCCCCTGAGCAGCACAAGGGGCTGGAGCAGAGTTTAACACCCAGAGAATTTGGTCCAGCACAACCCAAGGAGGGCTAACAAAGTCTCCACAGCATGTGGTTACTTCTTTGCGTAGACCAGCACTTTTTATAAAATCTTTGGTTTAGATCTAAAACCCATGCCATCTCTGTGTCTTCCCATTCCCAGTAACTTCACTCCTGTGGCAGACTCCAGTGTAGGGCAGATGTGGGTTAGCCCAATGTGAGCTGACTTTTGTGATGGTCTCCCAGTTGACAGTGTTGGCCAATTCATCTAACCACAGTGCAGAATAACGTGACCTTGAGCTCCTAATGCTTGCAAAATATTGCTGCTACTACCTCAATTTGCTCATTTTAAGTTAATTTAGGTGTCTCCAGCCACTCTGCAGGTGGTAGAGTGGATGGTGTCAGAAGGTCTTAAGATGTGAAACATGGGATCTATTCAATGTTTCCTATTCTTGGTTCATGGGAATGCAAAGCAAATTGAGCGGCACCTTCAAGGTACCACGCAAACCCTTTGAACTCTGTAGCAATAGAAAAGATAATAAATTACTTCCTTCATTTTTCTCATATTTATTAAGTCTCAAGAGAGATTACTTATCTGAGAACCTCGTTCAAGACTACAGCTCACCGCCCAGTCAGTAGGAAACAGGGCTATTCGTATCACCTCCGGCCATGCCTTGGGATGGGGCTAGACTGAAGACATGGTTCTACATAAGGACAGCTTCCCTCAAGATAGTGGATTACTACCTACTTACGGACAATTCATAGAATTATAAAAAAATTTATGTGATCTGAAGAAACCAGAGTATACTTGCAGCAGTCATGTCAGTATTCATTGGAGGAGTAATGTCAAACTTTGTTTATGAGCCACTGTCTCTTATACCAAGTCCAAAAATGAGAGACCTCAGTGTCACCAAAGACAGTGACTTACAAGGCATTTTCAAATATCCTTGGCACAAAGCCCCAAAGCGCTTTCTGTCTTCAGTTTGGTATCTAGATGCTGCTGAGTTTTTATAAATGTAGATACATGTATGTGTGTGTATGTAAAATATTTCTCTTTAGGAAAGATGGGACAGCATCACTTTGGACCTGCAGAGAACAGTGCATGGGCACTGTGTGCTGGTGGACTCTGAGATCCATCATGGTAGAGCACCATCTAAAATATTGAAATATTTTACCCAGTATTTGTCAATGAAATACTTTAGTGCTTCATTTTAGAACTGCATATTTTTGCCACAGAACTGATCTCCATTTCTCTCCAAAGGTATGAGAAAAGGGTTGAGTATCCTGAGGCAGCTGGGACTGAGAGTCCACCATGGGATACTCAGGTGAAGATCTGTTACCCAGATCTGAGCCTGAGCATCAACAAGGCTTTAGGGAAGGTGAGATGGGAATGAGGAGAGGAGAGCAGAATCTCTCAACACCCTTGTTGGATTAGGAAGGAGGAGCAGTGACGTCCTCTTTCCAGTGAAATGAAGGGAGAGAGACAAAGGTCACAGGCTTATTATCAAGGAGTAAGCACGGGTGTGAACAGAGGCCATACCAGCCACTCTGGCAGCTGCTAATGAGCACAATCTTATCTAGTGTGAAATGTGGGCTCAGCCCCTCCTGCTGACGAGGGAGCAGCACCAGTGGGGTGTTCCCCATGTTCTCTCTCCCCTTCCACGGTGTGGGTGTGTGCATGCATGGAACACAGTTACCCCAGGACAGGCTCTGCCCTGTCTCCCCCATGGGATGTGACATGTTCATTCCGAACAGCTCACAAGAAATCCCCAAATGCAAGCTCTGGTCATCTTCATTTCAGACACCAAGTAATTTAGACCCCTCAACACTCCTTCCAGGCACCTAAACACTCTGTGTAATCCCTGGGAAGGGAGGTATCCACAGCAGTGTTACATTAGGGCTGCAGCCCCATGTTTCACACTTTGAGCACTGTGTACAGTTTTGGGCCCCTCATGACAAAAAAGACATTGAGGTACTGGAGCGTGTCCAGAGAAGGGCAACGAAGCTGGTGAGGGGTCTGGAGATCAAGTCTCGGAGGAGCAGCTGAGGGAGCTGGGGGTGTTCAGCCTAGAAAAAAGAGGCTGAGGGGAGACCTTCTTGCTCTCTACAACTCCCTGAAAGGAGGGTGTAGCAAGGCGGGGGTCTCTTCTCCCAAGGAACAAGTGACAGGACAAGACAAAACGGCCTCAAGTTGCACCAGGGGAGGTTTAGGTTGGACATTAGGAAATTTTTTTGTGCTGAAAGGGTTATCAAGAATTGGAACAGGTTGCCCAGGGAAGTGGTGGAGTCACCATCCCTGTAGGTATTTAAAAGATGGGTAGACATAGTGTTTAAAGATATGATTTATGGTGGTTTTTGTCAGTGTTAGGTTGATGGTTGGACTCGATGATCTGAAAGGGCCCTTCCAACTTAGACAATTCTATCATTCTATGATTCCCATAGATGGCAGTTGTTCCAGAGGTTCAACTGGAGGTGCTGGACGGTGCAGGTCTCCCTGTGGCAGTGCATATTGCAGTGTCACCCTGGCCCAGGCTGTGGTGACAGTGCCAGATGGAGCTTGCAGCACCTACACCTACCATCAAAAGTGATGTTAGATATTCAAAAGCAAGACAACAGCAATAAAGCTCTTGTCCCAGTAAATGATGCAGATGACATAAATCCTATCCACACAAGTCCTATCTACACACAAGTCCCTGTCTATGTGTAGCTGCTCTCCTCCAGTACATCAGTTTGGGACAAGTGTCTGCTCAAAAACGTGGTGAGTCCACGTTAATGTGTGTGTGTCCACGCCTATGCTGGTGAGCTATGTGGGACAGAATCTGTGTCTGCTTCTGTGGAAGGTACATGTCCATGTGTTCGACTGTGCATCTAGGTGGAGGAGAGTTATTTGGTGAGGTCCTTAAACAACATTTTGTATCCGTTTCCTTCAGCAAAAAATATATATTTTTAAATTACACCGGAAGCTAAAGGTAATTTGCACATTGAAAACAACATTCAGTGTGTCTTGGACAAGCTTTGGAAAATATGGAGTTTCAGCTATAGACAGAATTCTCGTTGGAAAGGCATTTTGAAGTGTTTTTTGCTTTCCCTGTGCTCTGTGGGAGCTCAGGAAGCAGACTCCAGTCCTTTCTCTCCTGATGGCAAATGTGTATCTTTCAGCAATGTTGGCTTCAGACTTTAAAAAGCCAGTTGGATAAACCATCTGAAATTATCTTGCATTTGAATATATTGGTATTTTTAGTTACTCATTCACATATGTGGCATCCAAATTATGCTGGGACCTGCTCAGAGTATTATCTAAGGAGTGCAGAGTTCAGCCCCAGTGGGGAATTGCATCACACAAGCTGCTCTCTCAGGTTCCTCGTCCTGTGGCTGCTGCAGTTGGCAGAGACCAGTGCGGGTGGAGGAAGTGTGGGATGGGAGACCATCCCAGGTCTTGGACACCCTTCTGGAAGAATCATATCTTCTCCCAAAGAGTGCGAAAGGAGCAAGTACCAAGCTGAACGGCTGGGATGGGAGAGGTTGGGCTGGGACAGAACTCACAGAGACGCGTAAGTGGAAGAGGACACAGGGGGGGCAATTTAGACTGGACATCCCTGTGTTGGTCCTAAGTGTGCACCCACAGCCTTCCTCTGAGCTGACAAGAAGGGTCTTCTAAGGATGTAGGGGAGAGTGTAGACAATATTTAATTTATTCTCTCCTTAACATCTCTCAAAATGATTGTTTTCTCTGTCCACACCCAACAAAGGCTGTAGCACCAGACAGTGTACATTTGGAGTTCACCCTTTATTGCTTTGGCTTTGATTTTCCAGGTTCTTTCTTTGAACGTCCTATCCAGATAAGAGTTTATAAAAGCATGTGGATCATGTTACTTTCCAGGTATAGTCCTGAAAGACATGGGTCTTGGGTACTCATCTTCTCCTGGCCAAAGGTTTCCTTTATAACCTCACCTTTGAGCTCACCTGTAAAATTACCTGATTTGAGCCATTTAGCCATTACTGAACAGAACTCTGGATCCTGCCCAACACTCCGCTGAGATGTATTTCTTCAGAGACCCCAGTGTCAGTCCAGCACTCCTGAAAGGTTGGGCAGGGCTAGCAGATTTTTGTCACACTGAGGTACAAGGGCTGGTGCAAGACTAACCACGTTAATGCTGACAGAACTAGAGCAGGTAGGAAGACAGAAGGTATCGTGCTTGAGCTCAGGCCAGGCACAGGTGTTTTTAAAGCATTTATAAGAACCAGTAATAACTACACAAACGCACTGCCTTCCAGCCACACGCTGTACCCACAAACGCCCTTCTCATGTGGTTCTCCCACAGCTCTGACCCACTGGAGCCTGGTTTATCACCTCCATGGTTTCTACACCAGACCCCCAACAACAGGTTGGCCCAAGGGTGGCAGAAATTTAGCCAAGCAGCCCATGGAGGATCTGTGCTTCCTGTGCACCCCTTTCTCCCATGGAAACCTGAAAATGAAATTCTTTCAGACCCCGAGAGAATCTCGGATAAAAGAAAAATGCAGAAACTAGCCCAGAGGCTTGGGACAGCATGCACAGAAATAATTTGGTTTTGAACAAGGTTTCACTCATGTTTGTAGTTTTTAGCGGTGCTCCAAGACCCCAGCGCAGAGGCAGAATTCCAAGCAACAAACAGTGTTTGAAACAAATCTTTGAGGACAGCCTTTAAAGATGAGCCCTCCAGGTCTCTGTTCCCCTCAGAGTGGGAGAGGTGACTTGAATTACGTCTTCTGGCACTGGTCATGTACGTACCTGTATGTTTATAATCATAGACTGAGAGGAAAACACAGGTTTATATTATTCTCTGTGTACTCACTTTGCAGAGCTGACATTATTATTCTGTCTTGACTCTATGCACTGGACAAATGGACAAGAAAATTTTGCGATGTTGTTATTTGCGGCTTTTAAGCTTCTTTTTCTTTCTTTCTCCCAGAATGTCAAGAGAAGTGCTCATAGCCTGACCAATGCCTGACATATAGGAGCTCACTTCCTAGATGACAAGCTCATACACTGGAACCACCTCACTGCAAGGGCCACACTCCCTGTAGTTATAAAGCACATGGTTACACTGCCCAGGACTTCAGGACCAGAACTGGTGAATGACATCAGCATCATCTTACGCTTCAGCCAAGCAGAGTCAGCAAAGACTGGAGCGTTGTCCTCTCCATGGGTCACCCTTCTGGACTGGTGAGTTGTCACCATGCTACCCCTTGATCTGTCCCTTTGTGAAACGGGGGTAGAAATGCTTCCAGAGGCCTGTATGGAGCCAGGAAGCACTTTCAGTCAGCTGAGAATAAGCACCTCTTAGTGCTGGTGCTGTGGCCTTCACATTTTCCATGTTCCTCCTGGCTCTGCTGAGGTTTCACTGATTTCAGTGCACTTACTCCTGATGTGCACTGGTGCATGAGAGGATACCCAAGAGTTTCACCCTCTTATGGGGAGAGAAACTCATACACGGTAATGATGGAGCCATCTACTGTTGCGCCGCAAGGGAGGAAAGAAAATATATTTTAGAAAACCTTCTCAATGGCATTGAAACTGGAGCATGTTCTCACACAGATGGACATTTGTGAACCTCTCCCTGACAAAGTCACTGTTCCCCAGGTTTTTTATATGCTCCAGCCAGAAATCTCATGTGTCAGGCAGTACATAACCTTAATAAGACATCAAGCCAGCCAACCCCACATGCTCTTAACTTTTAGGAGGGAAAATCCCACTCAAGCATCTGTAGAACTGGTTATATTTTGTTGAAATGATGCTGGAGAATAGGGCATGAGAGAGAATTTCTCTGAGGGAGAGACGTTTGTGGGCCAGGAGAGCTGGTGTGAAGTGAAATGTCCTTAAGAAGCAGAAGGAGGTGTGGGGAGGATGTCATCTTGGGTGGACTCCTCCAACACCACTGGGGTTGACAGCAAAGCAAAAGCTTGAATGTGTGACAGTGATGTACACAGGAACCAAAGCAGGACAGCATCTGAGAGGTCCAGAAGAGGCTCCACTGCCTTGTTATGAGATGCTCTGAAATAAGAAAAGGGAACCACTTTGTCAGGCTAGAAATTTTAATAATTCTCTGGAAATGAAGACTAAGATGAAAGGCGAGGATATTTTGACTTGTGCCTAAATTAACTATTTTATTTGACTGCAAGCACAGGACTTGAGGCCACTGCATGAAATGCGACAGGAATGTAATGGATCTGCCCATCTTGATTCAGCACCGGTGAGGACACACAGAGGGCCCATGACCTCATAAGGTGTTTTCCATCTCTCATTTCTCTGGGTCCATGATAGAATGAGACAGGAGGCATTAAAAAGACATCTGAAGGGAAAAATCTTTCCCATTACATCAATAAAAAATACTAGCCCCAGTGGGAGGAGGCTGTCAAAGACACCCAGCCAGAAAGCCTTAATAAAACCTGTCTTCTTAGCAGCTGATATTCCTCTCCCTGCAACACATAAAGCTGGAAAAGCTGAGAGCCAAGGCAGCAATCGGAGCCTTTGGCTTTGAAAGCAGAAGCCGCTTTGCTGTTGGCTGTAAGAGTTTCTAGGGAACTTGAGCTTCTTGAACACTTCCCATCCAAATGAAAAGTGCCGACATGCCCCAGGTGGAAGGAGTCTTTTTTCCCCTCTTTATTCTGCCAGGTCTCCTCTGTCTTGCCTTAGCAAAAGGAAAGAGCCTACCCAAGACCAAACTGGTCATCAGCTGGAACCGACAAGTCAAATTTCTTTTACTTATTGTCCCTCCTGCAGTACATGCTCTCTCTAAGCCTCACAGATACCACCTGGCCCCAGTCCTTGTTTCTGGAGTACAGCAGAACCTCCCACTTTCTCAAACATCAAGGAGGTGAGCAGGCCCACAATACCAGCAGTGTGACACCAGCGCGATTGCAATGGGCATCCCAGGCTAGCAGTTCAGTGAGAGAACCTGATGACCAGGACATAACATTCAGTCAACACAGTTCACAGGAATAATTCAGGTGTGAAGGGACCTTAGGACATCTCTAGAACAACTTCCTGCTCAGTTGTTACATGCCATCACCTACACCATTGTCTCTGGCCTCCTGTTCTGTGCTCAGATCTCCAGATGCTTGGCACGGAAGTATTTTTCTTGGAACAGGGGAGACATCATGTTTGCAGTTCCCAGCAACGTCCAGCCTGGCAGCCCTGCTAGCCTTTGCCTCTGTTTTCCAGGACATGTCCCCTTCTTCTCAAAAGTTTCCGTCTTTCACATGATTCTCTTCTTGTACCTGACCTAGAAATGTATCAGTTGTACCTCCCATCCCCGTGATCCTGCTCATCTGGTCTGCCTTGTTCTCAGAACAAAAAATAGGTGAAGGAATTGTAGTAGAGACCTAAGCCTCCTGCTGTAGGAATCACGTCTCTTGAGGGAAGCTGGGTGAGAATGCCCTCCATTTCGAAAACAACCTCCCCATATCCCACCATAGACAATATCCCCCCCATCCCTGCTCCCATTTCACAGGGAAATTCAGGAGTGACAAATCTCTGCTGTTCCATGAGAGGGCAGTGTCGTCTGGAAGCAAAGCTTCCACTGAAAACTGTTGGCATGTCTGGGTAGAAGGCGGCCAGGACTGATGGGGGAAACGTCCCAGAGTATTTAATAAGGATCAACTCAGTCATGTTCTTGGGGACTTATGAAGGCTCTGCAGACCCCCAGAATTTACTAGTGATAAGATCTCCTTTATCTTTTTTTAAAGTCTGGAATGGAGCTAGAAATCTCTTTGAAACACTGGTGAGGAGAGAAAAAGAAAGGAGGTTATTATCTATTAAATTCTGTGTGATGCTTTTGTGCAGAGCAGGTTCTGAAGGACTCTGCTAGGTTCTCTTTAAAAATCCTGCCTCTTGCTGAACTGCCTCAGCTTTGTATCACCAGAGTTCAATCCGAGGGGACACTCTGCTCATCATGTTTTTCACAAAAGCTCACTGAGGTTCCTGGCACATCATCACACCTTCAGAAGAGACCTTGATATACTGCCTGCTGGGAGCTGAAGGTGCAAAGGAAAATCTAGGCCAAGCACCCTGAGGGAATTTCATCCCTGAGTACCACTGAGACAGAAAACAGCATCCTGACTGGCTAACTTCTCTGTGTGTGGAGCTCCAAGGAGGGTTCCCAGCAGCTCACCTACAAAGGTCCTACCCCATATCCTCTCTGCTACAAACACTTCCCACTATATAAACAGGCCACAAGTCAAGCAGTTGGTCCTGAGAGAGGATACACCTCAGGCAGCAACCATCCTTCAGCACAGCTGGGGTTCATCCTGAGTTACTTTCTCTGCTTTCTCTCCTCCACCAAGAAGCCATGGCACATATATGGCATGGCTGAAGAGGCCAGACACTGTGACACTTTGATACCTTCCTTCAGAAATGTCCCCAGATGTAGAAGAGGAAGGCAGACTGTCTTCATGACTCCTTCTTTGCTCTGAGACACTCAAGAAAAGAGGATTCACCTCACACTGTAGCAGTGTCTCTGGAAAGGGAGGAGATCCTCTTCTGTGGGAGGAAGGAAACTTCTTCCTCCCTCCTCCCTCATGACAGAGTAAAGGCAAACCATGAACAGTCTCTCCTTAACTGTACACAACCACAAGAAAGAGATAAAGAAATTTCTGCTCCTTTGAGCTGCTCTGTGGCATGGCTCCAGGCAGCTGCAGCTTGCATTATTAGAGACCTCTCCTACAACCTGCTGGTGTCTGCCTCACCAGGTGACTTCAGACAAATTGCTGCCTCAGATTCTCTGTCTTATGAAAGGAACACTGCTACAACCTCACACCGAAAAAAAAAAAAAAATTGAGATCTGGAGGGAAGTGGCCCTGAAGGGGCAGATATGATCACTGTGCCCACAGAGTGCTTCCCATTTTAATATCTAGCAGATGCACCATGGGGGTGCCTTTGGAGATGCCTCTGAAGGGTTCTGCTGACCATGTCCCACCCGCTGTGCAGCACGTGGGGTTATGCAACTTATTTGCCTCTCTATTTTATGAGGCCCTGAAGGCACCAGTGCTAATGGAAAAACACAACAAGCAGGAGGGCAGGGACAGGAAGACAGACGGTCAGCTCTCCAGCAGCGTGGCTTCTATTTGTCAAACTGCTACGAAGTCATTATAGGAAAAATAATATCAACAAAACCGTGAAAACCTCAAATTTCTTCAGTGTTATTGAGCTTGTTTTCAGTGGACTGCTCTCCTCTTTCTTCTTTTTAAATATTTTTTCCTTCTGTAGAGCTCTTTCTTCCAGCTATTACACACCCTCTTCTCTCAAGTTTACTTGACCTTCAGGTCTCTGGAGTGTCTTTCATACAGGACCTTTCCTCTGCGCTGTGCTTCTGCTGCCCCTGAGCTCTGGTAGGGATTGCATCTGCCAAGGGTGCAGTGTGGCCAGGGATTTGATTCTCCTGCCAAGGTACTCACACATAAGCATATGCGAATTTTTATAAGATTATGCTGAATCAGTTGCCCAACAATGCTGGAAGGATCCCAAGGCTATTAAGATCTTGTGTCATGGGTTTTGAAACCGCAACTAACATCAGTTGTTTCAAATCAACAATGTAGATTTTCAGAAGACTTTTGTAAAGATTTATTTTTTTAAGTAACTATGAGGCACTTTCCAGTGACATCTTCCATGTGAGGACATTCAGCTGCCAGCAAACTCCAGATCTCAGCCTTTTTGAGATGTTGATTGGTGTGGCTGGTGCCGCATTAGAGCAGATGACTGGGCAGCTCAAGTTTCCAGTGGCTGGAAGCTAAAAATCAGAGCTGGGAAACACTGCTCATGAGTGAACAGTAATATTGATCAACCATTGTCAGAAAACCCCAGCTTTTAGACAAAGACACAAAGGACCATAGGCTGTCACAGGTGTTCCCATCTTTTCTGGCTGAGGAAGACTATTTTGTAGAAACACATCCTAATCTTGGTTTGAAGTTAAGTAATAGGTTCCCAGCATGTTGCCCACAAGATCCTCCACCGTTACTCATAACCACAGAATTATGAACACACCAAATTTGCCACCGCCTAAACCCCAGATTGGCAGCAAAAGCCAAATATGGCCAGGCCCACAGCATGTTACTTGCCCAGTACTTTAACCTATGGGCCAGAGAAGGCTAAGACTTTTGTGTTTAATGGTGGAAGATGGCCACATCTCTGGCTGAGGGACCTCACGAGTTAATCATTATGGCTATAACCACAAAACCAGTATGGGAACATCACACAGCTTGTGAGTATAGTGCAATATCTCCTCAGAACAAAAAGACAGGACAGCATGGAGCTTTAAGCCACTGGTGAGCCACCCTTGCCAGTTATTGAATGGACTATGAACCCCTTTTTGTTTTCCAGGTGGTTGCTGAAGAAAAGAGCCAGTAGTGTGTCTGGAGCCAACATTAACGTCAATGCTGAGCTCAAACATTTTCTCAAGGCTACTGATCTCTTCTAGCTGTGCTTTCTCTTGGTATCTCAGCTTCAGCTCGCCTTTCTCTCAAGTAAAACTCTGCCAGAGACCTGGGCTCCGGAGGCAGTGACTTGCTGTCTCTCACTTGGTTCAGATGCGTTTCATTTGCAGTTGTGACTCACTCCTCACAGCTCTCTTCTTTTCTCATAAAGCCGGGTGACTTAATCATACCTTCTCACTGAACTAATGCTACTGCGCCTTACCTCCTGGCTACACCAGCCAGCAAACCTGGGTAATAGTGCTGCTTTCCAGCAGCCTCCTGGCTCGTGGGCACAATTATCCGGCTGCAGCAAGATGCTGAGCTGGGCCGCTTGGTGCTACTGTAGTAACACGTGTACCCAGAGCTCCGCATGCCTCTGCTCCTGGGAAGTGCCTCTGCTTGCTCTCTGTGGGAGTTGTCCCTATCTAACAGATGGGCAGCAGGCCTGGAGATCCCAAACCCTGCTCCCTAAGGAGTTATTCTTGGCGACTAGGCTCCCTCCTGGACGCCGATCCCTACGTCTCACCACGATTTTACTTGGCAGCTCAGCAAAAGGTGCCTCAAGATGTCAGCTGCACACTGTCAGAAGTCCAGGCTGCCCTAGACAGCAGCCCCCAAGTGCATCTTCACTTGGTAGGAAGCACCAGGGCTCATCCTGCTCCAGCCTCTCTTTCCCAGCTCTCCCACCCTCTATGGCTGTGGTGGAAGGGGAGGCTGGGACCTGGCTCTGCTGCCTCTGAGGTTGATCAGAAGAGAAGAGGAGTTCTCCAGCATCTGAATGTAGTCTACAAATAGGATCAAGAAATCTGGGCAACAAGGTCTGGAGCTTTTAGTAACTGAAAAACTTCTCAGCACAGGAAGGACATGGACCTATTGGAGCAGATCCAGAGGAGGCCACAAAGATGTTGCGAGGGCTGGAGACCCTCTGCTGTGAGGACAGGCTGAGGGAGTTGGGGGTGTTCAGCCTGGGGAAGAGAAGGCTCCAGGGAAACCTTATAGAGGCCTTTCAGTACCTAAAGTGGGCCTATAGAAAAGCTGGGGAGCGATAGGACAAGGGGGAAGGATCTGACACTGGAAGAGGGGAGATGGGATGAGATGAGATCTCAGGAAGAAATTCTTTGCTGTGAGTGGGGTGAGAGCCTGGCCCAGGTTGCCCAGAGAAGCTGTGGCTGCCCCATCCCTGGAGGGGTTCAAGGCCAGGTTGGAAGGGGCTTGGAGCAAGCTGGTGTGGTGGGAGGTGTCCCTGCCCAGGGCAGGGGGTGGCACTGGGTGGGCTTTAAGGTCCATTCCAACCCAAACCATTCCACAATTCTATGAAAACATTTATTGTCAGGAAAACAAGAATGAGAACACTATCTTGTTCACCAAGTGTGCCAGCCTCTTTTGAATATGCTGGAACACCGTAGAGGCAAGGCAGTCAGTGGATATGAGACACTTCCATGTTTACCTCCACTGGCCCTACCCGTTTCAAACCCTTTCTTCATCAGTCACTGCCTCGCTCATACATATCTCCTTTATCCCACAGTCTATTTATATTTTTGATTTACATAATGTTACGACAAAAACCACAGAGCAAATATACACATTCTTAAGCTATAAATATTGCTGAAAAATAATAACATTGTGGAGACAAAAGGAATTGTTCTGATAATAAATTATTGTCTTTTCCTTTATTATGCATCGAAAATCTATGGTGAGTCACTGACAAGTGCATTGTTTGCCTAGACAGCAATTATTGGACTAGGGGAGGCTTTTGCTTACGTTCCCCTCCAGCTGTCCTTCTGGACTACTGGGGATTCGAGAATGTGGGAGCCAGGGAGTCAGAAAGCCACTAACAGGCACCTTGTCAGAGCCGGGCTACAGGGGCTGAGGAGCAGCATGTCCTGCCGCTCGGCTTCTCCTTGATGTTTTATTGGATAACAGGGAGACTAGGCATAAAATGATACAGCTGATTAAAAATGTTCCCATGACATAGGAAGTTCCATTCAGATATGAGGAAAAACTTCTTTATGGTGAGGGTGGCAGAGCCCTGGAAGAGGCTGCCCAGGGAGGGTGTGGAGTCCCCTTCTCTGGAGATCTTCAAGCCCCACCTGGATGCTCCTGAGTGCTGTGCTCTGGGCAACCCTGCTTTGTCAGGGGAGTTGGACTGGATGATCTCTAGAGGTCCCTTCTAACTCTGACAATTCCGTGATACCATGACTCAACTAGAGACATATGTCGCTGGTGCTTCCAAAAGTCCAGAGTTAGGTGCCTGCTTCTGACACTGCCAGACTTTAAAAATAGAGCAATTCTGATATTTTTTTTCATATTGGTGCAGATTGACAATGTGAGCATGCACACTATGCAAGCGGTCTAAATACCACTTTCTTACAAGTTTTCCCTGTAAATACCCCTGTAATGCCAGAGAGAAACACTATTCTGTATTGAAAATAAATCTGTTTATTTCCCTGCCCACCTCCCCAAAGCGGACACCTTTAAGATTGTCAAGTTTTCTTCCCGACTTCACTCACACTCAGGCACTCACACCCTCAGTCAGGCCTCCCAGTACTCAGCTCTTCAAGACAAAAATATTTAAACACAACAGTAATTAGATAAAGAGTTTAACTTCCCCTAACTTGGCAGCAAAGCTTGTTGATAAACGGGAAATGAAATGGGATGCAATTAGAAGAGCCTAAATGAAACAAAACTGATTCAGAGCTACATGATACACCTTGCCCTGCCCTGCCCAGGGAAGGTCACTGCCTCCCTGTAGCTTCTGCTTTTGATGATACTCTGCGTGATCATACGACATGCATAACGTTGTGATGTGTATTCCACAATGAGTCTGTTCAGCTGCCCTAAAGAATTTAGTTTTCTCAATCGTCTCTGCCCCCCACCCCACACACATTCTTTTCTCTTTGGGTGGTGTGCCTTTGTAACTGTATTACATTTATTTGCACTTACTGTTGGTTTACATTGCCTTTACTGGAATTGCTTTCTGCTGGAATCATCTAAACCGCATGTGTGCAACAATTCATTAAAATTTCTGCCTCCTCCTCATTTAAATTTCTCTCATTTCAACTTTCAGACGTGATTCCTTTCCTGAAAAGATGTTTCCCACAGTACTTCTTGCTAGTGAAGGTATCCATCACTTGTGATCAAATCAATCTTAATTTACAAGAAGCTAAATAAGCCTCTCCCTGGAACAAACACAGTTACTCTGATGCAAAAGTCTTTTCTTTTCTAGCTCTCATTTTGTGCATTCAATTTTCAGCATCCTTTGAAGCCATGGACACCAGCACTAGGGCAATACGGTGGCAGCAGTGGAAGCATCTCTCTTCAGTTCCCATCCACTAAAGTGTCTCAGGGAGCATTCACTGATTAAAACCGGGTTGGATATATCCAACAGGAGGAACTGAAGAGCTTTAGCATCTTTTTCACAAAACCCAAAGGGATGGCCTAATGATGAAGTGGGTTAGGAATTCCTTGGCTTTTTCTGGGACTTTAGCTTGGTTTTATGTGTCCTAGGTAAATATCTCTCCTGGAGCATCTCTTGGGTTATTAGTTCAAAAATTGCACCTGAAAACTGTGACGTATTTTTGGAGAAAAAAAAATAATAAAAATTGTAATTTCAATTGGTTTGCTTCCTAAAAATTGTTTCAATGATGTAATGCCTTTTCAGTTCTTTGATTCTGAAGATGCTTTCAAAACCTGAACATATTTCTGTCCTCTGTCCCAAGCACTGCTGCTTCTGCTGCTTCGCCCATTATCTTTAGCTTGGTTTAGCTTTTTTTTTTTTTTTTTAAATAAGTGTATCATACGATATTCATCACTATTTCTCCTTTATTCATCAGTAATACAGTACATTATCCCTAGTTTTAGGTTTTTCCATGTCAGTGAGAGAAGGAGTGTTTCTGCAAAAAATGGCTTCCTTCTTCATTGAGAATTTGTGGCCTTTAGGGATTTGGATTTTAATGAACTCTTACAGAACTTCCTGATTTAATTCTCAGCTTTCTGTATCTATTTATCCTTTCCAGTCACCTGCCCCCAGTTTGAGGAGAGCATTTTCTAGGTCACTGACTTGTTCTTTAGGGTACCCCCGATCCCCTGTAAAGAGCCAGCCCATGTTGTAGCAAGTGGCATTGAAAAAAGGAAAAAAAGAAATGTCAGCACCTTTATTGTGAGTTTACAGACCATTACTGGACCCCAGTCAACTGCCAACTGGTGATCAATTCTTCCTTCTCCATCCAATGGCCATCCAGGGCTGTGTTACTTATTCTTGATAACAATCTCTTTTTTATTAGTACATTATCATATATTACTTTAAAAATTTATGGTATTTTGCAACTAGTTACATGAGATCTCCAGCATAAGTCACTGCTTTGGAGTCTAATCTGCTCCATGTACCAACTGCCTGTAGTACACTACGTCTGTTTAGAAAAGCATGTCTCATCCAAAAAAATTTCTAGTACTAATGCTTAAAAATATTCACGCCTATATTGAATCCTTTGGTACTGCTGAGAGCTGCCATCAGGGCTGATGTGCTGAATGTAAGTATTTAACACTGGTATGGGGAAAAAAATTCCCATATTTATAATGTGAGATGCAGCATGATGCATTCCCCATAATTCTTCACTGCTAATCGTGAAATCATCAGGACTTGGGTGCAGACTGCAAAATACTCACAAATGTGACAGCAAAGAGGCCTGAGCCTTTAGTTCAGGAAATAACATATAAAGATCAGGTTTACTGTTAAAAATAGCATGAGGACAGATAATGCCTGAAGCTAAGGTTACATTATATAATGCATCAATAAATTGAACACTGCTGTATCTGAAGGACAATAAAGGGGAGAAGAGAATAAACGATGCATATCACAGCAGCTCTTCCTCCCATTTGCATGACCACAGTGAGGAGCACCAGGAGAAGGGCACTGAGGGTTTTTTTGGGCACAGAGACCTGGCCCTGTCACCGTGGAGAAACTGCAGTCCTGAGCATTGCACGGATCTGATGGAAACACCCTCCAGTGTGCGTGAGCGAACAGGTCTGTGCGCCCTGAGGGTGCCAGGGCTCTGCGATGGTATTCGCTCCCAAGCAAGCTCAAACCTCGAGGTGTGCTCCAACTTCCAGCTGGGGAAGGCTGTACATCAGGAAACATGCATGGACGCTGCAGGAGGTTTAGCCCCAGGTATTTCCTTTCAGGCCCAAGCTGCAGATGAGCTGAGATGGGAACTCACCCCCCCTTCACCACGCAGAGGAAGCTTCCTCTGTTTTAACAAACAGGCTCTGCCCTGATTCATGCATATTCTGGTCCTCGCTGCATTTCTGGTTGCTGGGGTGTTTCCAGGCATGATGGGAAACAGAAACAGCAGCAATGGCATTAAAAAGCCAGTCTGCAAAATTTCTGTGATGTGAAAAAGATCAGGTAATTGTAATCAACTCTGAAGCTTGTTGTGCAAGTGCAGCTGCTCTGTTGGGCCGGCACAGGAATAACCAGCCTGGTGAAGAAAGGAACTAACCAGGTTACAGCGCTGTGCCAACGCAGTCACATTCTGTGTGACTGTCACACTGTGCAGGAAGCTCGTGCCCTGTCGGATTGCACTATGCTGTGTAGATACGATGCTGAGGGACAGGGGAAGGCAGGACTTGCTTTCAAAGTAATCCCAATTACAGAATCATAGAATCACAGAATCTTCATGGTTGGAAGGGACCTTTGACATCGAGTCCAACCACACACACACAAAAAAAAAAAAACCTCAACAATCTTGGGCACTAGAGCATGCCCTGAAGTTCCACGTCGACACATTTCTTAAATACCTCCAGGGATGGTGACTCCACCACCTCCCTGGGCAGGCTCTTCCAGTGCTTGACTACCCCCTCAGTAAAGTAATTCTTCCTAATATCTAATCTAAACCTCCCCTGCTCCAACTTCAGACCATTTCCTCTGCTCCTGCCATTATTTCCTTGGGAGAAGAGGCCAACCCCCACCTCTCTGCACCCTCCTTTCAGGGAGCTGTAGAGGGCAATGAGGTCTCTCCTCAGCCTCCTCTTCTCCAAACTAAACATGCCCAGTTCCCTCAGCCTCTCCTCGTATCTCCTCACCAGCTTGGTGGCTCTCCTCTGGACATGCTTCAGCACCTCAATGTCCTTCTTGTAGTGAGGGGCCCAGAACTGAACATAGTACTCGAGGTGAGGCAATTTCTCATACATTTTTCTCCAAAGTGTAAGGGTTAGTACTATTCCTCTCTTCAGTAAGTCATTCTTTCAGCAGATCTACCTCTGCTTCCAAACTTTGGCCCCAGGAGTTGCTGAACTTTCCTCACTGTTAATCTCTTGAATAAACTGACCTCTGCATCGATCCCAATGACAAGTGCCCTGACCCTCAGGCACATGATCCATCTGGATCCAAGATTAAAACTTCTTCATGATCAAGGGGATTTGGACATCTGGGGCAGCCCGCTCCCTTTATCTACAAAATGCAAGACATAGAGAGCATATAGAGCCTGTCAACCCCCTCAGGGGAACACAGTGGGTGACAAATCCCATGTAATGCTAAGCGGGATGGCAAAGTCCTTATTCATACCCTGGGATTCACATGGTGATACCTGGTGGTTGACATGGGTCTTTGAACAGGTCACAGCCCTGAAAATGCAGGATCATCATCATGAGGTTTTTCTCATCTGAGGTCCCACTGCATCAACCATCTTATCTGCAGATATAAAGCAGCAGTAATCCTATTTTCTTTTCCACCTGTTTGATGGGAACAAAAACTAAGGGTTAAAAGCTACTTCCTTCTAGTACATTTTATCAAGCAAATGGCCAACCTCTGAGGATTCATGAAGGAAATTCTCTATCTTGGATGCACCATGTGCATGTTGGTAGGCACTATTCACAGAATATTGCTGTAAGTGTCTCTTGATGCAAAACACAAAAGCCCCACAGTGAATGACATAATTCTGGCCCATTTCCTTTTAGCACAGATCCCTTTCTTGATGGGGGGGAAAAAAATGGTCCTGAGTTACAGGTTTCTAAGTGTGAAGATCAAATGAAGTTCCTCAACAGAGAAGAGAAAATCACCCTCAAAACTGATATTTTTTCTTCTTCTTTTTTTCTCCAGGCTTATTACTCAATGCCAAAAGGCTCTTTTTGAATTGTCCAATGTGTTTCAAGGAGTTCTTCTTGCTCCCATATGGGGAAATGACTTATTCATCATGTTGAGGCTCAGAATAAATTGGATTCTTCCTTCCAGTTAACTGACTAGATTGACACAATGTGCAGAGCTATTCCAGCCTTGTGAGCATTTTCAGCAGCGGTGCCTCAGCCTCTTATTTCCTCCAATTTCTAATCTGTCACTTTATTAACATCAGTCGAATGATTCCTTTTACAGTCCCAGAGAACGTTGTTCTCACTAAAGAAACTTCACTACAAGTGAATACCAAGTGTGTCTGCTGCACTGTATGTGTCAGTAGTTAAAGGGCATGTAGAGATTTATATTCTGTACAAGGCTGGAAAACATTTTGCGTTAGAAGTACATTGCCTCAAAGGAATTTGCACAAAGCTTCCTCTATGATATGAGCCAAGCTATTTCAGAGACCCTGCTTATGCACCACCCCATCAGGTGACAGCATCTTGGAAAATGCTGGGCAGCAACACCCAGGGTTTAGCTGAGGTTTACATATGTAACTAGAAGGTCCATTTTTGGTTGTCTAACTTGAGCTTTTTCAGAGAAAACAAGTTTCACATGGACAGATGAACTGAACTTCCCAGAAATAAGGCATCTCCAACCCCTCATGTCTGAAAAAATTGGCTGCCTATGTGGGCGGTTGGAGCAGAGCATTTTCACCAAGGGCAGCAGCTGTGGAATTCACTTCCTCCATCAGGCGGTGGAGTAGACGGTGACATTCAGACAGGAATGTGCTGGCTTTGGACACATTACAATCCTATCTGTTCGCTCAGGTTTTTGCTCGAGGTGTGGTTTGGGAGCAGTGACTGAGTTAATGATGCATTGTTGTTCAGTGGGCATGAGAACACCAATTTAAAAATTTCAGGAGACTGATGGTGAAGCTCCTGGACTTCTTCTAAAGATTGGCAATGCTATCCCAGAGACATTACAATTTTAAGTGGTCAGATCTATCAGAAGGTCTCTTCTGGCCAGTGGGACTGGTTCAAAGTGAGTAGCCAGTTCAGTGACAAACAACAGAAAACTGTCAGCAAATAAGTGAACTCTGAAAAATGAAGATGGGTACAAAAAGTAGAGATACAGACAGCTATTGCTGGCTTCTCTTACTCAGTAGTCTGAGGTGGTCCACCTTGTCCTGGAAATTCACAGACCTTGGGCTATTTACCCAGCTAAGGGTTCAATCACCATAGCTGGTGTCCTGCCAACCAAAACCAGGGCTCTGCCTGGGCCGCATTGTGGTTAGTTGGCTGCAGAGTGCAGTCACCTGGCTCCCATGTGGGATACTTGATGTTAGACAGGCAATGGAGGACTTGCCAAAGCCCTTTGTTTTGCCACTGCTCAGCTACAGACATAGCTGTCTGCGCTGAGACAGCAGTTCTTGTTAAATGAGGGGCAGTATCGATATCATAGCTACCAGGATGTCCAAGCAGCAAGATCTGCTGCTGTGATTGGTGAATGGGTGAATGCCAGAGGTGGAAATCATGGTGTGTAACATGGGCAAAAAGCGGACTGTAGTTATGATACATAATGCTATCAAAGATAGGAAAGCATAGCAAGTGTAGGGGGGCCAGAAAACCTCTCAAATATTCTCCCCCAAATGTGTCACATTTTCATAGAATCATAGAATGGTTCAGGTTAGAAGGGACCTTAAAGATCATCCAGTCCCAGCCCCTGCCCTGGGCAGGGACACCTCCCACCACACCAGGTTGCTACAAGCCCCCTCCAACCTGGCCTTGAACCCCTCCAGGGTTGGGGCAGCCACAGCTTCTCTGGCCAACCTGGGCCAGGTTCTCACCACCCTCACACCAAACAAGTTCTTCCCCACATCTCATCTCCATCTCCCCTCTTCCAGTGTCAAACCCTTCCCCCTCATCCTATGGCTCCCCTTCCTGATCCAGAGTCCCCTGGAGCCCCTTTAGGGACTGGAAGGGGCTCTAAGGTCTCCCTGGAGCCTTCTCTTCTCCAGGCTGAACACCCCCAACTCCCTTAGCCTGTCTTCACAGCAGAGGTGCTCCAGAATTTTGCTCATGAAACTGGGAATTTCCTCCATAAAGAACTGAATATCAGCATCAATTTCACTTTCCAGGAATAGCAACTTATGGCCAGTTCAGCTCCTGCACTCTTTCATTGTCAGAAGACTTGGTCTGGTCTCTGGTGCTTAAGCCAGAGAGCATCCAGGCCAGCGTTGTGACTGGAGAGAGTACCTCATCTGGCCTGCACATCACACACCTAGTTTATCTCTGGGACTGGGACGTTGTTTAGCTGAAGGGTCACCACGGTGCCTGGAGCTGTATGTAGATTCAGCAAAGAAGCATCCATACAAGAAGAGGACAGAAAGCAAGAGCTTTATTTAGGGAAAAGAAGAAACCCTGAAAATGTTGAGGGTTGGTTTTTAATATAGTGTAACTGAGATATCTGGAAATGTTTTCTGGACAAACACA
The DNA here is from genome assembly GCA_033628505.1 of Tringa tobata. NCBI lineage: Eukaryota > Metazoa > Chordata > Aves > Charadriiformes > Scolopacidae > Tringa > Tringa tobata. Next base: position 1,333,159 of record JAHREE010000561.1, read on the forward strand.
AGTCCTTTCCAGAACAGCCCTGTGGTTAGGATGTTCATCAGGTGTGTGGGAGATCGAATTCCAGTTCCTGCTTTGAATGAAGCTCAGCTGTGACTTCAACCTGATATGCCTCGGCCTTTGCAAATGCCTATCCTCTGGGCTGTTCTGGGGTGACTAATCCCCTCCACATCCTACTAGAGACACCATCCTGGATCTAAGAAACCTTTTTTGATGAGCAAATGCTTTTCAACAGCAACAGTTTCTCCTCTAAAGAATCCCAGTTGCTTCTTGTCCAAACCCAAATGACTAGGCAGACAAAGGAAATGCCATCTCGTTTGACAGAGAGGACAAATAGATGCGGACAGAGCGGAGGTGGGAGTCCTGGGCTCCAGATGCTTGGCCAGTTGCTCAATCACAGGGCAACCTTTCATGCAGAATAGAGTAGGCTTCAAAGAGCAACTGCTGATGCTGAGCATTCATGAGAGGCTTAAATGGCTTCCTTTCTAATGATATCCAACGAGTACTTAGCCTTTGGGAGAATCCTTATATTTTTCTGCCTTCTTTGACTCCATAACTAACAGAACACCATTGCCCACAACCCACCCAGTCTTCTCTGGCTGCTGGGTACAGTTATCTGTGAGCCCCAGGGCTAACAAAATAACTGCAGGTTGGGAATATGCACTGATCCAGCCTGACCCTTTCTTGGTCTCAAGGTGCTTTTATTGCAATGCTTCTGTGCAGGGAGGTGAGGTGGAGAGGACAGTGCATTTTCTCTCCTTGGAACAGGGGACATCACACAGGGCTGTCCAGACCCCTGCTGATGAATGGCGAGAGGGAAGAAAGGCTAGGTTATTGTGGGACTCCTCGTTTCATTGTGCAGCAGCTCCCCAGGACCTCCTCTGCCCTCATCAGGCAGCCAGACACTGCCAGAAAGCACCATCCCTGTGGCTGCCGACCAATTCTTCCAGACGCGTATCTGATACTGAGAGATGGATAATGAATGCATTTGGCAGCGACAAATTACCCAAACAGTGTCCTCTTTGTCTGAAGTCCCACTGATCCTGGCAGGGTGCACGGAGGTGACTCCTCCAAGGCAGCCGCTGAATGACTCTGACTAATTCTTTTGGGCAGGTGCCACAGGCAAGTGAGAGTTCCAGCGCTCCTGGTCACTGTGTCACCCTCCCCAGCCAGCCTGTCTCGCAGGAGAGAGAAGTCAGGGACGTGAGGGCTGGAGAAAGCGATCTCCAGCTGGTGATCAGCTGCTGGCTGCCCTTCTGCCACCTCTGCTCTGGGGATGCTGCTTCGAGAAGTTCGTGTTGTTGGTTGAAACTGCTGCAGGGGGAAAAGCCTCTGTCATTTCAGCTCTGCATGCCAGGAGGAACGTTGGTTTAAAACAAAGGTGAAAAGATCACAGACGTGGAAAGTGTAGATCAAGGGGCTGGGCCACCATTGACTGCAGACACCTTACAACCTGTGCCATGGGATTGTTTGGGCTCCAGCAGCTCCAGGGAAAGATGAAGAGGAATAAAGTCATCTTCGCTTTCCATTTTCATTCTGCTGAGGACAACTAGATACCCAGTCTCTAATTTCCCCTGATCTCTCAGCGTGGTCACTCAGTCACTCATGGAGCAGCTCCTGGCACACCCTAAACTGGTGTCTGGGAAATGCTTTCAAACAGACTGAAAAAAAATGGGAAAAGGGCAGAGCAGTGGAGAGCCAGGAAGTGTAAGTCCTTCTCTGTTATAAAGCAACTGCTACTTCACTAAACCAACAACTCCCAAACTGCAGCCTCCACACCTCACTTTGCTGCAGGAGCTGATCATTCATCACATCTCCAGACCTTGCCCTGGCAATGGCTCAGATTTGTGAGGTGGAATTGAATGCGGGGGGGAGGGAGTGGGCTTCATTTTATCCCAGTCAGGAGCTTGCCCCCAGATTTGCTTTTCACCCCTGAGGAGTCCAAGTCTTACCTTTATCACAGGAACAGCAGTAAAAAGCCAAACCCTGCAGCAGCGTGAGCAGCACTATGAGCCGTGGTGCTGGTGAGAACTGGTACCTGCAATGCATCTGTCTATCCAGGAGTGCTCCAAGTCATGGTGGAGTGGTGCTTGAGCAACCGTCTGTCCTTACAGCTGAAGATTTGTGTTTGCATGTAATACAGTCTTTCATGGAGATGGGCTGCGGCTGTCCAGGTAATAGCAGGGAAATGGACCAAATGACATGAATATGCCAAATCTTGTTTTCTCTCTTATGGTTAAACCCAAAGGATTCATGCCCAGAAGTTTCATCATGGGCAAAGTGAGATTTGCAGATCAGGAAGGAAAGCCCACCCTCACCACAGCAATGACTTTGAGCACTTTGTGCAACAAACTCAAGTCACTCTGGACAATGTCTGTTCCAGAGTATTTCAAGTACTACCAAACTATAAGAACTCGCCAAGGGTTGGACTCAATGATTTTTAAGTTCCCTTCTAACCTGGACGGTTGTATGAGTTTATGAACTAAGGAACAAACTTTGCAAACATCCATTAATCCCTTCGCGGTAGTTATGGAGAATTAGGTGGGTGCCAAATATTGTCACAGGTTCCATGACCTTTAGCAGGAGCTGGAGGGCTCCAGCACACTGGAGAACCAGGTTAGGTCACTGTGGAGTCCCACATCTACAGCCTTCAAAAACAGGAAATAAAACATGTCAAAATAAATGAGTCAAGCGATGTCACAGACGCAGTCAAGGAGTCCCCAGGCCACAAGGGAATTGCTGTTATCCTACCACCACAAGAAGCCCATGAGCTCACTTCAACTTTTTCTTCAAAACAGTCTAAATGAAAAATCTTCCAGTTAGAGGAAAGTATTTATTGTAAAATATCAGGTTTTCTCTATTACCTCAACATGGAAAGTTTAATAAAGAGGGGCTTTTTTTCCCAAAATGTGCATTTTTACAAAAAAAAAAAAAGAATGTCATTATTAACAGATTTTTAAACGTAAATAGACTTTCAGAATCCAGATTTTTGTCAGACCCCTTATGTTTTCCAAATTCCATTTTCAGCTATACATAAAGTTTAAAATAATTTAAAATTCCCCCAAAATATTCCTCACCATTCACCTAAAATGGGTTGCTGTGTTGTAAGCCATGTTGGCAAAGAACATCAAGTTGTGTCCCAGAGCTTAAGGACCAAGACGCAGACCAAAAGGAGCAGAAAAGAACAAAATCAGTAACTACAAAAGATTACAGGTGCTACATCACATTCGGAGGATAAAACTCAATAATTCTCCCATGGGAAGGATAAGAAACTGGTATGGGGTAGAGGAAGGACCACTCCAGACATCCTCCTGGAATGGCATCTCCCTCTCCTGGGAACAGAGTTGATCTGTGGTTTCTCTGGGTTTAGCTCATTTTTCTGTGTCTGTGTCAGAAATTTTCTAGTGTTTCCTTTTAACCAAGAAGAATCCCAGGTCCTGACCTTGGAGGCAGCAACAGGCAGCTCGAGTTTTTTAGGACACCATCCCACCTCCATCACTTCGGAGGCAGAGGCAGCGTTTACCAGGGCCAGTTTCCTTCTGGGAAGGCTGTATCCACATTAACTGTGACCAAGTGAGCTTGCAGGGGGTCAAGTGTGACCAAGCCAGCTTGCCTGACCCACTGTGGATGCACAGCTTGGAGACATGTCATTTCTCATTAGCTCCTAATATCTGTAGTTCAGAGGGGAAAATCATCCCATCCCCAGACATCAGGCTGGATGCACTCCCTCAGGCTGGAGTTGCTGGTGTGATGGACCCCACTGGCATTTACCATGTACCTTGGGCAAATTTGACACTGAACAGGAGACCTGGTGCCACAGCCCAGAGCTTACTGCTACAACCAATTAAAATCCCAGTTGGTTTCTGCAATCAAGCAATGCAACTCCAGGCTGGTTCCCCTCAGGAGTCTGCAGAATGCAGACACAGCTTTGATATCATAGGCTCTGCTGGCTTCAAGCAGAAAAAAAAAAAAAAAAAAAGGCTTGGCCTGACAGTTTCTTTAATTGTCAACACTTGCTGAAGTATTTCAATCCCAATGCTAACACCTGTAAGAGACTACCTCAAACATCCTTCAGTCCCCTGCTGTACTGATTATCCACAAAATAATGTTATTGATGCTCTTTGCACCACCGTCAGTGACAAGACACTGCTTTTTTGTAGTGTTTGAATACTACGTTGGTCTGGATCTACTGAGTGCAATGTCCATGGTGATAGCTTGAGCAGGAGTAGAAGAGTAGCAATAGGATGAGGGAGAACGGTTTTAAACTGAAAGAGGGGAGATTTAGATAAGATATTAAGAAGAGATTCTTTACTGTGAGGGTGGAAAGACACTGCCCCAGGTTGCCCAGAGAAGCTGTGGCTGCCCCATCCCTGGAGGGGTTCAAGGCCAGGTTGGACAGGGCTTTGAGGTGTCCTTGCCCAGGACAGAGGGTGGCACTGGGTGGGCTTTAAGGTCCCTTCTAACCTGAACCATTCTATGATTCTATGAAATAAGGAGAGCTGAGGAAGACCAAACGGCCTTCATTGCATCAAGCTCCTATGACAAACAGAGCCTGGCTCTCCTGAGTTCTGCTGGCCCTGCTCTGAGCCCTCAGAGAAGAATTTTGTGTGTGAGTTGGTGGGCGCGAAACCCCTACAGTGGTAATCTTCATATGTGCAAACAAATCAGGCCTGACACACACAGGTAAATTACCAGGAAGGATGATAGCAAAGAAACAACAACTGCAGAATAGGATATTAGAGGGGTTATGAATTGACTAAAACTGTTTGGAATCTTTCATCAAAACATTTTTTCTTTCCAAACAAGGAGTACTTTTCAAAAAAGATGAGTATCTCATTCTTGTGCTTTTTGCCAAAATTCACAAAGGTCTTACTTTGTTTCCTGAAAATTTAGAAAAAAACCAGCATTTTGTGGGAATAGGACTCATGTTTCCAACTCCATGGTTGCAGCCCTTGCTTTCATCTTGGCAGTGATGATCCGCTTTCGGATCCTCTCAGACTGTAACCTGCCCTGCCCAACACCTCTTTCAGAACCTCTATTGGCCACCAACATCTCCTTGCATCCCTGCCACTGAGTGTCTGTTAAATCCCCACTGGACTCGATTTCTTCATTTTTGGACCTTTTACTACACTGCAGAGGTCTTCTCTTCTCCTTAATGTTTTTCTAAAGTTCACAGCTCTTCTGGAGGAAGAAACCTGGGACACGGCAGAGCCTTGACAAGGGTCCTGTCCTCAGCACAAGGTTAATCCTTGGGGGTTGACACTGCTCAGTGCATTGTTCAGCAAACTCGCTCATCAGCAGCACAGCCTCTTCAGTTACTGCTTCTCGAGTGATTGGTCTCTCCACCTGCAGTTTGAAACATGTCATAGTAGTTGTGGTCTCATTTAATTACACTTTTATTTTTCTTACCTTCTCTATCTCTCCTTAAGCTGTTGCTCATTTGTTTTCCACAAGCTTCATGCTCACAGCAAAGGCCAGCTCTCGCCAAGCCCACAGTTAGCTCCTCTGCTCAGTAACCCGGACTTAATGAGGCTGCCACGTGCTATCTAGTTAATATTTGCAACTAAGATAAATCTCTCTTAAAAATTGAAACACAGGAGCTAGTTTTAGGGCCAGAAATCGCTGAAGCAATACTAATTCACAGAGGGAGAGTTTCTGGCAGATCCTCATTGCCACAGATGTAAAACTGCGAGGAGATTTAGAAATCTCTTTAAATAATCCCTCTCCTTGCTATCCCAACCATCGGTGCTGGGCCCTAGCACCCAGCTAGGCTCTCTCTGGGCACTCTCTGCTTGGGTTTACAAAGAAAAGTCATAGTTTAATTGCATAGTTCTTCTCTAAATGTTTTTAAGAGGCTTATAACATGTAATGTTGCCCATTATGAAAGACTGCTACACAGCTAGACGATTCACATGAAATGGGAAAACCCCATATCACTGTGGGTTTTGCAGAACTGTATCTAAAATTATCACTGTGCCAAAGTTCCCATTTTTATGTTTTTAATTTTTTTTTATTATGTGTTTGTAGATGAAGCCAGGAGTTTGTGAGCTTCAGCTACCACGCAGCCTGGAAGCTGCTCTTACAGGCTCTGTCCTTACCACGGGACATGCTGCCTCTCTTGCCATAAGACATGTTAGGCAGAGGGATTTAGCAAGAATTAAATATTTATGCAGGCCACAGTGCTGTCTCTGGACAAACAGCTAGGTCTTCTAGGCCTGGTAAATAGCAAGGCAACCCCAGTAGAAGACAGTTACCAATGACTCCTGCAGACTTCAAGCGGTGTTTTAATTTCCTTTTTGCTGATTTAGAAAAAATCCCAGCCATTCAATGCACAGAAATGCACATGTGAAAATGCCACTGTTCAGCAGCATGGACCTGGTCCACAGAAGTTTGTCACCAGGCTGGTTGCAAAACCCTTTTGTGAGAAGATCAAGGGACTAGATTCTGCTTTCAATATCTGGACATCACAGTCATGCTTCAAGTTATAAACCTCAGTCACTACATAATATTAAACAAGTTGATATCCCTCTCTGTTAACATTTTTCCCTTGTGAATTCAGCTTATAAAGTAGGAAAGAAGTAGTAAATCCCAGAAGGAAGTGACATCCTGCTCTCAGATGCAGCTCCAAAAGAATTTGATTGTCCTCTGTGTTTGCCACATGTCTGTAGCCAAAGGAGCCATGCACACAGAAGAACTTCTCAGGAAGCCAAGCAAGTCCTCCAGAGAAAGTTGCTGCCCATGGGACAACAACAGCATTTATTCTCCATCACTTCTTTTCAGGAATGCTAAGCTACTAAACTAATAAATGCCAGCACTGTCTGGACACTGGTAATTAGACCCTTCACTAACTGATCCAAAATTACTGTACCCACCAGTGGAATGGAACCTCTTCTGAGGCAATAGCATTCCAGAAAACTTGAACTAAATATGAATAATGCTTCTAGTTTGCAGGTAGAAAGGGAATTTAGGTATGCAGTGTGAGATTACAAAGGGGACTAACTAGCTAAGAAGTGACTTGATTACCGTCTATAATTAGCCAGAGGAAAAGTAAATCTACGATGATAATAGGCAGACTAAAGCAACAGCTGCTGGAAGCTGAGGCAAGGTTAATGAATCATTGACGCAACTTCAGAGTGTGGTGGATTCTCCATCTCTTGAAGGTGTTGAGTACAAGACCAGGCAGCTTTCTGCAGCATCACTGGGGTTATGAACTTAAATCACTTGGTGATATTCCAGATGCTTTATGTCTCAGGAGGAACGATAACATCATTTAGTCTCTTCTGACCTCAAAACCAATGAATCACTGGAGATTGGATTATGGCTAGAAATTTGTCTTGCACCCCAGAACTTCTCCAGAACATCCTATTATTTCTTTAGGCCTGAATTCCTACCCTGGCCCAGTAGCCTGTGCTGGAGGGTCCCATGTTCCTGGGATGCAATGGACGTGAAGATGCACATGGCTGGACCACACACTGCTGCCACCACAGCTCTGCTGACTGGGTGCTTCATGAACAACCAGATTGGTTTTGCAAGGACAGGATCCTTCTGCATTATTACCACCCCACAGAACATGAAACATGAGGATGGAGATTCCTCTGCTCAGAGATGGCATCCTAGTGTTGGATGCTGCTCTGCGCTGGTCCCTTCTGGTTCACTTGGAGGGAAATAACCTCTTCCAGAAGGTGTACCCGTCCAAATGTGAGCTCTAAACCACTGTGCTGACTCCATCCCAGAGGTGCCTGACTCTCAATAGAGGAATCTCAGGGTGACTTGTTCTGATTAAATCATCTTATTTCCAGATGTATCAGATCAGGTGACATGAGTACCTCCTTGAGTGTCCACAGCTAATTTCCCATGCCCATATTTAGGCAATTGCAATTAATTCTGTTTTCTGCATCACCCAAATACCAAATCCCATCAGCATTAAGGGGTAATATCAGGCTCCTCTGAGATCAAAGCCATTTGGACTCCAGTGCTGGATGTGAAAGCATCCAACTCTAAAACCCAGGCCTGTGAATCCTCATATATTTTATAAGTGTAGGAACCCAGTCTTGCAACCTCCACTGTGACAATTAGGGTGAACAATTGAATTCTGCCAGCATGTGTTCCCCACTCCATTTCCCTTGCAGAGCAGGACTCTTCCTACAAAGGAGCATGTCTGTAAAAAGTAGCAGTGAGGACCTGAAAGAATTTCCCATGTAGTTACCAGCACTCATGCGTGTCACTGTCAGATCCTGAAAATGAGTCATTGCCAAAAAATGAGAAAGGAGTGAGCAGATCCAGGTGCTTTATCTGACTTCTACCCTTGAACCCATCCTTCCTGGTCCCTCCATGTCATAATCCAGCAGAAAAGCTCTTAAGCTTAGCAGGACCATTTTCTCCCAGAGCACAGCAGAGCAGGAATTCAGATTTCATGAAGACACGGAGGCCAGACCTCACCCTGGCAATGGCTTGGCTTTTTGTTCAGCTTCTGGTGGGGAGCAGCAAGGCTGGTCCTGAGCAGCCTTCAGCAACATGGGCTGCACCAGCTGATAAGGTGTCTTGTCAAAGGCATTTCAGGTGCCAAGCCCTTGAAAAACCTCCTGCTAAGATATTTGAAATTATGATCCTTGGTAGCTGAGATACCCCAGCTGGCTCACGTGCTTTTCATGCAAAACTGCCTCTCCTGCCAGCTTAGTTTCCGAGGCTGTGGCACTTTCTTTCCTTCCCCTCAGCCTTCTAACTGTACAAAAAAAGAGCCACAGATCTAGATTATTGCTAGACATTTCTCGTTGTTTCTGCTTCCTTGAAAGTAGCCTTTCTTCTTTCAAACATAAGTTCAAGAAGGCCAGGGAACTGTTGGAGACAGTACAGCAAAGGGCTATGAAGATGATGAGGGGACTATAACATCTCTCTTACGAGGAGAGGCTGAGGGACTTGGGGCTTTTTAGTCTGGAGAAGAGAAGACTGGGGGGCGATCTGATCAATGCCTATAAATACTTAAATGGTGGGTGTCAGGAAGATGGGGCCAGTCTTTTTTCAGTGGTGCCCAGTGACAGGGGGAGGAACTTCTTTCCTGTGAGAGTGGCAGAGCCTGGGAACAGGCTGCCCAGAGAAGGTGTGGAGTCTTCTTCTCTGGAGACATTCAAACCTTGCCTGGACGCGATTCTGTGCAACCTGCTCTGGGTGACCCTGCTCTGGGAGGGCATTGGACTGGATGATCTTCAGAGGTCCCTTCCAACCCCTATCATTCTGTGATTCTGTGAAGCCTTGTGGTGCTGGCAGAAACCTTCAGGCTACCACCATCACTATCCTTTCCTTTTCCCAGAGGAAACAGAACCCCTGCTGCTCTTGGAAGATATAAAAACAGGACAGTAAAGAAATGGTTCTGCCAAGAATGAATTTTCTCCCAATTTGATTGTCTGCTTCTGCCCTCCTCCCCTGTCTTGCGTGTTGGCTTTGGAGTCACCCCATCTGATATTGGTACAGGAGGCTGAAGTACGAGGCAGAGGCTGGTCCACTACCTCAAACCTATGCAACCAGCTGTATCTTGGGCAAACTCAGGTGAGCTCTCTGACACCAGAAGGAGCGTCCCTCCTTAAGCAGCAATTCTCCTTCAAGAGCTGGAGAGAACTGTCCCTGTGTGGACATGACCTGGGCATCATTTTTCTTTCACACTGGTGTGAACAGGCAGCAGCTGCACTGATTCCTGAAGAGCCAGAGAAGTGTGAGAGAGCATCCCAGGGCTGCAGTTCAGTATATAGTCGGAGGAGAGTCACGCCTCACTGCATGTATCTTGGTCTGATCAGATCAGCAGTCCAGGAAGAAACTCTGCTTGACAAACAGCGTATGCAACCCTCTTTTTAAAGTACATCACATCCAGCATGGACAACATTCCTGGACAACGTTGATAAGAAGGACCCCAGCCCAAGGTCTCCACAGAGTTACTACAAATACTCCCTGTTCCGTGTTAAACTCAGCTCAGGGTTTTCACATCACCAGCCAGTCTTGTGGAGCAGGGTTTGTAGGAACCCCGAGCAATCACTGGGGACTTCTTGGCTGAGTGCTCAGGACCTTCTATGAAAGAATCAGAGAAGTTGACTGGTGAATTGAGCAGCTCAGTCTGTTAAACACAAGGCAAAGGAAGGACAAAGCAAGCCAACCAGTACCAGGCAGAGGCCTGAAGCAATATGAAGAGCAACAGGAGTCTGATGTCTCTATAGTCTCTGTCCTCTACCAGCAGATCCGTTATCCCAGAGGGTTGGCATCTTTGGGTCCACGGATCCAGCCACAGCCTCAGTGAATGTAGCACACAATTTCTGAGCTTCTTAAGCTGCTTTAACCCTGGGAGATGCATATCCTGGTCTAAAGGATAATGGTGTGTCAATGCTGTGGCATACCTGCTGCCCTCACAGGTGTTGTTTCAAAAGTAACAGAGCACAGGAAGTCTCGTGACATGCATGTATGTAGAATGACACCAAGCAAGACTGGACCTACTCTTGCCCCCAGCTCTGGTATGTCCATGTCCCCACCGGCGGCTGTTATATCCTTTAGAACGTGTCCATCGCTTTGCAAACCATACATTTACCTCACTAATCATAAGCCCTTCATTGCACAATTCACACCAAAGTATTTCCAGTTAAATGCCCCTTATTTACCCTCATGCACCCAACCCCGGAAACAGATTTTAAAACCTGAGTTAATTAAGAGTAAGGAGATGAGATTTCACTCTGCTACTGGGATGCTTCCACTCAGCACCAGACAGTGGTGTTGAGGAAAGTGTCTGACCCTCTCAACCTCTTCATTGCACAGCGCTATTACCTCTGCTACGTGGACAGAGGTATAAGACAGGACTATACCTGTGCTGTGATACCAGCCTGAGGCATAAACTCCCCCATTGTTCGCATCACCTATAAATTGGTTTGCTGTAGGTAATGGCTGTGACCTTTACACTTTAAGCCTTAAAGTAGGGTAGGTTAAATGTAAATTAAATATATAGGACAGATGCTCATGAACACAGAAGTGGTATATCTGCCAATAGCATAGGTTGCACCTTGACTTAAATTAGGCTAAGTAACATGAACAGGAAACAGAATAGCAGGAAAAATGTCAGATGTGTCAGAAGAGAAAAATGTTGGGACTTTCCAAAAGTGCAGACAGCAAATTAACTCTAACTGCAGACAACAAATTAGGCATATCTGCTTGTCTTGTGTGACATAGTTTTACACTAGTGATGTGACAAGAAAAGGGGAGCTCCCTCGGTGACAGAGCTCCTCCTGCCCTTAACTACCACTGCAGTCTGCTCCCCATCCTCATCAAAAACTTGGCGCTGCAACACGGGTGAGCTTTACCCTTGTGAAGGCCAGGCTCTTCTTGGTGACAGCAGTAATGGAGCTTCTGAGTAATTCATAGAATCACAGAATGGTTTGAGTTGGAAAGGACCTTAATGATCATCTAGTTCCAACCATCCTGCCATGGGCAGGTACACTTCCCACTAAACTCAAGTCTGTCCAGGTCCCTCTGGATGGTATCCCTTCCCTTCAGCGTGTCAACAGCCCCACACAGTTGATGTCATTGGCAAACTTGCTGAGCTTACACTCAATCCCACTGCCCGTGTCACCAATAGAGATGTTAAACAACACCAGTCCCAGTACAGACTCCTGAGGAATGTCACATGTCACTTGGACATGGAGCCATTGACCACAACTCTTTGGCCACCCAGCCTATTCTTTATCTAACAAGTGGTCCATCAGTCAAATCCATGTCTTTCCACTTTAGAAACTAGGATGATGGGAGGGACAGTGTCAAATGCTTTGCACAAACCCAGGTAGATGATGTCAATTGCTCTTCCTTTATCCACCAACGCTGCAACCCCATCGTAGAAGGCCACCAAATTTGTCAGGTACCATTTCCCTTAGTGAAACCAAGCCAGTAGCTGGAGGTCATAGCCTCAGCAGAAACCTCAAGCCAGCAGAAGTAATTTTCATACCCACATGCTGAGGAACAAACCCTTTGCTGTCAAGACAAGGGTCTGATTTCCCCAAGCTAGTAGATGGGTAATGGTAAATAGCTGGGACATGTCCAAAGAAGTATCAACTCTGGGATTTATTTTCATATGCTGCCCTGAACAGATCAGAGTCCTGATCTCCACTGCGAATTAAGTACATTCCTGTGGACTATCTTTCATTTTTTTTCTCCTCAAACAAACATCCTACTGCACCTCTACAAAGAAATCATCTCCAAATCCCACTGAAATGGTTGAGCATCAAATCTGCAGAACTGTTTTCTCATGTTCTTACATATTTTAATAGCTACTTTCAACTGAAAGTGGTCCTGAGCTGGAGAAGAGATGGCACCATCTCACTGAGTGTAGGAATATACAATTATTTCCAGACCCATGGAATACCTTCTCATATACAATTTTCTTGAAATTAAGGAAAAATGCTGAAAAAATACAGCCATAGGGAATGGAAGGGTAAGTAATCTCCTTTCACTGTCAGATAATGAAGCTGTGACTTTGACAGCATCTTTTTGTGTCCCCACACACCCAGGAGCAGCAAGATAAATTCCAGATGCTGCTGAAGGAACCCCAGGGTCCAAACCTGCTCTCCTGGGCCCTGACAAGGAGCTTTCCTGCAGTACTACCAGTCACTTCCTCCATCCCCCCACCTCCAAGAAACATGGTGGGGGTGGGGGGGGAATCCCTGTTGCTCTTCAGCTTTCCGTGAGGAAATTGCTGAGAGCCTGATAATTATAGGAGTCCTCTAGTACGAGGTTTAAGAACTACCACACCCTCAGAAGGGCAGTGCTTGGTCACCAGAAAGTGAGGCTGTGTCAGCTTTATCACTGGCAGAGATTTAAAGGCTGAAGAATGTATTTACCTGGAAGCATCAATTTGCAGAAATATAAAACAATAAAACATGTTATTACGTTTGTGTATACAATTAAGGAATTTCCTTAACAACTCTGGTACCTCAGCTGGTCTATAAAAGTGACCGAAGTCTCTGCCACGCATTTCTGGGCTGGGAAGCCCTGGAGAGCTCTTAAAAATGGATATTTCCTGCTCTTAGAAAAGCTGGTGATATCAGTCACAGCTGCTACACTGGGCAGCTATCTCTGTGTCCAGAGGCAACTCTTGCTTCTTAATGTCTTCCTTCTGAATTTCTCCCCAGTCCTTTCACCAAAGTACTGGGTACCCTGCAGTTTTGTGGGCTCAGACAAACCTTTCAGAGGTGCATTTTGATTATTATATTCAGCTTCAGACTTTTTTTCCTATGTCCTGCCTCCTTAGAGTCACTTTAGAAATTACGCGTTCCATAATAAGCTTTTATTTGTGTTTCGTGTGAATGACTGGAGAAATCAGCACCTGAACCTACAGACAGGCTCTGAAACAAGCTTGGCTCCATGGTACATTCAAGACAGGGAGACAATCAGACCCTTCAGCACCTGTCAGGAGAGAAATTTCTCCTGCACTTGGCATTTTTGCAGAGGGAGATGTCAGGTGTTCAGCACTCAGAAACCTGGCGCTCTCTGCACGGCAGTGTCTCCCCTCAGGAGTACTTGGCACAGCATGTCACACACAGACTTTGTGTTGGGCTCCACGAGGTGGTGATCACTCAGATGGCAGCCTCAAGAAGAGACTTTCCGAGCTCACACCTGGAGTTCCTCCTGCAGTCGTCAGTCTCTGCCTGCGTCAAATCCAGCTCTGATGGTAAATGACACGCACAAGTCAGGGTTGGTGCTGGGCTCTGCTGGGAAGGTTCAGATTCACTGGGGCAAAGTTTGCCCACAGCAGCACCCAGCTCCAACACTCTGCAAATGTTCACCCTGCACAATATTTGCTCTCCATCCCTGCTCAGCCTTTTTAATGCCTTGTTATCTCAAGGTGAGGCCCTCCAACAGCACCCTTGTTAATGCCTATGCAAAACTACAGTGATCTGATAGACAGATAAAGATGAAGTAAAACACATTCCCATTCCAGCAGGCACTGGTGTGCCAAGCCCGTGCACACTCTAGGTTGGGCCAAGCAAAGTAGGGCACTCTGATGCAAGAACAATCCCAGCTACATGTTATCTGTTGATACTAAGGTATTTATTTAGTGCTATTTAAAGCAATGGGCCTGATAGTGTAGAGGTACACTCACTTTTCAGATTTGCCTCAAATCCCACAGGCCTGAGTCCTCCCTCTGCAGACTGAGAACTTCCCTCCCTCTTCCACTCTTAGTCCCATCTGAGCAGAAGCTGGTGAAGTTTATTTTTGGGGAAGGGGATGTTGCAGCCCTGGCATTTTCTGTGACTGCCCAATGGGTGAGCCAGGTCTGAGGCTCTCTGACCTCCCTCTCTTGCAGTCTTGGTGACCGAGCTTTGGGTTTCAGGAAGGAAACCAATAAATCATTCACCTGCTGGGATGAGGCCACAGAGTAGGGTCTCTCATTTCGCATTTGTATCAAAAATCCCACAAGATTTCATGATTATGTCATGATTTGTAGCAGAAGAGTTTCAACTCTTCTGAACGGAGCATAAATGAAAATTTCTGTGATGAGGTACCAAAAGAAACATTAGAGGAAGGGTTAGAAGAACAACATTTATTGATAAACAAGGGCATGATCAGCAGCAATCAGACTAGTAAACATTCAGGAATGTATCATTTGCATAAAGACCACAGCGCTGCTGAGTCACAGGGGGAAGAATAGAAGGATGGTATCGGATTGATAACTGGAGGATGGGAACAAGGTGCAGGATCTTGTGTGTGACGTTCCTCTGCCTGTTACCCCAGCAGAAGACACTCATTAGCCATAAACGTACCCAAAAACAAGGAAATGCAAAGGGCCGCAAGTCTGCCTTACATTTAAGGAGGGTGAAGTACACAAGGTTTGGAGGCAAACATTATATAGCAAGAACTGTTGGCTCCTAAATAGTATAAAAGACATGACCAAAAGCCAGTTTCTTGCCGTCAGTCAAGAACCAAAGAGGCACTGAAGACTTGATGGCTAATAGCCCTCATCCATCATGCCCCATGCAGGTGACTCTGACCAGACTCGGACAGGGATCTTGGTGCTGGTGATCAGGGCTGAGAGCAGGACAGAGTGAAATCTTGTTTTGCTTAAAATAAATACTACCTTCCTTTTCACTAAGGTCTTGCACTGGGTTTTGTTACATGAATTTCCTTCAAGGAGAAAGAAAAGTCTCGTTGGGGCAAAACTTGCCAAAAAGTAAACTAGCTGGAGAAAGTTTGGGGTGGGAAACACCATGCTGCTGCCTGCTGAGGCTTCTATATGTCCCGTCATCTGGGACATCACCTTTGTCTGTGCCCCAAGAGAAAATGGTGATGAAAGAGGATTTTAGCCTCTTGTAACACCCAAACAATTGATATAGGACTGGAAAGAAGTGGGAACTAGGCTGCCGAGGGGCAACTCATGTAGTCATAGAAGTGCAATAGGAAGTAGCTATTTTCATGTCTTTCCTTTGGTTTTGTCAGTGGCAATTCCCCCTTAGGAATCATCTTTTAGAGGTCAGTTATCCTGACACGCCATAAAGTGAACACGGGACTTAGCCCTGAGTTACTTACCTCCTTGTGGGTCAAAAAGGTGTGGAGGAAGCAAAGGCTAGTGCCAGAATTTGGATGCAGAGCAGGCATTTATAAGAAAAGCATTGTACAGAAGAGAGCGTTTGAGGTGGAGAAATGGATTGGGAACCTATAGAGTGCTTAAGATTAATTTTGTAAATAGACCAGGACTAAGACTCCATCTTAAAAAACAGACAGGCTAAATACACTGCCTTGCAGCTGTGGAGGGCTCCAGGACTGTGACCTTTCCCCCCTTGATACCTTTTTCTTTCCATCTCCTGATGGAAAACAGTGTAAAGAGGAAAAAAACTGATTCCTAAAGTGGGGATCCTGGAAGGATCCATTTTACACCAAACCTAACAAGACAACCCCGATCCCATTATTAAAAACTTTTGAGAGGTGCCAGCAGAAATATTTGGACCAAGTCTTGCCTGTGTCAGAAACCCAGAAAGAGATACAGATACAGGATACAGGGCCTGTTCAAGTAGCCACATTCTCAGGACAGAAGGATTTACAAACTCTGCTGAGGCTTTGCTTAACTCAAATTTTGTAGAACCAAATAGTAGAAATCGTGCCCTAATACAGCTAAGCCGGCTTCAGCAAGGCATCCCATAACCAGTGTGCAACCAGTGTGCAGCTGTGATGTTTTTCCCTTATTTGTCTCATGTCTGGTGCCTAAAGAACAGGACTGCAATGGACATCCTAAATGTGAAGAGAGTTGCGTGTACAGTTGTGTCATCAATTACTGGAAGCAGTTCTTGGAGAGTATCTGGATGAAAGATGAAATCTTCTGACTTCATTCACTTGTCCAAGGGGTTTCTGACAGCCCAAAGCTCAATGCACTTCATGAGGTTTCTTCTTTAGAGCAGAACAATACCATCTTGAGCTTTCCTCGGAGACCTATGAGACCTAGATGTCCACTGCGTGAACTTGGCAGGAGACACTCTCCCCCACCAAGTCCATTGTTCCAACAAGGACACTTCAGGGAAGGGAGAAGAAGAGGGGAGAAGCAGCACTGAGTAGACCCATGGGAAACCAAAAGTATTAACCAGCAATATCTGTGTGTACTCATCAAGTCTCTCCCCTGCCCTTCCCCCATCTCCATCAAGATGACAAGGCTTCCTGGAGAAGAATAACTAGTAGCATGTTTAGCCCAGATCAAAGCTTTTAAAATCAGGAATTTACTCCATAAAAACAAAATAACAGCCTTTTACTGTCAGCCCTGCTAAAGCTTCACTCCACAAACAGGTTCCTCCACCTACGTAGGTTGTCTCTGAATCCATGTTTTCTTTATTTATGTGGTTCTCTCTACTCAAGGGTAGCTGTGTCTCATTTCCCCTGAAACTAATTCTTAACTGAATTAGATGAAACATTCCTAAGGGGCAAACCAATGAGACGTGATTTGTTTAGCCATTTTCTCCAAAGATGCAAATCAAAAGATGTCCTGTCCTGGAGCCATATACCAGTCCTGGTCAGCCTGTGTCTTTGTACATCAGAAGGTCTCCACAAGAAAATCCGTATTTCAGAGATAACAGGACATGGCAATAGCTGTGTGAAGGTTAAAATTCAGGGCCAGGATTTCTAAAAAGAGACATTCAATACCATCAGGATTAGATGTAAAACACTAGATACATTGGATGTTTGAATATGAATTTGGCCCCAAGAAGAGCCTGCCCAGGTGGTGTCGGGGGGAAATATCTCAGGAGAGTTCTCCTGCTGAACCTTCTTTCTGTTGTTCTCTGACTTAGGAAGGTCTAAGGTTTTGGGAAACAGTCTTTCCTAACCCCCATTGGATCTCCTGTAGTCTCTTGAACGTTTCAGCAGTTCAAGGAAGAGCTGAAGCATCACAAAAAGGCTCAAAAACCCCACAAACGAAATCCTCTATGTTTAACCTTTAATGATTTATTATCATGGCGGTCTCTGATGTGTGGGTCCTGCAGGTTAGCTCTGCTGGAATAAGGGTATGACAGGGGTGTTTTTCTATTTTTTTTTTTTTTTTTTTTTTGGGTGTGTGGTGGTAGCCAGGTCTTGTTCCAGTAAGGACAAGTGAAGTATGAATAGGAAGCTCAGAATTTTTCTTAGGGCTGAGACCACTTTATTCCAGTGATGGGGGAGCAGCTGGCTTCCTGGTGCCTTCAGAGATGCAATAAAAGGTGTTTCTGCCTGACTCCTGCATTGCACAAGGCACAAGAACCACAGTGAGAAGGTCCCTGCTCTGCAGAAGAAACTGAAATAGGAGGGGGCATCCACAGTGCTGCCAGCAGCACCCCTGGGGGCACATGGTGGAAAATTTGGTGATTGGAAGAATTCATCCCTTGGACTAAGAGTACTGCTGTTCTCAACCACCTCCTTCCTCCAGACAGAGTGCACCTCATCTCCAGCAGGAATCCTGACATAATTAGTTTCTGCACAGATGCAGAAATGACTTTACTCATCCACATTAATCTCTCTCCAGGACTCCATTTGTTACATTCCAAAGCCCAGGCTCACTATACAGAACACGTTTCATTCCTCTTCCTTCCTTATTGAGCGTGAGACGAAGTGATTTATCTGTGGCTAATGCAGGGAACCACACAGCCCGCAGCAGGCAGGCAGCATCTGCACTGCATGAAAAGAGTGATTTTATGGTGCCTGGGGATGGCGTGAGTGTGATCACGTTACCATGGCTTAACAAGACGCAGTGCATGCACTGAGCTGTGAAAAGTGTTCGTGTATGCTCTTAGCCCACAGCAAATCTGAAGCAACGTGACTCAGCTTAACCCACCGTGAAAGAAGGTGCATTCCTTGCATTTGCCACGGACTCAGAGCACATCCACAGACAGCTATGATCATCCCCTGGCGTGCTGTGATTTGTTCAGAGGCTGGAATGTGATAAGTCCTACTGGTTCTGGTAGTTCTGGGTTCCTAAGTATTGATGTCACTTCTGAAGGTAAAGCTTAGGTATGTAGGTGACTGGGAGAAGGTAAATTTTAACCCCAAACTCACCAGGAAATGTGAGAAATTCAGAAAGGTTGGAGTCAGCTGAGCCAGGGACTTGGAGCCATGGTAATGAAAGGGAAGTAGATCTAGATTTGATACCTTCCTGTGGTTGGCCAAAGCTTCAAGCCACATGTGTCCACCTTAAGCAATGAATTTGGGATCTTTGGTGGGGTCTCAAGTTTCTCTACATGGTGGGTGAAAAGAATCAGTCCTTGTGGTGGCTCACAGTAAGTACAGTCAAAAGCAGGTTTCTATGGTGTAACGTCCTTGTGGGGAAGCTGCTTTCAGAGGAATCACCTAGACTGTGCAGAGCTGCAGATATTCAGGCAGAGCTGAAGCAGAGCAGAAGTTTGATACAATTTCAGACAAATGGTGAGTTTCAGATAAGAGGGAATAATGCAACTATCCAGAAGGTACAGTTATTGAAAAAAAAAAAGATGATGGAGACTGGGTGTGATGGAGTTGAGTGACTGAAAGCCTTTTCCAGGCAAGAGCTGTGGAGCAGCTTTAGCTGTAAAAGAAGTAGGGGTTAATTTAACAATTTGACAGAAGCATCCACTGAATGCAAAAAAAAAGGAGCTATGAGAACAGCTGCCTTTGCAGCATGCAATTGTGCTCCCCAAGGGTAATGAGCTTAAGAGATATAATCAGATACATCAGATCATCCTTACCTAGGGGATGTTCTTGTCAGGCAGCCTCTACTCTGCATTCCTCTGGTGTATCAGGAAGCAGTGAAATGAGACTTGAATAATCTTCTCAAGGATGGCTGGGACAAGTCACCTATATCGTCTGGGTATTTCCAAATGGAATTGTAGAATAGCATCATGGAGACTTGAGAATACCTGTGCTATAGCATGAGATTCAGTTGAGTTACGGTTTAAGTCCCTAAACCGTCAGTGGAGAGAAAGAGGAACACTGAGGTCATGGCACATCCCGCAGCAGAGACCTCAAATAGGTCAGGTGGATCAAGGCTTGAAAGACCCGATTTCTATTCTCTGAGTGCAGTGACTGATGCAGACACAGATGTCTGCAGTCATCCGAAGTCAAGAGAGACAACCTCTAGCTTTGGAGAGCTGCTCCTTCTCCATTCCACTTGCACCTGCACTTGCACTTTGCTCCATTTGGTCAGGAGCAAAATGGTATGCTCTTTGCTTGGTGCCCAGCTCCCATTGAAGTAACACATGAGAACCTCTTAATACAAGTGGCTGACAGAGTCAGAGAGAGAAGCTAGAATAGCAAACATACCCAGTAAACTTTCAGACTCATTATCTCAAGCAAACTTTGAGGTATTTTGCCTTGCATCTTCCCCCCTAAAACAGTATGAGGATACGGCTCACTCCTCACATACTGCACATGAAGGAGAGTAGGAGAGGCACCTGTGACCAGCATTTGTCATGCCACCAAGCCAAGAAACACTCAGTGCTTCTTAGGGATCCCTGACCTTTAAAATGCACTATCACAGACCAAACTGGTTCATAGCACTCTTGATATCCACAGTGTTAGCTGTGAAGCCTGCTACAGGTTTGCAGAGGGACTAAATAAATGTGCATTCAGACAACATGGACATCATAGGGACTACTTATAAGCAACCTGATATCCGCAGACACCAAGATTTTACTTGCTTCTACAAACCATGGAAGAAAATGTGGCTGGAAAGAGAGATCCCTGCCTTGTAAGGATTCAGGGTTTGAACTGCAGACAGCGTGTAAAGGATAACTTTGTCTTCCCAAAATGCGCTTTAATGCCTTCCAGCACAGTGTGCATTAGAGCCTCTGCAGCGTTGAAGGATACAGTGGCTTGTAGGCTCCTGCGGACTCTACAGAAAATGCATTCAGCATTTTGCAGTGAATTTGCTGCTGTTTTACCAAGAGCTACATTGCTAGAACCGATAGATATATTAAAAAAAAAAAAAACAAACAAAAAAGCATGTTAGCCAGTGGAGGAAGAGTTCTGGACAGTGCTATGCTGAAAGTCACAGATCCATTCAACCTCTCCAGTCAACTGCAACATTCTGGTGGTTTCTCTTGTTGTAAGTACAAGTAGGGTTCAATCAGAGTATCATGGGAACGGCAGGTCACCAAGCTACCCCTGTGGATTGACTGATTTTGGCCATGCTTAACACCGGCTTCATTTGAAGAATTAGTCAAGGTGAGAAATTATTCTTCCTTGTGTCTTTGCTAAAGATCTTCTATTCCCTGCACTTACATCTTTAAGATCTGTTCCTGAAATGTGGGAGTTACTGCCCCCCTGTCGCCTTCAAAGAGCTACTATCCCTGTTCTGGGAGTATCCCTGCCTCCCACCATAGCATCACACTAATCCTGCTGCTGGGAAATTGCACTGAGGACCAAAGGCAGGTCCAGGATGTTGAGCTCCAAAATGTTAAAAAAATTAATACAATACCCAGCATCTGCCCAGCAAGTTGCCCTCTCTAAGCGCTGGGAGGGTGCGGTGGGGATTGCGAAGTACAGCTGGGAGAGCGGGAGTGGCCTTGTCAGAACTCCCTATATTTAGGTCCCCACAGGTTGGAACAAGAAAGCAGGAGGTCTCCTTCTTGTTCTCCCCTTCCACATGAGTTTTCCTGGCAGCGGTGTCTATCAAGCCTGACCTCATTTTACAGCTCCATTTAAACTTCTCCAGCCTTGCGTGCTGACAGTGCATCCTCACGAGGTACCTCAGGTGGATTTCTAACATCTGCTCATTAAAGCACCGTCTGTGTCTCTGTCTCGGAAGCATCTGCCTGTGCTGCTGCGGGTGCTGTACCTCAGGCTGCATCTCTTAGCTAAAGATTTCTCGTTAGTCTGTCTAGCCCAGCACCTTCTTTCTGGCAGTCACCAGGATCACAGCAAGAGGCCACAAATTTAATGGGCAGTGGTCAGTGGTGCGGTGGAAAGGGATCTTTCTGTCCTAATCCTACACTGATGAGCTCTTCCGCAGAGCAGAAGGTGACATTCCCTCAAGCAGTCACCTTCGCTATTACCTCAGCTCTTCTTTCACAGGCTGAAGCTCTGAGATTGTCCAGCCCTTTGAAATGGGCTGAAGTCAGTGACTCAGTGAGCTGCTGCTGCTGGAACTGATCTCACACTGCATGGGACCAGATATTCTCCTTCGCAGCTGCTGCTCTCCAGTATGTTGTCTTCCTCTAAACCTCTCACATCCACCTCCTCTACCTCTGCTTCCTGAAGAATGGTTTCATTAGGTGTCCGAGAGCAATCCCACTGCTCCTCATCACTGCCTCCTCTGAGCGCTCTCCACACAACTGATGGTGACTTCAGTGCTTCAGCCAGTGTATGGTCCGTAAAAATCAGTACACAGCTATGCCTTAGTGCATGGTCTGCTCTGCTGGTACCCAGCACCTTCGAGGCTGTAGAATCTTAATCATAGAATAATTTGGGTTGGAAGGGACCTTAAAGGTCATGTTTCATAGTAAAACTTTATTTTCTCTCTAATGGTCTATGTAACCTCTAGTTATGTCCACTCTTGTACTATCAAAACCACTAACCTTTCTGCAGTCCTACTCTGTCCATCTCTGTCTTCCTCCTCTGTTTATTTCTCCCTCCATCCTATTTTTATGGTGGTGTGATAAACAAATCTGAATACTCTTCTCTGGACAACAGTGCTGACATTTTCCAAATTATGTCTTGAGCAGGGGGTTGTTGCCACCACTTCAACCTTTGATCACTTTTCTTAGTTTTTCCACCCTTAAATTCCAAAATAGGGACTGCCAAGTCCATTCAAGGAGATTGTGATAAAACCTGGAAAGCTCTGAACACAGGATAAAATTTGGCAGTAAAATGTCCACACTGAAAGGAGTTTCCAATTGACAACGTCTCCATTGCCCATGATACACAAAGGTTTGAAGCTCAGTTCACAAGAATGATTTTGCTTTCACCCTTGAATTGCACAGAAATGAAATCTCTCAACTGTTGTTGTCCCTTGAGCTGTTTCTGATGAAGCTGAACGGGAATGGTCACTCTAAGTCATAACTGTCTGTTGTGGAAGCAGAAGAAAAATGAAGGACGATTCATTTGAGGCTCCTCACCCCCACCTGCCCTCACTCATCTCAACGTCTGTGATTCCTAAACTGTTGCTGCCCAACTGGGCCATTTCTTCTACTCTCATCCTTCACCCCGAGCAGATAAGAGACCTCAGCCTTGCAGTACTGGAAGGAGAGTTTACGTCCTCCTGGTGTAGGACTTCCAGGCAAATTAGAGGAACATCAGGGCTGCAAACTCAAAACATTTGAGAAAGTTTGCGGGTTCCTGCACAACCACAGCTGAGTCTTTCCCATATCACATACAGGTTTTCATTTTTCCCACCAGATCTCACGCTGCATTCTTCTAACAAGATTTTCTGTGAGCCTTTTCTTACATTTATTTTGTCTGAGTTATTTTTGTTTAGGGTTTTCCAGGTAACACTTGGTTTTTTGAAGTTGTCTTTCCAGCATACATAGATATGGCTGGAGCAGGCTGGGGAGAGGTTTCAAATAAGTTTCCCACACACCAAAACATTACAACAAACGATAGGAGAGCGAGTCGCAGGAAGGCAAGTACTGCTCCTCGGTGGTTTAGAGAACAGCCCACCAGAGGATTTGTCAACGTGTCATGTCCTTGTATCTACTGCAGCACCAAGAAATCAGCAGTTAAGCTCTCATCTCAGGCCAGGTACAGGGTGCCCTGCACTGGCTGGCAAACAGCTGAGCTCTTGCTCAATCTGGGAAGAAGCAAAACCATTTCCAAAAGGGTGCTTTGCCTTCTCATTTTCTGTGCTGCTGAAGAGGAACCCAAGGTCTCCTTCCCCATCTGCCTGGTTCCCAGATGAAAGCATCTGCCTCTGACGATGTTTCCCTTATCCTATATCAAGTTTCTTTACTCTCTTGTGTGCAGTGAGCTCAAGTCCTAGACTGACCCTCCAACTTTCCCACCCTTAAAAAACAACTGTTAATTACAATTACTTTTCAGAATATACCAAGAACTGAGTCCTGCCCCTGCCAAGGGCACCCTAATTAAGCCATTTCTCTACTGGGTGCAGTTCACTCCCCTTTGGCACGCAACGCATGATTACAGTTAATTTGCTGCTTTTCCAATCTGCCTGAGACATAGAGCTTCCAGGAAAAAAAAGGGCCCAGATTCTACTCCCAGTGCCTTGAACAAGATGAATTATGAAAAGAGTCAATGTCACAGGGGGGATCCTTCAGTTTCTTCCGGTAACTGGTCTCTTCTGCAGTATCTTTGTCAATGTCTTCAGCCCCCTCAGACCTCAAGTCCTGGCTGATCCGTGATTTCACTGAATTTCACTGAATTTTTAGAGTTGGAAGGGACCATAGAGATCATCTAGTCCAACTCACCTGCTGAAGCAGGGTTGCCCAGAGCTAGAACATGTTACTTGGGACGGCATCCAGGCGGGTCTTGAAAATCTCCAAAGAAGGGGACTCCATAACCTCCCTGGGCAGCCTGTTCCAGGGCTCTGGCACCCTCACTGTGAGGAAGTTTTTTCTCATGTTTGAGTGGAACCTCCCATGTTCCAACTTATGCCCGTTACCCCTCGTCCTCTCACTGGCAACCACTGAAAAGAGTCTGGGTCCCTCCTCCTTCAAAGCACCCTTTAGATACTTATAGGCATTGATAAGGTCTCCCCTCTGCCTTCTCTTCTCCAGACTAAAGAGTCCCAGTTCTCTCAGTCTTTCTTCATAAGGGAGATGCTCCAATCCTTGAATCATTTTTGTTGCCCTTCGCTGGACTCTTCCCAGTAGCTCCCTGTCCCTCTTGAACTGGGGAGCCCAGAACTAGATGCAATATTCCAGTTGTGGCCTCACCAGTGCAGAGTAGAGGGGAAGAATGACTTCCCTTGACCTACTAGCCACGTTCTTCCCTATGCAACCCAGGATTCCGTTGGCCTTCCAGGCCACAAGATTACTTGAACTGTCTCCTCCAGTTGGCTAACACTGAAAGCTATGAGTGAGCCCTGGTGGAACTGTGGCTACAGGAGGTCACATAGGTGTATTAGTCAGGCTGCAAACAGCTAGAGTGAGAGTGGCCCTGGCTGCAAACCCTACCCAAGCTACACAGGTTCCTACATCTCAGCTAATTCAGAAGATGCAGTTTCAAAATTGATGATAGGACATTCTCCTGAACAATCACAACAAACAACACCCAACAAAGATGATTAGGGAGCCCAAATCATTCCAACAATTAGTGAATAATGACAATAAAATGTTTCTAGAATAATTTTCAAGGTTTCTGATGCGTATGTCACTGATTTATCTCATTCTGGATTGAGATGGCTTCTGGGCCAGAATTCAGCTGCTACGGAACAAGGCACAGATAAGCTATGCCATTCAGGAAAAGACAAATAAGTTTAGAGCCAGATCACCCACTGATATCAAAAGGCAGAGCGTCTTTTCCTGCTCCACTACTTCATGCTGGTGTTTCAAAGTGCAATCTGGCCCTGGCTGCCAGTGGTGCCTTGGGGCAGAATTGTCAGACAGATAAAGTAACCTCTGCTGGAACTCAGGATAGCATTAGCTCGGAACCCTAATATAAAAAATATAGCCAGGGGTCTTCAGAGACCGTAACCCATCACAGTCTTTCCAGATCCAAAATACATTGACTTAGATCTGACTCACAGACCAACATGCCAGAACGCAGCATCTAGCCCTGCAGCATCACAGCTTCCCTTGGTGGTCTCCCATGTAGTCCTGGCTGGCTGTGGGAGCTGACACACAGCTACGTACACTAGCAAAACCTCTCTCTCCATGTCTGTGGGCTGCTCTGTGTGGCCCTCCCTTAGGACTGAAGAACCTTCCTCGTATAACTGCAGCTTGCATGAACCTAGCCAGGTTCATGCTTTAGCCAGGTCAGTCCTCTGGTGTCCACAGTGGTCCCAGCATGAAGCACCATCTCTGATGGCTTTATGCAATTTCCCTCTTTCAAACTGCTGTTTTGGGGTAAAAAGAGAGAAGTGAGCAAAAATCTTTCTTTGTCAGACATCATCTGGCTCCAATGTAGCTCTCTGCAGGAACCATCCCCACTGGTGGCTTGGAAACATCTGGACACCAGCATTTTCTCGCGTGTGTTCAGGCAGGGAATTCCACCCACCTCTTTTTCCAACCACTCTGCTCTTTTCTGGGTGTCATCTCGAAACATTCCAGGTTTATATATTCATATATAACAGCAGGGCATGTTGCAAGGCATGAAGCGGGCTATTGCCGTTGGCTTTAAATATCCTTCTGTTCTTCAAAGTTGTGACAGTTCTTGCACAAATGTGATTACCACAGCAAGGTGTAGTACCTCCTGCAGGGTGATTCACTGAGCTGTCACAGCTCTCAGGGGTTACCCCAGCTCAAGGTTACCTCCCTTCTGTAGGACAGAAACGGATCTCCAAAACACAAAAGAGAGAGAGGAGATGCACTGGCCACACGGCACACAAGGTGATTGCAGAGCTCCAGGACTCTGCACAGCAAAACACTCAGCCACACTGTCTAGATCGTACTGCCCACCTGCCTACCTGGGATGATGGTCTGAATGCATGTTCTAAAGAAATTCTGTAGAAAGACAGGGAAATACGTGGAGTTTGAGCTGTTTTGCAAAACTGGCCACTTTTTGGAGTTGTTAATGCTGTGGGGAGGTGTAAATCCTGTAGAAAGAGGCAGAAGGGCAGGGTGCAAGGAGGCAAAGGTGGCGATACAACTGTTTATTACATAATCCCCAGGTGATAAATGCGTTTATGTCCTTCTTTTTTTTTTTTTTTTCTGCTCCTTGTCCTGCAAGCTTCTCCAGGGCAGACTTCCAAAGTCCCAGAGTAATGTAAACAGTTAATGCTTTTTGTAAAAATAATGTTTCTGTCCTTCCTGAAGACATTATTGCTCAGGGTGAATGACATCTGTCTGACAGACTGTGACTTTTCAGAGGTAAGAACAGGAACCTGAAGAGGGAGATATGCCACTTCACTGATCAAGAGTCTGTATTTCCCTTATGAATACTGTGTACATAAGGATTTAATATGTTCTTGTCACCTCTTAGATCTCAGCAACTCCCCTTTTTTTCAATGAAAGCACCACAATGCACCTCTTTGTTAATTCTGACTTGCTGCTCATACTCAAAGGCTTCCAAGGCATTAGGCACCTAATCTTAGATCAAAATCCTGAATCTTAGATCAAAATTGCCCTGCAGTGATTAAAATTGAGTTACTTGAAGTCATAAAGGTGGTGGAAGAAGCAAAGCACTTGACTCACTGAGTCAAGGAACGTCTCGGATTTCTAGGACCTTTTCGTGTTAGAGAAGAACCATTTCTCCCCCATAATTATTTCTTAGAATCATCTAGGTTGGAAGGGACCTTTAAGATCATCAAGTCCAGTGACCAACCCAGAACTGCCAAGTCCACCACTAAATCATGTCCCTCAGCACCACATCTACATATCTTTTAAATCCCTCCAGGGACCGCGACTCCATCACTTCCCTGGGCAGCCTCTTCCAAGGTTTAACAACCGTTAAGAGCCCTGAAAGGGTGCTCAGAGAAAACAACCAGACGTTGCTCTGCAGGGAGGTTGTCTCAGGCTTCAAATGCTGGTCTGCAGGACAACACTGAGTCTGAGCTGCAGCATGGTACCAGAGGCCCCATGCTGGCAGGAGAGATGTTTCTCTGGCAAAAAAAAATGGACAACGAGGTTCTGCTGATGGACTCCAGTTTCTATTGACTGCAGTTATTCTTGATACACCTGGAAACTGCAGATTTCTTCCCTGAATTCTCCATCTTATTCAGAGGGTGCAGCATCCTGGCTGTTGCTGTTCTAAGTCCTAGCAAGATGAGCTCCATCTTCTGTAACAGGTAAAAAAAAATCTCCATATGCAAAAATTGACACTTAAACCTGAGAAAACCGATTAGACACCAAGTTCTCATTGAATTAGTTGGAACTATGTACCTCAATACCCACGGCAGTTCCATTGATTTCAGCCCAGACAGCCAAGAGCTTTGAAGCACAAGTTTCATGGAAACATCAGGGTTGTAGAACAGCCACAGCATCCTCCTGTATGGCCTCGGGACTGCTCAGCAGGACATAGGGATTAATGAGCAGGATCCTGGGCTGAAGGAATGGTGCAGTGAAGCTGTTGACAAATCACCATCCAGCATGTTTTTAACGGGATTCTTTTTTCTTGCAACCCAATCCCTTTCTAATTCACGCATGAAAACATGACCTACTGTGAAACCAAATCAAAAAGGCACTTAAGCAGCTGAATTCTACAGTTCACAGATAGTGTTGATTGACAGTTTTAATGGAAGCTTGGCCACCTAAGTCCACCCAAATCCTGGCCCTTTGGCCCTCTTTTTGAACAGAACATGATCTCTCCGCTCCAGAAAGTGCCTGTTTGTCTGTTTGAATTGCCTCTAGCCTGCACTAGTTTTTCTCTGTATCTCCATCTTCTTTGATCTTAATTTCTTTTCTTCCTTCCCAATATCTCTGAGGTAACAGACGAGGTTGACTGACCCTAATGTCTAATCTCTGTGCTGCTTCAGACTGAGGGCACTACACTTCATATGAGCCTGTGTGGGCCTCTGAGCCACAGTTGCAACTTTGCTACCAACACTGGAGCTGTCAGTGCCACTAGACCCAACAGATGAACTGTATTTCCAGGAAACACAGTACAGACCTGCTCTTCTCCAGATCTCTGGGAAAACAACAAGCCGTCGTGATCCATATATTCACTAAAGATGTTACATTTCCCAACAGCAGAGGCAGCAGACTCTACTCCAGGCAGTTCATTCCCTATATACAAGATTCCTAATATAAGTTATTCCCCTAACAATGATATTTCCTCTTCCCAAATGCCGTTACCCACCCGTTGTCCTCTCCCAAGAGAGTGTGCTTTTCGGTAGTCAATATAAGTCCTTTAGTATCCATAATGAGGGCAGTTTGTTGTTTAATTTGAAAACATCTTTGCAGTGATTTGGTACAGTGGTTGTCTGTAAAGAACCCAAAGATTTTTTTAAAAAAGCTCTCTTCACAGTAGGAAGGCCATACAAACAGTCTTCTGAACAGCACTAGTGACTCAGGAAGTTAAGTCCAACTACAAAATTCACGAAGGTGCTAAGCCAAAGTTTTGTTGACATTCAGCAAGATGGAGCTTGGTGTAGGTACTTCAAAGTAGCTGGTTCCTAAATCCACAGGATCTGGGCACCTATGCTCTTCTGAAGATCTGGGCCATAGATTCTCTATCATTGTAGAAAACAAATTCTGCTGCCGTTATCACTCATTCACCTTTAAAAATATTGGTTTTCCATTTCCAAGATTCTTTAAAGGATTCTGCGTTATTAGGAACAGTGTTTGCTCACACATTCTCTGCTTTTCTCCTCCTCTTATTGTTGAGTAGACACATGGCAAACACTCTGGTTTGGTACTGGTGCTTTTGTTTTTACATTGAACTGGACCTTTTTGTAATGGAGAAGTAAAATCTTTCTTTTATAAACAGATCATTCTTGAAGGAAACCTCTTCTACTTTCAAAAATAAATTCAGAGTAGAATAGTGAAAAAACTAATCTGCATTCCTGGGGCTCTGCTCACCACCTAACTCTACAAACTGTCCTCTTCAGTTTTCCAGACAGCATGAAACACCACAGTTGTGCTCTCAGCTATCTGAGATCTGTCCTAGGAGCTGGTGCCATGTCCATCACCCCCTGATCTACCTGTGTTATCCTTATAGTTAGACGGACAGAGAAGGGTTAAATGGATTTAAGGGTTTAAATGGGACAAATTATGGAGATTTAGCCATGGCAGAAAATAGTTTTAGTCACTATGCTGTCAAACAGCTTTTATTATTCATATGAGGGGAAATGAGAACAATGCAAAGTACATTGGTGTGCTCTGAATAAGGGCACTAGTTCTTGGCCTTGGCAGCTCTTGTGTCCCTCGTGCAGCCTCCATCTCCCAACATGGAAAAGTAGCTAATGAAGCAGCAAGGGGTTCAAGGTAGCATGCAGGGCCCTCGTGCCGAATCAAAGTCCTCCTGCTCATTTCCCTTTCCCCTGTTCACGGGCGGAATTCGGAACCGTTGGTGATTAACCCTGAGTTAAGCCAAAAAGGGGAGCAAGAAAAACAAGGGCAGCCCAGGAGAAGAGCTGGCGTTCATCCCCTGCTATGTTTATTTGGTGGTGTTACATTTCCTGCTCTCTCTGAAGTGCATCTGTAAGTCAGGATGCTGGAGGAGCGGAGGAAACTGAAGTTTGCTGAAGAAAGTACCAGGTACCTGAAGTGAATCACAGCAATTAGAGCTGGCATGTGTTCTTAGTGAGTTCAGCATTTGACCACAAGCACTATTTTCTTAGGCTTACAAATTCCTAATTTTTCCTGAAATACGAACAAGACTGCTAATTCAAAAACACTGAGGAAGAGGAGGCACTGACACATGCATACGCAGACAGATGGAGGAGCGAGGTTCCTCTGATGTTCTCCACGTGCCTCACCTGCTCTTGTTGAAGTATGCAATCCTGGAGATTCCCTCCAAAGGTCCAACTGGGGTTCAAACTGACCCCAATTACAGACCCTGCAGGAGACAACCAAACATCAGTCAAACTGACTTTGCCCACTCCTCTGGCTGTGTGGGCTTTCCCTCAGAGTCCAAGGGCTGACTACTTTCAGATACATCCTTCACATGTATGAGTGATAGAAGAGGGAGAAGGAGGGATAGGGAACATCACAGGGAGCCTCCTTAAAGAAGGCTTGTGTGAGGAGGCTGTTTCTTACTGTGGTATTGCCTAGTGAAGTTACAGCTGATTTGAAATTTTATAAAACAGTTTTTTCTGTAGATTTTCTCCATTGCTGAGCAAAGGAGAGTCCAGAACCACATGCTGCAGAGGTTCAGCACACTGGCTAGAGAGTTTGAGGTGAAGTGGCCTATCAGATGGTTATAAGATGTTATGTCCTGTCTTTAGTGAGGATTTCACACTGTCTCATATCACATCCATATAAACAAGCCAGGGAAACACAATGTAGATTTGTGCTAGCAGACCAGTTTGCTGTCATTACATACCAGGATTTACCAAGCAGTGGAAACCTGAAGGTGACATGAAGTTGGGAGGGGACTGAAAATGTGTTGGAAGATTAAATCAAAATTCAAAATGGTAAAGAAACAGTTTGGGGGAAAAAAAAGCAAGCCAAACAACAACCAAACCCACCCTGTATGCTGTTATACAGGGCAAAGTTCCCCCAGAGAGAGATTTGTCTTTAGACACCTCTCTGGATGAGATTAACCGTCATCTTGAGATGCCTTTATCTCCCAGGTAACTGGCAGGACCCAAAGAGTGACTGACTCAGAGTTACATCTCAAAAATGGATGTCTGGTGGAAATCATGCTCATATTCTGGAAGTAAACAGATTCAGTAAGACTGGAAAGGCTCTGGAGGCTGTAGCAGATTACAAACTTAGTGTGAGGTCCCAGTGTCAGAGAGCTAAGGTAAAGGCAAATGCCCCACTGGTACCGACATAAATGGAAATAGAGTTGAAAGGATGGGCAGGGCCCTGACAAGGTCTCAAGAGGGGTCCTGTACCCGTGAGGCCACGACACTTCAGGAGAGGTGTGGATCAGCTGGAGATCAACAGAAGTAGGGAGATGTCTGGAAGACATGAAATGTGCGGAAAGACTATATGAATTGGACTGGCAGTAAAGAGAAAACTAAGGAAAAATTTCCATGGGTGAAACAGTAGCACATTGGAATATTTTGCCCGTGAGGGTGGTGAAAACTGCTTCATTGTGGGTATTTAAGAGGGACAGAGGCACAAATATAATTTATCTGCCTTGGGAAGCAAGTGCCAACTCCATTCCTTTGTGAATTAATGGTTTTATGGTTTCTTTTACCCGAAAAGCATATTCTTTATATAAGGGAGGTGAAGGAAGGTAGTAGCCTGCATGCGCAGGCAAAGCCATCCATTGCCTCAGAGAAATCTTTCTGTAGGGAGCCAAGACACAAAAAGGAATGATGAGAAATTTTTACAAAAGGCAAGGTAGATGCAGGGAAATAAAGGATTTTCCCAAAGTCAGCTGCACAGTCAGAGAGAGAGGAGATAACTGAGAGCAGACAATGTGAGTGGAACTAAAGACTCCCTTTAAATTAACTGAAGACTGAGATCACTGTGAACTGTGAATATTCTGAGCCTCTTCTAGTTTACAGCTTCTGTTTATAAACATTTTGCAAGGAGTAGTGGCTGCTCGATAAAAAAAAGTGTTAAAACAAGCAAAGCAAGCTGCTGAAGAGAACTGAAGTGGCAATGTCAAATGAGGGGGGGACAATAGGAGCATCCATAAATACCTGCCACTCCTTAGGACCCTCTTTCTGTTTCAGGAACATCTGAAAAGCCCCAAAGTTTTCAAGATAAGAGAAATCCAAAAAGCTTAAAGGCCCTTTGTGACAAAGGTGGACTTTTGAGACCTATTTCCAGATTTTAATCCTGAAGAGGGAAATGGTTATATCATCTGCTTCAAACCCTCTTGCAGTAACTGCCCTGCGGCATCTCAGCAAGGTAATTAATTTCAGGAGGAATTACCCAACCCTTAATTTTTCTGAGCAATTATCAGCTCAGGTACCAGCCAGGAATCGGAGTGTTCTTTGCTCCGATGATGGCTGGGTACAAGTAGCTGCAGACTCCTCCACGATGCTGCAATTTACCAGGAAGTCTCCTGCGGTATCTGTCTTGAGATGCCTTCACCCAACGAGCGTGCCCAGATAGCAATCACAACCTCTCCCATGTATTTAAACGGGCAGTTTTGATGAATGCTGCAAGTTTTGCTCTCTCTCTCTGCTTGATTTTTGGGGAAGTGGTGCAAAGGGCTTGGGCTGCAGAGCGAGCTCAGCTCCCTCCTCACCAGGCACAGCCAGCAGAAACCAAGGTGTAAGAGGCAGGGAGGATTTTTGGGTTCTGCACTACGGTTTGTTTCTCTGGGCAGGTACTGCTGACAGTTGGTGCTGGTTTTCTGTGCCTCAGTTTCTCTACCTCTAAATACATAAACTTCTTGTTCTTTGCTATACAATTTTCTGAACCCATGAGGTATTCCTGCCTCTCAGTGTCAGAAAATTAAGTTGCTGGCCTATATATGCCTAGGTGCTTTGCCAGCTGGGTACTGGAAGGTGGGTGGTGAAGCCTCTGGTCTTGCCAAGTAGATAGAGCTTCTGAGCAGTAAAGAGTCCCATAATATCACCATAGCACAGATCAGGTCCTCAATTCTCCTGGTCCACACTGGAAGTAGACCGGGTATTCAGTGTTCAGCGCTGCTGGCATTCTCTCTCTTTGCTGATTCATGCTCTTTCTGCATGAATCTCCATGATCCCAACTCAGCCCTGTCCCTCTGCACCCCAGTCCTTTTCCACCACACTCCAGACAGGAGGTTCCTTGGATGTTGCTGGAGAAGGGACCTGGAACCTTCTGCTGCTCCTCTGCTGGCCTGATGGTTGATGCATGGGGGACTTTGACCCCATACAGCCAAGCACCAACAACATACCCTTTCCCAGTGTTCCCAGTCAGTGTTGGCCAGGTCCTGCTTCTAGTCCCTGAGATGTGTTTGATAGTGCATTTCAGCAACCACTCACCAGCTAGTTTTACATTAATACACTAGCTAATAAATGGCTGACTAGACTGTTGGTTCTTCAGGGCAGGGTTGTGTTTCTAGCTGTGTTTTAAGGCACTGTGTTTAGTTACAGTGTTCTATAAAGGATTTGCCGTGATAAGGGAGAGCGTTTGTGAGACTCGATGAAGGTGACGCAGCGTTTCCTTATAACAGCATTAGCCACTCCCTGCCATCACTTGCCTGTTCTGCTGGAGCTGTGTTTGGCCCCTTCCCTGAGGGTAAATCCCTGTGGTTATTTCTGAGTCTGAAAATACGAGTGGGAAATGGGGTCACCCACAGGGAAAGAGATCTGCAAAGCCAGCCTGTAACCAGGCTGCTGCACTGACTCCTTCCCAGCAGAGCAGCCCCACTCCCCGGCTGAACAGGCTGGGCCAGCAGATGCCAAGAAAAATCACACATTACTACAAGTTTTGTTAAATATTGACATCCAGTTTACAATGGATGGGTGGAAGCACCTGGGCTAGAGAGGAGAGAGGAGGATTACATGCTGTACAAGGGGGCAGGCAGTGAGTGGGTGCAGTGGCCAGGAAGAACATCTCTGAATTGAGTGACCTAGTGTTTGGAAAGCAATTTTTCTGGATGCATCTGAAGGCCAACAGCATCCTGGTCTGTATCAGGAACAGCGTGGTGAGTAGGACTAGGGAAATGATCGTCCCCCTGTACTGGGCACTGGTGAGGCCACACCTCGAGTGCTGTGTCCAATTTTGAAGCCCTCATGACAAAAAAGTCATTGAGGTGCTGGAGTGTGTCCGGAGAAGGGTAGCGGAGCTGGTGAGGGGTCTGGAGCACAAGTCTTGTGAGGAGAGGTTGAGGGAGCTCGGGGTGTTCAGCCTGGAGAAAAGGAGGCTGAGGGGAGACCTTCTCGCTCTCTCCAACTCCCTGAAAGGAGGGTGTAGCCAGGGGGGGTCGGTCTCTTCTCCCAAGGAAGAAGTGACAGGACAAGAGGAAATGGCCTCAAGTTGTGCCAGGGGAGGTTCAGATTGGATATTTTACACTTAAAGGGTTATCAAGCATTGGAACAGGCTGCCCAGGGCAGTGGTAGAGTCACCATCCTTGGAGGTATTTAAAAGCTGGGCAGACATGTTGCTGAGACACAAAACCACGTGGTGTTTTTTGTCAGTGTTAGGTTGATAGTTGGACTTGATGATCTGAAAGGTCCCTTCCAACCCAGACCACCCTATGATTCTATGAAGGTTGACTCAGCCAAACTGCAATGAAGTGCAAGGAACTCAGAACCGCAGTGAACAGCTTGGTCACTCCAGGAATAACACTGGACACAGCCAGGATGCCATGGCATTGATCTGCATGCAGACTAGCAAAGTGAATGATCAGCCCACTGGAGACACAGAAAAATACGAGTCTCTCCTATATGACAGAGATGTGAATGGAAAATGAGCTGCTCTCTGTCAGTCTGGGAGATATTTTTACTTTTTGCAGTTCCTCACTGTGCAGGCTGGTGTGGTAGTCGCCTGTAGATGTGACGTTAGTGATGGGCAGACAGAAGAGGAATAGTAGCCAGATGAAAACCACTTGGGAATATGGTGGAGTTAATACATGTATAAGTAACGAGATTTAGGGATATAGCTTATCTGCATACCCTTGTTCCCGGGACTGGCATGAGCACAGTGTGGCTGAGCAATGCTTCTGTACAAGACCTGACTCCTGACTGCTTTTTAGCCCTACGTGGCCTGACTGAGGATGCCAGAAGCTTTGTCATGAGCTCAGTGCTCCTGAGGTCAGTCTGAACCCAAGCTTTAAGAGCACTAGATATTTTTACATGCGGATGCCAAGCATATCAAGGTGGTTTTTTGGAGTTTGAGGGCAGGTTAAACTTCTCATGCAGATGCAAACAGTGCTATCACCAGCTGCCAGTTACACGACCGACTTCTGCAAAGAGCAACGTGGGCCTTGTTTGCTTTCCTTGGCTCTCATTCAGAGGTGATGGAAAGATGATGGAGAAGCTTGAACCAAAGCCCACTGAAGAAGAGGTTGTGCCGGATAAGGCATTCCTTTAATTACCAGTAATTCTAGGGGCCTCCGTGCTCTCCACATGCCCTGTGCTGTCTGGCTGGGAGAGAAGTTTTCCAAATCTCCCTGTGCTACAAGATGGACTCCTGCAGTTTGGAGGAGCACTCCCGCACACTTGAAAAATATTGTGGACTCTGCTACCAGAGAAAAACATCCCTGGATCCAAATTTGCCCAAACACGAGTGGTGGCTTCATCATACTTCCTTGGAGATACAGAGAGTGGTTGTCTGTGTTGAGCAGATTTCTCATGCCTGGGAGCAGACTGAGGTTCAGGTCACACTGAGAGGTCTGTAGTGGTATTGGGTGAGCCTTATGTCTGAGTTTCATTCTAAGGCAGCCTCCTCAGCCTCTTTGCTGCCTGTGCTTGATGCCACTCGGATCCAGACAGAAAACTCTGAGGTGCAGAGCTCTGTTTCAAACTAAATTTGAATCCTCTTTCAGAAAGCCTGTTCTATGCCTGTGCATTTACACAGGAATCACAATTGTGATGGCAGCTCCACCAAGAAGAAGAGTGACATCTGAGCTCCTAACAATAGCCAATGTAAATTGACACAGATTTCTGGGAAGCCAATTAAAACCAGGACCCATTGGACAAACATTTTTTTTTCTTTTTTTCTTTTAACTAGGAAGATCATGAGAAAAAGGTTTGACATTTTCACTTTAAAAAGCATATTTTCCATCCTCTCCCTCCTCCCCCCAAAAACTTGGTTTGATTTGGTTTTCTAATATACTTTGGTGTCAATTTTTGTCCCTCCTTGCAGGAAAATCCTGCTAAGCTGACAGCACTCCAGGAATGCTCCACCACAGAGAAGTCCTCTTATCTAAAGGTCTGCACACATCTGCTGTTCAGATTTAATTAACGATTGCAGATCTCAGTTTACCTGGAGCTCCAATGAATTGGCTAAGGACTATGGAGCCCCACCATTCAGCATGGTGAATCAGGGCTCTGTTGACTAGGGAATTCCTTCAATCTTTACAGGTTACTGAAGTGGTGTATTTGACCTTACACTGATGAGTGCCAGTCTGCCCTCTGAGCATCTCCTTTCCCTCCACAAATCCCAGCCCATGGCCTGTGATGAACACTACGAGAGACGCTTTTGCTGCCTGCTGGAGGAAGAGTGTGTGCTGTGCGAATAAGCAGGACCAAGAGCTGGCTGAACACCTAAGAAGCTGCCAATTTCCTGTCTGCAGCACCCTTGATTTGAAGCACTGGATTCTGCCTAGAGGTTCATAGATTGTAAAGGAGGAGTTGATGTGGCATCTGAGAAAAGTGGCTCTCTGAGTAATCAGGACCTCAGGATTGTAGGGAATTAATTCCTGAGTGAGGCATGTTGGAAAAAAAAAAAAAAAAAAAAAGAAAAGTAATCTTGATTTAAAAATGCCAGTGATGGAGAATCCAGAAATCCATACTTTTTGCAAGTCATCTCAATGGGCGGTTTCTGTCCTGGTGTTTGGCCCATCCCTTCGTGCTCATGTGAAGCTATACGGTCTTACCCTCCACTTTCACTCCATGTCATTGGCAGTTGGAGGCATCTGGTACTTTTACTGTACATATTCAAAGAGATCAAAAGAGATCACACCTCTTGGAGTGTATCCACAAAGGCCATCCTCTCCGTTGGTCTCTCTGAGCCATCGCTGGGATGCTCTCAGTCTCCTTGAACCACCATCAGCAGAAATGCTGGGTTGTCGTAACCTCCTTGCTCAATACTCCTGTGCTGAGAAGCTGCCCATGGCAGCAGGGTAGCCCTGTCACACGACATTGTCACTACTTGCAATGGGACTTTGTACTGAGTCTGCAGGACCTCAGGGCTGAGGCTGGTTGGGATTGCTCCCTCTGAACCTTTCCTGACTCCTTTGCACCTTTATTTCACCTGATTTTGCTGTGATGTCTTTTTAGCTAATTGACTGGGTGTCTATGGCTACTGTTTTTTATTTTTATTTTATGTTTGTTATTTTTTATTTTGTGTGCTACAATCAGAGGTTTTTTATGGACTGCATTGACAAATGCTTATTGTAGGCATAACGAGATGTTTATGGTTCTCAGACTATGAGTTGAATTAGAGAAATACAAGGCTGGTATGACAACAGAGGCTCTGGGAAGTGGAGACATGGGATGATGCATAGAGGTGGGGTGATAAGGCATGGGATGGTAAGCCATGGGGTGGTAAGAGATGGAGCACAGGGTGTCATGGGAGATCCCACAGCTATGAGCAGCTCACCAAAGATCAGGCAAAAAATGCAGATCTGCAGTTGGAAAAAACTGCTTTTAGGGACAGCAATGAGAACAAGGAGGTAACATCTAATGTATACGAAGGACACGTAGATATAAGCAAATGTTACATGTTACCTTAGTAGTTAACACATAAACATTAGCTGTTAGGATGTTAATGAACATATGAAAATGTCTCCAAGTGGATCCTGGAGACAAAAAGAAGAAAGCAGCAACATGAACATCAAATTACTACCAAAAGAGGAGTCTGAAGGCTGAAGACTCTGGTGTTTCCCTCTGCACCCTCTAAGGCTACTGACTTTGAGACACGGAGGAGCAATGGAAGGGGTGTGTGGCTACAAGAGAAAGGACAGAAGCTAAGAAATGTGTGTGTTGCAATTTTAATTCTGTTATTATTATTAGAGTGACTTTTCTGTAGGTACTCCAACTGCATTATTACACTTTCTGCAACAGTTAGATCTAGACTAATGATGATTCTTCAGTTCACGGAGCTTGAGAAAGACCCTGCCGCACATGACTCAGTGCTGAACATCAGAGGATCCTTGCTGGCACCCCAAAAGGAAAGGAGGAAGCTGGTGAACAGATGACCACCTACACTGGGAGAGCTCTGGAGGCATTGGTCCCACTCCCACTGCTGCCCAGACATATTGGCAGTGTTCAAAGGCCATTCATTTTTCCTTTGTCCAGACCTGGGAATGCAAAAACACCAAGCTGCCAAGGCTTATTGTAAGGGAGTGGACTGGAGCACGCCTAAAGGACTCGACATCTGTCTATGCCAGCTTGGAAAGCTCTGGCACTGCTTTTCTCTCAATTTTTCCTCCATCAACCAGGAAAATTGCTTCCCTGCTAAACATGAGTGACATAGAACAAATGTCCTCATGTTGATGCAGTGCTGAATTATTACAATGATAGGAATGTTCAATTATTCTGGGCCAAGTCTTTGCCCAGAAGCAAAGTGGGGCCAAACAACCCTAATGCCAGTCTATACCACATTTTGGAAGCACTTCTTAAACACTAAAGCAAAATAGCACTGAATATTTAGTGCAGATATTTCTTGTTAAAAAAAAAGAGTTGCTTGAGGTAGGACAAAGGTTTTGTTTCCCACTTTTGCCAGGTTACAGAGCTGTCTGAAAGGGTATGAACATTAAATTTTCAATCAAGGAAAACTGAAGCAGAGAGAATTGGGGAAGGAGGTGTGGGGGGAAACATGATTATTTGCCCTATTTCTAGATGAGCGCTGCCAAATTCCTAGGGCGTTATGTAATTAGCGTGCTATCCGAGTGTTCTAATCATGACAGCACGTGCTTTCTTGCCATACCTCAGGCAGTATTGCAAGTTTTTATTCATTCGTAACATATTTAAAATCTGTAATTTACAAGTTTTGTTGAGAAATATGGAGGGGGGGAAGAAAAAGGGAGAAAGTTTGGGATTTTTAATTTTTTTTTTCCATTTTCAGATGAGATTTCTCCCCCTCCAACTCCCTTCTAACTTTCTTGGATGCTTCTGCTTGGTTGCAGCACAGGTGCTCTGTGGCTTTGCTGCTGGCTATACCTGTGGTTTGTGGTGTGCCAGTGTTCAGTAGGATGCATGGGTTTGGGGGTTTTTTTGGATGTGAAGAGTGCTCCTGAGATACCATCCCTGCCTTGAGATCTTGCAGATATTTTTACAGATAGTACAGTTTATTCCTCGCTTGAGTCATACACACAGAAAAATATATATGCAAACAATTTCCTTTCAGTCCTTCCCATTTTTCCTGGTAACATCGGGTCCCTGATGCGGTGAGGTTCCCATACGACAATTATGGAGGATAATAGAGATAATGATCATCAAGGAATATGAAGCAACCCAACCAGATTTCTCAGCGCTCAAATCTCAGGACCTTGCACCGCAGATTTTGAAATCCCCTTTTTTTCCAAGGTTACTTTCACGCTGTTTAATAAGCTCTTATCTTGTAAACTATAATAAGGTTTCAGGCCTTAATCCAGTGTGATTATGCTGGGGGGAAGGGATTTCTTCAACATTTTAGTACCCTGGGGACAGAACATCCAGGGCCAAACCCAGAGATATAATGAAGTGATGAAAACTGAACCGTCGTGCAGAGCAGACTCAATCTGCTTGCTCAGGGTCAGCCTGGCCTCCCACAACCCGCAACCCAGCTGGAGTTGAGCACCATTCTTCGTCCTGGCCCGTCTCCGACGCGCACTTCAGGAGAAATGAGCCACAGTCCCCATATCCCACTTTGGAGGACATCAAAAGTCAGACCTGCAATGCACTTTCTCAACATTTTCCCCAAGCCATACATAGAGGGAAGCAGTTTCCCCAAGCAGTGGTTTTAAAAATATGTGTGTCACAATTCTGCTTCACAAAACAGAGTTTTCACAGGAAGACTTTTTTTTTTGTTTTAAAGACAGAAATTTCAGCCATTAGACCATTAGATGGCTGAAACCTTTGCATGAACAGACTACATTCATTAAGCTCATTCTCAGCTCTGGAGGCGGGTGGGATTTTTGATCAGACAAAGCATAGCTGAAAAACAGGAATCAGCCCCACACTGTGACCACTTCCCTGGAATTAGACAAATCTAGGTGTTATTCCCAATTTAATGCCAGGAAGGGGGTTGAGGCTTTGTCCTCCAAATCAGCAGACGTGTCTGGCAACAAAACTGTTCCCCATTTACAGGAATAGCTGTGAAGGATGATCTATAGGTAGAAAATGTTTCCCTGTGAAGTCTGAGTTGAAATTGAGATATTTGCAGGTTGAAAACCTCCACAGCTACTCAGAGCCTTTCTCCAAGGCATATAACATAGCTTTTCTCTCTTCAGCTCTTTTTTTTTCCTGGTCCCTGCTCTCCCAGAAGCTGCCTCTGGCTGGTTTTGTTGCTCCTGGTGGTGGGAATAGATCCACTAAATGTACACATGGAGCCACTGCTCATGCAGAAATTGTACATGTGGGGTTAGGTTCCCAAAATCAGTTCAGAACTAGGATTTCCACCATTCATTTTCACATTTCAGGGAATATTTTAAGACCTTCCAAAAGTTCCACACAAGCTGCATAAGCACCAATTATTGCTTAGTCTGAAAAGTTCATCTGAGGTTGGAGAAAGAAGCTATTTAAACCCATGAAGCATCAGGTAAAAAGTAAAAAATCAGGGCATCCTATTGAAACTGGGATAAGGGAAAGGCATTGTAACGGACAGAGGAAAGGCCTGGGCTTTCAAAGCATGTGAGGGCAGTTTCTTTCCCATTTTAGATGTTGGCATAAAGACCTAGCATCCAACTCGTGCCTGGGTGATGCTGATGGTTACACTATTAGAAATAGACATTTTCCCCTTCTTTAGACTGTAACAGCCTGCTTTCTCTTTGAACTGAACTGTAAAGCACCTAGCGTAGTTGGACTTAAAACTAATGAGACCTTAACAAACTATGAGTAATAAATCTTAATGAGAGCAAACCAGCACAGCCATTGCAAGCCAGGCAGGCTTTCTCTGGGCAGTGCCTTTTTCCTCAAAAGTGAGACGGAAATCCTTCACCCTCCTAAGTCAGAGGCTTTCTGCTCAGATCTGTGACCACCCTCTCCTATGGAGCCAACCAAAGAGGCAGATCTTTGAAACCCCCTCACTATTGCTCTCCCCAAGCGATTCCTGAAAGCCCTGCAGTTATCAGAGAGCAGGGGGGGCTGGAAATACAACCTCTTTTGTTTAGTCTCCGCAAATGTGTGGCAGGAAAACATCACCATCCTGTTTTCCAGGCTCTAGCACGCAAATAAGAATGGAGGAAAAATACAGCAGCCTCTCTGACAGGCTGTGATTAATCCTCATTGTGTCCTGTGTTGAAGAGGTGCCAGAGGTGCTGCTCACCAGCCTGTGCCCCCCCCAGGCTGCACCAGCGGGGGAAGGACCTGTTGAGCAGAGCCGTGAGGCTGTGCGTGGGCAAAAGGAGGGTGTTTGCAAATGTAATGGCATGTCCTGGGGTGGATGCATCCCAGGAGCCCAGTGACCACAGGGCCAAGGTGGTATGAGGGCTGTCAGAAGCCTGGTGAGCCAGGAGCCCATCAGGAGGAAGAGAGCAGATCCCCATTCACACTTACCCCCACCAGCCGTGCAGCCTGACTCACTTGCCCTTGCCCTATCACTATCTCCTGGGCTATCTCCTGGCCACCTTTCACTCGCTCAGCCCCGGGGAACGGTTGGTTTGCTTTGTTTTCTTCTCTCCACTCAGGACTGTCCTTATGTTGAAATATTGCCTGAGTCAGCAGGGCTGATGCTGCCAGCTTGGGCAGGGCTGAGATGCTGCATAAACGTGGCCTTGCGAATTTCAGGCAGCATCCCCAGGCTGAACGGGAGGCTGAAAAAGCACCCTGAGCTGCAACACAACCTGTCCTAGCACAAGGCAGGTGCCAGGGGGGTATCAGTGGTGGGGAAGGGGCTCACACCTTGCTCTGCTCTCTGCATCTTTTGTAGTGAAGCCCCACACTCGTTTGCAGCCTGAACTGTGATAGGTGTGAGTCGTCTTCACGGGCCACATTTGGGGTGTTCCTGGCCATGCCATGGGTCTGCCATGAGTCTAGAAGAGCCTTTTAGCCCCACTTTCAGCCAGGTGGGAGATAGATTGCTGTATGAATGTGACATATTAATGTAATAGTGGTATTTGGAAGGTCTCCAGCTCCCTCCAATCAAGTTCCTAACTTTCAAGTCCCACTGTGTGGGGTGAAGCATGCTGCACACCTGTGAGACAGCAAACTACGTTAGCTTTATGGGCACAGAGAACGGCCTCAAAAGTCTTAACCTGGGAATGGAAACCACATCTTCAGTCCTCTAGTATAAAGCAGCAAAGATGCTGAGACAAGGCTGAGGCACTACAGCACTTGGCTACCAGGGA
The DNA here is from genome assembly GCA_033628505.1 of Tringa tobata. Lineage (NCBI taxonomy): Eukaryota > Metazoa > Chordata > Aves > Charadriiformes > Scolopacidae > Tringa > Tringa tobata. Next base: position 1,375,423 of record JAHREE010000561.1, read on the forward strand.
GGCTGTGGGGCAAGGTCTCAGGGAAGAGACTTGTACTAACAACTGGCCACAGACCTGCTACCTTTGTGCTTCAGTCTCCATAAAAGTAAACAGAGGAGAATTTGTCCTGCTGTCCCCCTGCAAGATACCTCTTTGTTCTCTGCATGCAGGTAGTGTCTCTGCTGTTCTTGGTCAGCAGGGGCTTTGGGTAGCTGTGAGTTTGTGTGCGATGAGACCCACATGCTTGACTGGGGGTCCCTGTGTCCTACCACAATATAAATGATAAACAGCCTAATTAATAATGATACATGCTTTTCTCCTGGGGTGGTGAGTGGCTTTATTAATGTTTGCAAAAAACTGTTCTATGTTATTTGTATTAACCAGGAAATGTGGCTGCTGAAACCAGCCCGGTGCAATCAGAGAGCAGGATGCACTGCAGTTATATTAGGGGTTGGCGTACTCTGCACTGATACAGATCTCTGTGGTCTGCAGCCTCCAGAGAGTTTCAGTATTTAAACAGTGAAGGAACTTAGACACAAGTTTCAAAAGTGTTTACATCCCACAGAGGTCAAAGGCTCAGTTTTTGGCTCATAACTGGCCTTCCCGTGCGACACCTGTACGGTTCTAGTGGGAGTGTGATACCTTGCGTCCACAAGCCTTCCTGGATTTCCTAAGGGGTCTCCTCTTTTTTTTCATGCCAGCTTGTTAGTAATGAGGTGGGAAGAAGTGTTGTGGGAACAGGGGACGTGGCACAATCTCAGCGTTGCTTACTTGAGAGATAGTGTTATAAATCTGATGTGATCTCTCTAGACAAAAGGTCTTGCAGGCAAAATACTAACTGGAAATGAGCTGTGTATTTTGAGCAGAAAAATACATTATGTATTGGAATAACCTCACAGGCCATGGAGTCGGTGACAGATAACTCTCTGTGTCTGAGTCTTTAAGAAAAAAGCCCACTGTAGGTCAGCCACAGACCATTGGGCTCGGGGTGGGAATCACCAAGTGTCATTCTAAGACTGTGCTACTTGGGAGAGTCAGATGACATAATTATAATGGTCCCTTCTGACCTTGCAATCTACAAAACCTCATAATTTGTAATCAGGATACAAATTATTTGCCTTCTGAGTTGAGGAAGGAAGTCTTCTGCATCACCTATCTGCTCCAAAACATCCGCTGTTTCACAACTGGCTTTGTGCAACATGCAGGATTTACTGCGTCCACTGAGTGCTCAAGTTCCGCTGCATCCACCAGTTGCTTTCACCAGGCTGGCTGGTCAGACCCAGCCTGGCTTACCTGCCAGTGACACATATGAATGGTCCGTTTGAGGAGGAAATGCACTTTGTGTAGACTATTATGATATAAATAACGTTGACCCTTCTATCCTCAGTTGAGGAAACCCAAAGTTTAGCCAACACATTTCTTCAAAATCATTTTCAAATTAATTTCTCCCACAAACACATCTCCCACAAAGGCATAGAGTAAATTTACATCTACTTAATGGGGAGCAACCACTGCAACCACTATGTCATGGCCACAGTCATCTGTCCTAAGTGTACAGAAACCCAGAGGAAATGGCCATGTTTCAGCACTTATCTGACAGATCCCACTCTGCACATACATCCCTCCAAAACTCAGTTGCATCCCAAAATACACTGAAGCACCACAGCTAAATTACATCCCATCCCACTACCTTACTCCGGCAAGGCCCTCTATGCCAGCCCATTGAAGACATGCTTTTCACTGATGGAGTGTGTGGGGTTACACACGCACCAGCACCACACCAGCCCTCAGTGTTAATTGGGGAGTTGAAGAGCTCACCGCAAAGAGCAGCCTTTTTGCAGTCTCATCATCTGTCCTTCAGATACATAAACCAAAGACATTTGGGGAAAAGGGGTCTTGTCCACCTCCTGAGATCTGCATTTGAAGTTATTTATCCTACATATTCCCAAGCAATTTGATTTTAAACCTCCCTGATAACTACCTGGCAGAAACAGAAGATGCCAGGCCTGTCCTTCACTGTCTGCTGTGCAACATGACAAAGACAGAAGGGCTGCAGCATTAGGAAGTAATTGTCATTTCATTCCCAAGCCAAGTAGAGCGGGCAGGTCTGTAGAGGTTACAAGGCTGCAGTTGCCTGCAGTGCGTACAGAGGGCAGGAACGTGGCTGGTGATTAACAGAGGTTTTGCAGGGGTTAGTGTTTCTACGGCACAGCTCTCATCTGAGCTGTGTGTCCCATTGCTTCAGGAGGACACAGCAAGAGAGGAATCTCCAGTGGATGAGTCACCCCATGGCCATCTCTGGAGTACGGCAGCCAAATTGTCTACCTGCCATGCTATTGCCTATATATGTCCAAGCCGTCTCCTCTGAGCCAGACTCTAAAGCATGAGCTGGCTCCTGGGGCGTGAACTCAATGAATTGTACCTCAAGAGATTAAATTCACAATTTCCTCCCACTTTGGTGATGTGCTGTTCTGGGGAAATCTACTTCACCAACCTTGACTCGGAGTTCTTTGTGCAGAGAGTAAATAAGTCTGGGACCTTGGGGGAACACGAGGAGAAATGGGAGCATTAGTCAGCAGCACTCCATGGGGGCACTTACAGCAGGAATCCGGACAGTGTCTCCTCTGGAGAGCACGGAAAATGCACTGTACAAAATATTTTTTGCAGAGCAGGAAAACACTGCATTCTTTGGATGACAATGGCATTGTGTCACCGTCTGTGACCACAGCCATGACTCAGATTGTTGCTGGGGAGGGAGAGGAGGGTGAGCAGGCAGCCCTTGCTGCCAGCCACAGCTTGCACTGCTGACTGTACTGCCTGGTTAGAAACTCCAAAGAAAACACAAGGCTATTGTTTTCTTTTTATTTTTTTCATTATTTTTTTTTTTAAATAAAGGGCTCCTGATTGATAGTCTGGCAGCATGAATGTTGCCACTGGGTCATGTATACGAAGCACGAGCACACAGAGCTTACGTTCTCTGGCAGGGATGGACATGCTATTTGTCGCAGTGTCCGAGGCAGCTGGCCAAAAGGCCCATGGCATGCAGCATCTGGTTGCATTGCACCGCTGCTTCCCAAAGCCCTGATCCCAGGAATTTTCAGTGTCTGCCCCCAGGCATTATCACACATCTGATTTCATGAAGTTTAAGAAGCAGATTCCACCCAAGCTTGCAAAATTTGAAAGTCCCTGGAGCCTTCCTCTCCCACTTGCCATCCCATGGAAGTTGCTGATACATATGTTGCCTATGCATCCTTCTGACTGCACTCACACATCACCAGAACTGACCACTGCAGAAGGGCTGGCGCAGAGCTGGCCCTTACCTGGGTTCTGATTAGGGCTAGTTGCTAGTGAGGCTCAGAGGTATCTCAGTGGAGTATAGACTCTGCACTGCAACCCCCTGGAGATGTGTTTCAGGAAACACCATCACAGTGGCAAAACTCCTGCTGGGATAAGGCAGCGCTGCACCCTCTCCATGACCCTCAGAGGATGAGGTGACGGCAGGTCAGCCAACCTCGATTTCCACAGGAGTCTGATGTTCACACTTGGCTGTGTTCCTAGGTGATGACCAATGGAGAAATTCAGGTGAGCTCTTAAAAGATAAGTCTTAGTCAGCAGAGAGGTCAACAAGCACTGGAGGGAAAACATCTAACTTGGGAAGAATGGTTAACATCTGAATCAGGTACAGCTCATCATTCTCTGCTGCAGCTCAGGACTCCTAAGGACCAGCACCCCTTAAAGCTGTTTCTCCTTCTAGTATTTTGTCCACAAAAATACTTTTAGCTCTTATCAGTTCCTAGGAATTGCAGAACAGATATGAGGGAAACCCTTAGGAAAGGCTGTTAGTGGACAGCAGGCTGCCCTCTGCCATGAGGAAAATCATAACAGGTCGGCAAGTTCTGGGCAAGAAATTTGGCACCTACTTCAGAGGCTACAGTTTGAAAGTAGCAGGAGAAAAGTGGGCTACATGCTTGTTTGGGCTGAGCTCTGTGACTGTGGGTACATGAACTCCTGTTGTCTCAGCTCTGGGGCAGCTGAAGGTGACAGGCACACAGCCAGGAGACCCATCCACTCCAAGCTTCTTCCTGGCGTGCTGGGGGAAAGCTAGGGACAGCTAAGCCCTCCTTTCACCTACTCCAAGGGAGAGATTTCCTGAGCTCAGCGCTGTGGCAATGGGCACGTTGTGCTGACCAACACGGTCTGCAGTGATGCTAAGGAATGACCCCTCCAGTGGAGAAGTCTCCTGGCGCCAAGCTTTGCTGCAGGCTTCTCTTCTGGAGCACACGACAACAGTTTCTTCACTGACTCCTGCTGCTGGAGACAAATGGGAAAACAATTTTCCTCATTTTTCTTATTTTCCTGTGAATGGTGTGTTTTTGTACTGCTCCTGGAAACAATTGTCCTTCTGAGCAGAGGGTGTGGATGGAGCTGGATGTGAGCACTGTAGGAAAACATCTTTCTCCTTCAGTGGCACACCAAGTTCCTCCCCCCTCTCTGTCAGGCAGGAAATAAAGGAAACCTTTGAAAGCACTGCAGAGCATTAACTGTTAGAGTCCAGGGCACAAGGCTCAGGAAAGAAAGATCCTCAGCCAATCTCTACTGCAGCAGAGGGGTGACACTGGGCAAAGGTCCTCAGTCCTCAGCTTACTTTTGTGTAAGATGGAGAAGGAGGAACAAGATGTTCTGTTGGTGTGGAAGGGGCAGGAACACTCTCCCTCTTTCCCCCCACTCAGTACCTGAATGCCATGTCCAGGGAAATACGTCTGTTCCTTAAACTTCCTGGCACTGACGGTGTTGTTGGCCTTCATGCTCTGCCAAGGAGCGAGCCGTGTCTTCTGGTGATAGCTGTCATTTTCCTTTTGCTCTCAGGCACGAGGCTGATGGTGCCCAAAGCCTAAGTTTGCTTTGCAAGCAAAGCAAACTGGAGAAAAAAAACAGCCCGTACACCCTGAAATGTGCTCAGCAACTCACAAGACACGTTGGTAAGTGAGTGCAGGGCAGTTCTCCCACAGCCCAGCCCAGACCTTGGGAAGAAGCTATTAGAACACGCAAACAGACCTACAATGCCTGCAGCCAAGCGTGGACAGCAGAGCATTGATCTAGAAAACTCACCCAAACACATGTAAACGTACTCAGCTGCTGCAAGCCTGCAGGAAAACGCAGAAGGTCAGGGAGTGCAGGGCAGTGTGGCCATCGGTCCTCACCTCCGTAAGAGCGGGCGTGATCCCAAGGGGGTGTGATACCTCTTGGTGCAAGCAGGTGCTTATGTGTCCCATTCCAGATCTACACCCCCATCATGCGTACTCTTCCATGCTTGGAGTGACTTTTGGCTTTCTACCTGGACATGAAGACCTACAGGTCTCTTCCCATTTAGGCTGGGGAAACAGCCTTGACAGCTCAACATGTGAGGGAGAGGGCAAATGTTAGGTGCTCCTCTTTTAAGACCCCGTAGTTCATGACCTCGTGTCATGCTGCAGTCTACTAGAAAGTACCTATCTCTCTTACACTCAAGAGTGCCTGTAAGATCAAGGGCTCTCTGCTAAATGATTCTCCTTCTTTCAGAGGAAATTAGATGGAAAAGGTTTCCAGGAGAAGGTGTCACTGAAATGTATAAAAGGGGGCTTAGATTAGACCATCAGTGCTGAAGACAATAAGTAAATAAAGATATAAACACGCAGAACTTCAGATAAGCTTACAACCAGCCATGCAACAGCCTTGGAAAGCAGGTGGGAGCACACCAGTCCTCCACCTAACTCAAAAATGACACATTCAAGATTGTGCCCGCAACTTCCATTAATGTAGGTTCACGTCTTCTTCATTTTGCTGTGGATTTCAATTCCAAATTTACCCTGGATTTCAGGCAAAACTCTTCAAAAGCTGCAAGTGATTTATTCTTGGTTACCTAACACAGGAAAACAAGAGGGCCAGGTGCATCCTGAGAGGTGCTGTCAGAAAGATTCCAGAGCTTGACAAGTCTTCAATTTGCAGAAAAACCAGGGGAAATGCCCACATTTGCACATATTAATGATTGTCTCTACAGAATCTGGAATCTCCCCTAGTTCAGCTAACATAATGGCTTGGGGCAGAGGTGATATTTGACTTTGATGCTATGAATACCCTTGGACTTGCCCACCTCCCCACGACTGGTGGCACAGGGAACTTCAGCTTCTGGTTTTGCTCATATCACATGTAAATCTTACATGTTCTGTTCTAACAGGCACCAAGCACACACATTCCTCTGGGGAATTGGTGCATGTGTACAGTAGCAGAGCTTGGTTCTGTGGACGCTTGTCTTCAGTGTGGCTGGGTTGGAATTTCTGATTCTTTCCCTGTGTCCCTTTCCCCTCCCCAGCCTCAGAGACAGCCAGCCACTTCCTCTGTCCCATCTTTACTGATGAAGTGGGCCAGTCTTTTCTGCTGAAGCGCTGTTGCTTTCTCTGGGGCATCCAACTGTCCTGCAGATTCCAAGAGTCTAGGTATTTAGGTCATTGCCCCACATCTGCCCAGCAATTAATGATGTTGCTCCCCAGCCTTGTTTGGTTCTGCAAGGAGATGCTGTTGGAGGTTTTTCCTCTACTTGCACTCTTGGCGTGATGTTGCAGGGCTATAGACTAAGCAGAGGATAAGACAGACCCATGGTACATAGTAGAGAAAGGGAAAAGAGAGATGTTATGCTCTTTTTGTCTCACCCCTACATAAAACTCTGAAGGGCAGAACCAGAGGCCACGATCAAGTTCAGCCAAGTTTCCAGATCACCAGACGAGATCCTGGTGATGTGAGAAGTCCCAGGTCAAGCTGGGAAGTCAACCTGCAGGACAGGACTGGAGTCCACAGGGTCCATGATGAAGCAGGGGCCTGGCTGAGGATGATCTGGAGACCAATACTCCTTCAGTATAGCCCAGACATGGTCTGAAGGCCCAGGGCTGAGCTCAGTTGGGCCCACAGGCCCATCGTCAGGGCCTGGATGCAAGCAGCAGTGGAGGCCCGTTAGGGCATTTGAGGTCCATTAATGCCCTCACACCCACGGAGAAGAGGGTGAAAAGGCTCATTGAGAGAGCTAGTAAAAATCATGGCCTCCCCCTGAGAATTTTGCTTCCCATTTTCCCTTTCTCTAATTAGGGCTGAGCTCACGGAGAAATGCTGACAGGGAGCTGGAGGAAAACTCCCCACTTAGTCTGTTTTTTACTGTACATTTGAGCTGTTATTTAAACTAGTGGTGTTTTTCTCCTAGGCTTCATCCAGAAAAAAAAGAGAAAAAATTGGTACAGTTCACCTGAACTGGAAATTTTCCTCCATCAGAAAAAATAAAGAAAGGGAAAAAAAAGGAATAAACAATGTAGACATCATATATATGACTCCATCCAACAACAAATCCAGAGAAGGTGAACACAGATATCCAGACCTACTAGGACTTCCCTGTTGATATAGTGCCTTCTGATAGACCAGACAAGGAGCCCAGCATCAGCCCCACAGCCTGACCACTGGCCTGGAGCTCATGCCTGGAGCTCCCAAACCATGTCCACATCGAGTTCCAAAATTCTGACCTCCTTCCACCTCATCCATAGGACTCGGAGCCTGTCAACGGGAAACCCAGCCCTGCTGTGCAGAAAATGTCTCCCTCCATCCTTCCCTGCTCACCCAGAGATATCCTTTCTTCCATGAACGCAGCCAGGTCCATCACATCGCTGTCCATGTACTGGCCATAGCAGACCCTGGCTACAGCCATAAGCAACACCGCAATGACGCGAAGAGCAGATCTGGTCAACAACTAGAAGTCTGAAGGTGACAGAACCAGGCCTTTCTCAGAGGACCCCCAATTCAGGTGCATGGGAAAAGACTGGGACCATGACAGCAATATTGATTTCTGCAGGGACCACCATGGCTCCTCCTAACATGGCTTTGATGGTGGAGGTGGCTCAACAGTGGCTCAGCCCTGAGAAGGGACAGGCAAGGCAGGAGGAGAGCTCCAGCAGGCAATGAAGCATCCCCTGGATGGGACACCATGCTGTGCCTCTGGGATGGGGAAGGGATCCAGTGTAGGATGTGTGCACTGGCTGCTGCAGTGTGAAAGAGGGTGGGGGTACCATTGGTAGGAGACAGCTGGTCAAAGATCCTGAGCTCAGCAGTATTGTCCCTTCTGCAGCCACAGAGCTCCAGACAATGAGCAATGAAGCGCTGGAGTGCTCCTTGGCACAACAACACACTGACCTTTTTACTTGGCTCTTGGATACCAATGAACAAAGAAGGGTTTTGCCATGTGGGAGAGTCTCAGAGATAATAAATTTCTTCATTTTATAGCCCATTGCCTTTGTCTGGGAAGTTAGTCTGCCACTATGGAAATCCACACCCTCCTTCTCCAGGCCAGACTGAGGACACATTCTCCAGTCTCATCTGAGCCCTGAACTGTCTCTCCAGCACAGCTGAGGACCCGATCCTGTTTGGATCCATGTGGACCCATTTCTATTTCTCCATATTTAGTCTCTGACCCATTTTCACACCCTGTCTAGATACAACTCCGTGGTGGGTGTGTGCCTTGGGTAAGTTGTGGGATCTTCTCCCCACTCGAGTTGTTGTCTCCTCTCTGCAGCTTTGGCTTGTTTCTACTTCCAACATTGGGTTGCAGCACAGAGCTGCATCTGGCTGACCCTGGAATTTTCTACCTGGACAGAGACCGTCCAGCCCTCAGAGATGAGTAATTTGGCTTCCTATCCAATTCCTTATTAGCCTTCTGCCTGCCTCAGCAGGTTGGCTGGACTCCCTCAAAGTAGTGAGACAGAGGTCAAGGGACCTGCCTTGGCTAAAAACCACTATTTTATCTCACAGGTATAATTACAGTGATTTGTCTGGAAAATTTGGCTTTCAGTGATAAAAGACCTTTCTAATGAGAAAGACTGTAATCATGATTGAAAAAACTCCTGAAGTGTATGCTAATATATGTTACTATATGTATGTTTCTATGCAAGTATGTTCATGCATATAAATAACTATGTTTACTAAACTGTTTGAACCTGCTTTACAATACAGCCTGAAGTTATCTTATCTATATTGCTCATGAAAATAAACAGATGCATCCAAACATCAAAACACTTCTGTATGAGGAGTTCCTTATCAGGCCTACTTCCCCCCACTGACCCAGTTAAACCTTCAGTAATTCATTAATTTCCTAACCACGGCTTTTCAGAGGTACTTACCAACTTTCCTATCAGCATATTTTTGATCTTGTGAAGCTGCAATTCCCTAATGTTTTGTTTGCCTTCTGTATCCTGCAAATGCATCCATCCGTTCAGCTTTGTCACTGCCTGCCTACCTCTGCTAATTATCACCTCTACTCACACACTGCTTCCCTAGCCAGCGAGTTCAAAGCCTTAGTAGAAGGAAAGCACAAAAAAGAAACTTTCCCAAGCCTGGCAGCATTTTCACTTTTTATATGTTGACTGTCACTCAAGAAAGGAAATGCAAGGGGTAAGATTGCAGGAGATGCCCGATGCTGAGCTCCCTGCTCCATTCCCCAGATGTGGTAAAGCTCCTAAAATTTCCTGTTCCATGGGAGAGATCTCTCCTTTATCTGCCTCCTCCAAGTAAAAGGGCATGGGAGAATGCAAGAAGAACCAAGGAGAATGAGGTCTGGATGGTAGCACTGACCACTCAGCTGTGACAGTGGGACACCATATCTAAAACGTGGACAGCTGCTCCATTCACAGTGTGCAACTTCCCTCCCCATCCTTAACCCCAGTGACACCCAGTAGAGACACTTCCTTGCTGTCTGGAGCAGTCAGAGGCTTGGGGAGGACAGGAACTGTGGGATGGCTGGGACCCCATAGGCCTGGCTTCAGGATCCAGCTCAATCCTTCCCTACCAGACCTTCTGCTGAGGATCTTTCTGGTCATGTCTAAACCTATCTCTCACCCCTCTCAGTCAGGCTTTGTGGGTTTTAGAGTGCACTCGGAACAAGCCAGATGAGCACACTCAAACCACCTCTGCAAAATATCTGCCTCTGTGCTTTGTGTTCCCACAGAAAGCCCTCTATGTCTGAATGCCAGCAAAGTGGAAATCGAGTCCAGTAGAGCAAGGTACAGAGTGGGAGTGTACTCCTTCACCTGGGGATATGTACATTCCTTAGTCTAATCCCAGATAAGATAGGAAACTTTCCTTTTCAGTTAAACGGTACTCTTTGGACACATACTGCACCTCCTCCTTCTACCTCACTATTAAAAGAATCTATGACTTTATCAGAGGGTCCCAAATAGGACCATAGAGATAATAAAATCCAGGTGATTCTTCCACAGTGACTACCTCAGTCTTCGGTGATCCAAACTGCCCAGAGCTTATAGCCAGATGACCAAGTGTTCAGGACCCATGCTTGAAAATGGTTTTATACAACTCTCTGCACCCAGACAGAACTCTCTGGACCAAGTAGGGGTGAAGTGTTTTTAAGAAAGGAGAGTGGCCAGAAAATTCACACAACCAGACTCTGTTGAGACTTAAATGAAGTTCATCAAATTGCTTCCAACAGGGTTTTCGGCTTTATAAGGAAAATGTTCTGAACTTTCCTGTGACCTTGCAATAAAGCAGATAAATATCCCTTTTAAATGTGCAGGATAAAATGCACATTTCTGTCCAGGGTGGCCCTATATTTCATGATGATTATTCTAGCTATGTCGTCATGATAAAGGGTTATTTTAAGGATAATATAAAAGATGCTCATATCTGTCTTGATATAAAGGCATAAAGAATATCCTCTCAGCCAGAGTATCTTACTATCACTCCTTCTTAACTTCCAGAGGATATTTCTTACCTGTCTTTAAGGTTTAGCGTTACCTCAGTGACTCTAAGCAGGAGTCCTGATGGAAGAGGCTTGAGCGATAGTGATCCTAGCTTAGACTCCACAGAAAATTAACTCATTTATTTTCATATTTACACCCTGTTATGCCAGAACATGACTATGTTATCATCGATCAAAAATCAAGTTAAATCAGTGACCTCATCAACCCCTCTTCTTGTAGGGATCAATCCAAGGAGACGGAGAGAAAGTCATCCAAAACAACTGACTGCATGGTGGGATCTGGGCAGCATTAAGCATTTGTGCAAGGTGTTGGCAAATGCAGGGGCTAGGAAATTATTTGTCTAGTCAACTACATGCAAAGAGAAACCTCAAAAACGCAGAAATGTAATCAAAAAGAGATGTATTCTAAAAGATGTCCCTGGATAGAAGCAGGAGGAAGGGAACTCTTTGATAACTAAAATTCACTGGAAAGGCATAGGCAGCATTTATTCCAAATGCCTTCTAGGAAATAAAGTAGTATTCCTCTTTCCTGTAAATAATCAGAATTGCCGCAATGATAGACTTTGGTACACATTACCAATTCCTTCCCGTAACAGACACATGAACATCTGGCAGGCTCTGGAAAGAGGTCAACAACACAAGCTGGAAAGACTCAATACAATGAGATTGAAGTGAGTTTCTAGGCACGTTTTTTCTACTGTTTCATTTGGTCATCCAGAAAAATTCACTTTAGCCTCTAGGTCTCACTAATCCGCCCCCAAAATATGAGTAAGGTTGAGCACCAGTGGCTTGAGATGGCTGGCACCAGCAAAATATTGTTACTGATTATCTTATTATCACAATTCTTTTGTTAATGTATTAAATTTTTTCAATAACTTGCCATTATTTCATCAAACTTATTAGTTGAATGCATTCTGGATGCAAAAGTAATTTCAGATCCACTGCAAATACACTTTGAGCAAATTCTCCTTCAAGAAAACTTCTTTACCCCAGTCCGGTTACTCTCACCACATGTTCACTAGCATTGATTTTTGATGGGATCTACAGAATGAACCACTAACATCTGCAGAAACATATAAAATACAAGGTGTTCAGGCTAAAGATAACAGCTGAAAACAAACGTTTTCTGTATGACAGAGGCTACGTTAAGGTTCAGTTCCACCTTTGTTCCCAACTATCCTAGTTTTCAGGACGATGCTGCAAGAAACTTAGGAAGAAGCCCCAAATAGATAATTCCCAAGTAGACGGAGACCAGTAAAAGTCTGAGAATTTTCCGTATTTTTCTGTGGGCTAGTTTTTTCCCCCATAAATTGTGCTTAAGAGGCTGGGGCCAGGTCCGTAAATAAGCTCCACTTAGGACTTACATCCCTCAACATTTTTGATGATCTTGGATTTCTGCCCAGGGCGAAGCTCAGTGAAGCTGAAGGAAAGATGCCAGTCAACGACAATGGGCTTTAGGCTGAGTGCTTTGTAAGGAAAGAAAGAAAAATCTTATGTCATTACCAGCAAACAAAAACTTCTTCTCTGTCCCACTACATCATACTCTAATGATAGTATCATTTCTTAGGGTGATAATGGCTTGTTATCAGATGCAAAGACACAAATAGAAAAAATGTTATGATGCTAGAAAACAAGTTATGATACTGGTAATTAGTCACACAACACCATCAAGAATAATCAGCCAGAATTATACATCAAATGAGAGCAAACAGAATATGCAATAGTCTCCTAAGGGAAGAGGCAGAAAGAACCAACAATTGAGTCTTTTATGTAGTGAGCTGGAAAACACACAGCAAAGATTAGTATTTGTTAGTTGTACAACATAACAATTGAGGCCATATCAACTAATGAAATCTGTGCATGCACATGGTAAGAAAAACCCTTACCCCAAAATCTTTACATTGAAAACAGGAAAAAAAAAGAGTAAGAAATAAGAGTCACAGTATCTCTGTTGTATAGAACCATTTACATTAGACATCATTCTAACAAGCTTCATTTCCTTCTAGTGTCTTTGTCTACCTTTTCACCCAAGGGATTAATGGCAATAGGTTTTTTTTTGCAACAATAGAACAGCCTGTTGTGAATAACACCAAAATTATAAAAGACGTTTTCTTATTCCAAAAGTTATAAAATCTAATGCAGTATTCACCAGAAAAGGTATGTGTTCGGGTTATTCAGAAGGCTGGAAAGGGGTGGGATACAATCTGCAATGAAGACATCTAAAATCCAGTGAATCCATGTAGCTCTAAGCTTACACTGAAGTCAGTGGCCACGTGGAGTGATCTTCACTTTCCTCTACACAGACATCAACTGTCATATGAGACATCTTCAGGCATCCCACACAACCACAAGGAGCAAATATGTCATAGGAGCCTTGGGTGACTACATTTTCACAGTGAGGACTTCAGACTGGATGGGATAAACAGGTAATTTGAAATGTCACCAGCCACTTACGTGTAAGTGAATGAGTTGAGACCTTGGTCAATGGAGCCTAAAGAGCAATCCAGCTTATCACCTGGTGCATGCATCACTCTGGACTCAACTGGACTTATTAGCTCACCATTGGCTGTAACCAGACCTTAGATACCTTGCTGAACTGTCGCATCTTAGATGCAGACACCTACATTTAGTTGCCTCAACTAAGAGTTGAATCTCATTCTGAAGACATACTAGTCCACTCTGGCTCTAAAAACTATGGACATGGGCAGTTCAATCCATTAACCTACATGCAGGAATTTAGCCCCACTCAAGAGGGTAGGGGTAGTCCACCCACCTACCAGCTGCCAGCTAAGAAGAGAACGGGTCTTCTGTAAACCTGTCATATCTGCTACCCTATACAGATATCTCAGATACCCTAAGGTGTCTCAAAGGTCATTAGAAGTCTATGTTTAGGCACCTTAATCAAGTCCAAAGGTACAGTCATGTCAAGGCCAAAAGTGTCATCATTATGGATGTGCTTGTTTTCAGCAGAAGGTTATCTGAAATCACATCAAACCTGCCAGGCAAGTCAGTACTCAAGAGAAAATGGAATGAGTGCACTTCCAGAGGACTGTAAGTTAAGGTAAAGTTCAGCCCACATATCAAAGCTGGCTAAAATAAGAAACAAGCAAAGCCTTGTTCATATCTCTGCCAAAGCAACTGTACACTTCAAAGACACACAGTCGGACTGGGAATCCCAAAGGAACCCGCGGTATTTAGCTACCCAGATCTCCTTGGAAATCAATGGCCAGTTCCTCCCTAACTTCCTTGCATACCACTGAGAATACAGATCTCATTTTGTTTATTCCCTCTGCTTTTCATCCTCAATTCAGCTGGGCTTTGCATGTCCCTGAATTGGTGCCATTTCGTCAGCACAGTAGCCTGCAGTACGGGTTCATTCCTCTCCAGGGAAAGCATCGCCCAGAGAACAATTGATACCACGTCTTGCAACACCCAGGTTCTCCTCGGAGGTCTTCCACTGCAGTAACAAACAGGCCCAACCCTGCTCTGTTTAGGAGGTCTGATAAGATCACTGCCCAAGGTGCCATGGCTGCAGGCCAGAACGCTGTCCCAATAAACCATTTTCTGGAGGACCACCTTGTCTGGGCTTGTCTTTCTGTATGAAGCCAGGCAAAGCAAAGCATTCAGATGCTAAAAATGTGTAACTATTATTGGTGTTTGTCCAACATTTGGAGGCTCATAAATCTCCCAGGAAAGATAGAATAGGAGACTGATTAAGAAAACAAGAAACTTTATGCATTGATTCCTCTCCTACTGCTTCCAGAAAAGCTATTGCCAGTGGATGAAATGCCCCCTTGACTGGTTTCCAAACCAGCGCTATCCCCGCAAGTGCTCTTTTTCAAAACTTCTGCATTACAAGAGTCAGACACACACATACAGCTGCATGTGATCAAAGAGAAAATACTAATCCATATGTGCAGACGTGTCTAAAGGTGGAAAGCAAAAGCCAGCAGCAAAAGAAAGTTAAGAGACCCCAGAGAGTGTTTCTTCTGCCTTTTCACTGAAGATAAAGCTCCAAACTGTGGAATGTTTTCTGGCATTGGAACTTAAAAAAATTATACCCAACTCACTGCTTGTGTTTTGCAGTGACTGATCTCGGCTGTTTCCAGCAGCTGAGATAAAACACCCCACTGATCTCCATACTGTACTTACTCTTTCTGTTTACATCGGTTACCTCGAGACATGCTGTATACTTCATGCAAATGAGACAGCGTGTGCTGTGACAAAAACTTGCCTTAGCGAGGAGAACAGGCACAGCGCTGTGCAAATCACCCCCACTAGAAAGAAGCACTAAGGAAAGAACATTTCCTGTTTTTAACTAGCCAATAGATATAACGAACAATTCTTTGTGTTTGCTGCCAACCACGGAAATAGCTTGTACTCTTAGCGTTTTTTAAGGATGTCGTATGTAGACCCAGAGGATCCGATGGAAAAGCGCAGACTGAGTGGCACGTAGAAAAGAAGACACCTGCATCCAGCAGGGTGTCCAGGACCAGGTGTTGGTCATCCATAATGATGTGCACAGCTGAGCACGTCCAGCTCCACCACCTTCCCCCATCGCAAGTGGGGACTGAGATGTACGTGAAAGAATTCAGGGTCAAAGAAGTAGATTCCTTTAGGAGTTTCCTTCTTTAGAGATCCCTCCCGCTCTCAGACTGGAAATGCACATTTGCACATGGAACATCTCCTGGAGATGCTGTTTTACACTTTCTAGAGCAGAGCTGAGCTGGAGCCGGGGTGAAGCTGATTTGTGTCCCCCTGGCCTGCAGTTGATAATTATGAAAATAGCTGGTACTCTCAGTGTTTTTAAGGATGTCATATGTAGAAACAGAGGATCTGATGGAAAAGCGTACACTGAGTGGCACGTAGGAAAGACAAGACACCTGTGTCCAGCGGGGTGTTCAGAACCAAGCAGCACAGCTGTGCACATCCAGCCCCACCGCCTGTCCCAGTGACCGGGGAAGTCCATCACAAGCAAGTGAAGACCAAGATGTGCCTGAAAGTTCAGGGTCAAAGAAGTAGATTCCATTAGGAATGTGCCTCTTTAGAGATCCTTCCTGCTCTCAGACTGGACATTTGCAAATGGAGCATCTTGCCCTGGAGAAGCTGTTTTACACTTTCCAGAGCAGGGCTGAGCTGGAGCAGGGGTGAAGCTGATTATGCCCCCGGGTCTGCAGCTGATTGGTAAAAGAGACCACATTTCACCACAAAGCCTGAGTTCAGAGCCGTCAGCTCAGTCTCTGCTGGTGGAATTTCAGGCGATGACCACGTTTCCTGTCTCATGGGTGCCAAATGGCAATTAAGCACTCTTATAAAATAGTCATAAAAATATCATATAATTGTGTAGGGCTTCCAGACTTATTCAGGAAGATGCTAGAAATTCTTATTATTGGCATACTGGAAAGACATGGAATAAGAATATTTCAGCACAGAAATCCAAGTGAAATCTTTTCCCACTCTTTCTTTGGCATCACTGTAACAATTTCAATAGAACCTAAAATACTTAAGCCTCAGAGCCTTGCTGAAACAAAATAAAAGAAGATAATTAGAGGAAGACAAGGCATGGATAAAGCAGGAGGTAAGTGGGAACTTCTTATAGTCCTTTAGAAGAAAAACTAGGCTTTTTTACCACGATTTGGAAGACACTTTCAGCTCTGCAGTGCATGCTCCTCCTGTAATTGCTTTTCCTTTCACAACCAGGACCAAAAGTTTGTAAAAACAATCATGAAAATTCACTATCTCTAAGAGCAAACAGTTCACCTCAGTGTCCCATTTCTTGCTGGGAGGGTTTCTTGCTGGGCTGGACACTGATCAGCACAGAAATACAGCCACAGCGGTTATATTCAACAATGCACTTTGGTCAATGGGCAGGTACCTGACCTATGTCTTCTTTGGCCATATCCAAATGTCTGCAAAGTTCTTTAATAAAGATATGACCAGATGATCTTTAAATGTGAGTCCAATAGTGACGTCTGGACTGAGGTACACACAAAGGTTGGCATTTGTGGAAGAAAGACAGCATCTCTCTTTCTCTGAAAAAAGAAAGTGGTGGAGGTAGGTCCAGTCTTTCACTGGACCAAACTGGTAGAGTAGGAAAACACAGACACACCACACACACCTTCCAGGGCTGAAGTAGAACCTGCCAACTTCAAGCTTTTCTTCAAAGGAAAGGAACATGCAAGACAATAAGGTCTCCCAGGGAGAGAGTGCACCAGGTATATGTCTTCCACAGCAAACCTCACTGGTATTAGCTTGCAGTGGCTGCTCTCCAATGATATTACTGCCACCAGGCATTTAAATATGCAACACACAGAGAATTAATCTCTTTTGCTAGACAGTTCAATGCATGGTGGTGAGCGCTGGTCTTGCAATATATGACAATCATATTGAGTACCTGCAAACTCCCAGCCAGTGACAGCTGAGTCAGTCAGAATATTTTCATACAGATCTTACAAGAATTATTATCCAAACATCTCAGCTTGATACCATCCATTTCACATTTGAAAACACAAACTGCTTAAATGGCCTGTTTTCTGCTCTAGGGAAAATTAAATGTGGAGTCAAGTGGCAGTATTTATGCCCAGTGACGTCTGCTGTGTTCACGCACCCAGCCTGTGTCTGGCTGTCCCTGTGGGAGGGCTTTGTAGTGGCTGTGGAGGCTGCACGGAGGGACATTAATGGTAACCCATCTGCCAGCTACACCACGCCTCTGCCTGCAAAGTGCCTGCATGTGAAATCTCCTGCCCATCCTCCCCTTTGCTTAGAAAGGGGATCTTGGCCTCATGTATGCAGTCTGGTGGTGGATGACGGTGGGGTGATCTGAGCACACAGTGCTAGACCCTCCAGGACTTCAAGCGCCTCACTGTGAATCAATCTTCCCAAAGTGTCAGAGTTGCCTTAGTGATAACCAGAACAAGATGCTCTGAGGGCTGGAGCCCCTCTCCTGTGATGACAGGTTGAGAGAGTTGGGAGGGTTCAGCCTGGAGAAGGCTCCAGGGAGACCTTAGAGCCCCTTCCAGTCCCTAAAGGGGGGCTACAAGAGAGATAGGGGAGACCTTTTGATCAGGGAGGGGACCCAGGTCATGGTTAGTCCTTCTTGGAACAATGCTAGCAGGAACAGATATAGAATGGATGAAAATAGTCATATTGTCCAAGCAACTGCTGTAACCATCTTTTAGATACCCTGAACAAAAGTGGAGCTCATAAATTCATATGTGACACTGGAGGTTGTACCTGTGTTAGCTGTTGTTACTAGGGCTCTCTACATCATTAACAGAGACCTTGGAAGTGATGGCTTTTGTGTGGTTGTCAAAATGAGGTGGTCTCCTGACATGTTCCAGCCTTTCTACCCTTTCCATCTCTATTATGAGATGGAAATACTGTTATTTTGATACTTTTTGTCCCACTCACAAGCCTCAATGGTCACCTCTTAACACCTCTTAAAAGTTCACCTAGATCAAACACTCAGAACTCAGTTCAGGAGAGCACACACAAAAGACAGGCTTTCAGGAACCAAAGTAGCAGCCCAGCAGAGACAGTTAGAAGGCAATAAACATTTGCAACCAGAATGAGAAGTGTCTCTATCCTCTTTGAACAAGCTGCAAAGCACACACAAGTTGTATGTTCCAGCTACAGCAGAGCCACCATCAGATCAGAAAAATGTAGAGGTCAAAAGTGACACCTGAAAGGTGTGACTCCTTGCAAGACCTTACTATGTGGCACAATGCCATTTGCCTTTGGGTGAAAAGGAGATGTGGGGAAGAGGTGCCAAGGAGTCCCACAGACCGTTCCTCACACAGATACTGTCTGAGGAATTCCAAGGCCAACCCCATTAGATGTTCATTGAATCTTGTAAGCATGGAGGCTCCAGAGCTTCCCTGTTTGGCTTCTCCTGGTACTCCACATCCTTTTTAGCTGGGATGTTTTGTCTTAACATCTAACCTAAATCCTCTTTATTGCAAATTAGTCAGATTTCTATTTTTATTTCCCAAGGAGAGATGAAAAACAGTTCATCACTGCCTTCTCCATAACAAGATCTATGAGCTGGACAATGGTGATCAAACTGCCGTTCCTGTCAAAGAAAATTCTCAAAGGCTTTGCCAGAGATTTATTTTCCTTACTGCTTTTCTCGTATCCACTAAATGGAAGAAATACATGAAACTAGTTAGACAAGATTTATTCTTCAAAAATCCATGTCTGTTTTTCTTTATCACCTTATTATCCTCTTGGCACCTTTAAACTGATTATTTAATAATTTGTTCTTGCATCCTTCTGCTGCACAAGTTAGATTATTCTCATGTGCAGCTCTCAAGGTCCTCCTTTGCTGCTTTTAAAGGTAGCACTCCTGTGTTTGCCATTTTTCAGTCCTCTTGGACTGTAAGCATCCTCCGTCACTGCTTGAAGAGAACTGGTTTCAGGGACTGCCATGAATTAGTCCCTGCTACACCTTGTGCTGAACTTCCTAACATCTCGGTGCCCTGAGTCATCCATTTTCCTAGATATTCTCAAGCTTCTTCCTTACCCATTCTGATCTACCCATCTGACTGCTCTTACAATTAATTATGTTTGTAGGATTTTCATAAAGGCAGAAGAAAAGAAGGAATTTAACACTGAAGCCTACCAAAATTATCTTTTCTGTAGATTTGATATCATGCTAAACAAGGAACAAGACCACTTGCCTCTTGCTAACCATATCGTGCCTTGGTCTAAGGGATCATGCGCTTTACACTCACTCCTTGTTAATGATTTGTCTGTCTCAATGCTTTTTACTTTCAGATTTCTTTAAAGGACTCCATCATGACAATCTTGTTGCTTCTGTCTTCTTTCTGCACCAGGATTTTTGCCTTTTTTCTCTAAGGGAGTTTCTTCCTTCTGTTACCTGCTCAGACATTCCCAAACTCCTCATTAACTTGTGCTCCTGCAAACTGGCTCCTATGACAAGACATTTGTTATTTGTCTCTTATTTCCATTCAAACACATTATACAAACCTATCTTCAACTTTTGTTGGGTTTTGAACAAGCTCTTCCAAAGAGTGCTTCTGTCTCCCTCACCTGCCCTTCCCAAGAAAGCTGTTGGTCTCCCTGCCTCCACTCTGACTTGTGGGCTCTTACTGCCTTTGATGTCAAATCAGTCACTGTGACTTCAAGCTCCTCTTGTTTACCCTCCTTCCTCCCACCACCACTGTACAAATTTGGATCTCACCCATTTTGCTTATTATACCCCCTCTGGCCTTTCAGTGCTCCTGTTGAAATTTTCCATTAATGTGCTAGCCTGTCAGACAAACTACCGTTTTTAAAAAAAACAAACCTGTAGCTTTTTCTGTCATCCAGCCTCAGATCTCGACCCACATCTCTCCCAATTCCTGTCGAAAAGCCAAAGCCACTCTGCCCTATGCACTCTTGCAGCTGCAACACAGCCAAGAGATTTCAGGTGAGAGACACCAGGGGTGAGGAGGAATCCTGTTGTTTAGTACGATCTAGAATTGTGGTTTATTTTCCCTTTTGTAATCTCCTTTCAAACTTCATAATTAGGAATTTAAACTCTTGTTTTGCCAGAATAAACTTGTTTCCACCCTTAAGCATGTCTGGTATTAAAGGCAAGTCTTGATGACGCTATGGAACCTGGATCAGCATTGCCTTCTCTGAGACAATGCATCCAAAGAAAGCAGCGTTGTGTCCTTGGACACCTAGGACCTAACACCAGTTTGGAGCAACCTGAAGCTGTGGACTGTGCTGGGTCAAGCTGCAAGGCCAGGGCCAAGTTTGGATTTGTCACATTTCAGGATTGATGGAGTCAGTAGAAAGACACTTTGCAAGGCAGGGAAACCCCAGCCTGTGACAGGCTGGGTGTGACATGTTGGGGTGGCGTTACAGCATCCCTCCATCGGAATGGACATGCAGGTCACCTTCCCAGCAAGGCTTGACCAAGCCTTGTACAGAGCCCGTGGAGCCATGGTCACAGAGACTCCTCACCTCCTGACAGAGGACAAACAGTGCTGGCCAAAAATACTTTTGGATTGACTGCAGATTCCTTCTGTTGGGGTAGGGGCTGCTGATGAAGGAACTTCTCCCTCTAGCTCCTGTAAGACCAAAACCTGCAGTCAGGTTCAGATGTTTGAACCACTCATATAGATATGGGGACAAGGGGAGCAGATCATCCTCTTCTGAGTGGTTCTGGGCCTTTCTTGGAAGTCTGTTACCGGCTGCTGTCAGAGTTGAGGTTCTGGGTTGCATGTGTCTCAGTATGCTCTTGTTACAGTATGAGGGAGAGCAGCTGTAGCCAGGATGGGTTTGTGGAGATGATGCATTCTGAAAGACCTCCACATTTTTCAGTACTTTTTTTCCTGAGTGGCTTTCATAGAATCATAGAATCATAGAATGGTTAGAGTTGGAATGGACCTTAAAGATCATCGAGTTCCAACCCCCCTGCCCTGGGCAGGGACACCCCCACTAGAGCAGGTTGCTCAAGGCCCCATCCAGCCTGGCCTTGAACACTTCCAGAGATGGGACATCTACAACTTCCCTGGGCAACCTGTTTCAGTGTCACAGCTCCAATCTCCAGCTACACACAGCTCTTGCCAACAAGAGCTGTGTGTAGATCTGCCCACTCCATCCCCTCAATGACTCTGCATTAAAGAACTGAAAAGGCCAGAGCTGAGGCAAGTGGGAAGGAAACAAACCCCAGGGCAGGTTGAGTTCGGGGCACAGCATCAGACATACTTTGCATTCCCTGAACCAGCAACCAGCTGAAACATATCCCATAGGCAACAGGCAGGTCTCAGTCACTGTTCACAGTGGGTCTGTAGCCCTTCCACAGGAACCAGACCAAAAGCTGAGGGTGGGCAGCACTGAAACCAGGCCCAGGAGAGGTCATCTCAAGATCCCAGGCAATGAACATCACTGAAGATCAAAATTGCCCTTAGGGGAAATAATAAATGTACTTTGCCCCTGTTTTCATCGTGCCTGACTCTAGGTCAGTATTTATGATGCATTTGTTTTTCTCACTATCACCATCCTTTGCATTTACATGGAAAGGCAAACTGAAACACCAACAGGGAGTGATGTGACCTCTGAGACTAATCAACACGTAAATAAATATGGATCCCTGCCCTGCCCACCACGTACCAACCTCATTCTCCATTCTCTTACATTAGTTCTCTACTGAGGAAGTAACAACAATCAGTTTGATCCCAAATCTTACAACCTGTTTTGAGAGCCCCCAAGATTTAATGGAAAAAGGTATCAATTCATCTCAAGTGATAGAGCACATTGTGTGTGGTGACTGAAATGGTCTGTGAGTCACATCAGGCACTGAGCTGCTGCTCCAGCCAGGCAGAGCTCTGACCTACCCCATATCAGATTCACCAGCACCGGGCAAGTGTTCACCTGCCCTAAAACACCTCAGATGGACAACTGAAGAGACACCCTACAGTCATTCAGCCACAGACTGTGGCTCTTGATGCAGTGGCTACAGGATGAGGTCCTGTGGTCCATTTTGTGGGGCCTAGATGATTTTTGTCTTCTCAGATTAAAACGTAGTGAATTCTTGAAGTTCATCACATCCTCTAAATGATACAGCTAAATGAGGAATCAAGAGGTGCTGGAGTGCTCTAAAAGAGTTCATTAGAGCCACTTGGAAATTACCCTGGAGGTAAGGAGAATTCATTGTGTGGGTGATGGAATAGCATCTGAAATACATTCAAGGTAACACGGGATGCAGCAGTTGCTAAAGACCTGTCATTGCATGGCTGCTTCAGCTGAAGGGAGTTGTAACTGGCTTGGATTAAACATTCAGTGATTATTTTTAATTTTACAGGATTCAAAAACCTGTCTGTGGACTACCATACAGAAGACACCAGAGATATGAAAAGGCCAAGTAACAATTTCTTTAAGGTATCAAAATAACAGTATTTCCAAATTAAAAGAAAACTTACAGTTTTCAGACACTTTCATTTGAATTAAAAATAAATAAATAATCAAACTTTTGAAGAAAGTTACTACTTCTGGAAAAGGTTTCATAAACTCAACGACTCATTATTTTGTCAAAAAAACCTTTCAGCCAAAGCTTTTCAGCAAGCCATGAAGGCAATGTACTATTATTAATCACCTTCTTGGACAATGTGCATGTAATAAAACAAACTAAAATTAGCTGAAAAAAAATTTCAAAGAAAAGGCTGCTTTCCAACATCCTGATAAATGAAATAAGTGGATACCCAAACAAAGGGCTAAGAGTACAATTAAGGCAAAGCAGGAACTGAAGGGGCAATACTGGTCCAGTGCACTTCACATATAGTCTTTCATACATCAGAGCCCCCAAAAGTGCTTAATCAAAATAATGGAAAGCAGAAGGAGAACAAAATGACTTGCAGGCAAAGAAAAAAGATAAATGGAGACTGTGGCACATATCAGAGAGAGGTAGGGAAGGGGGTTTTCAACATTTCCTCTTACAGAAATTTCTTCAGGTCACTTATCTTCATTGCTTGTCTCTGAAATCACACCTTTTTTTTTTTCTCCTAAAATAAGGTGACAAACTGCACAGCATATTGCCAGTGAGAGAGCAGTATTGATTTATCCAATAATATTAGCATATTTTCAGTATCATTTTTCTGTCTCATTCTTTATACATCCCATCATCATGTTCATTCTTTCTTTTCTGCTACCCCCAAGCTTTCAGTTGAGGTGTCTCATAACTGACCACACGGGGCTTTTCCTTGTCCCACCACATATATAAAAAGCTCAAGTTATTCCTCCAAATCCGGTGGTTATCTGTCTTACATTCCATCCGACACCAATCTACTCATTCACCTGCCTTTGGCAGGTCCACCTGGATTTTTTCCCATTCTTCCAAGGTCTTGACTGACCTAAATAATTCTGTGTGATCTGCAAATCTTTCATTGTTCACTTTCTTTTCAAGATCATACGCAATGCCGCCTAGGACGGTGTCAGACTCATGAGGCAAATGCGAAATGGCATTCACCCAAAACGTAAATTATGTCCGCATATAGAGCCAACATAGGAAGCTTAAAAATAAAAGCATGTGTTTGAATAATATAACAGTCATCCTTTATTTTATCAATTATTTAGGGGTCTTTTGGTTAATGGTTTACTTTATTCCCTGAACGTGGAAGAATATCAGCATATAAAAGAGTTGCATTAACACTACATTAATGGAGTTGCATAGACCAAGATAGAGGTGACATTGTGCCATGGAGGGGCACAGTCAGCGTATTTGAGGAGGGGTGTCCTTGCTGTCTTGTCCTTGAGCCATTTTCACTGCCGTCAGGAGCTCCTGTTCTCCTGACAGTTCTCTGAAGCAGTTCTGGCAGGTTTCTGTGGAGCTCGTAAAGGCTCCAGAATTGTACACTTGCTTAAGTGTGGGCATACATTGTGTATCGTGATCGTGAAGCAGTGTGCTGCTGAAACCTGGTTCACATTCACACTGTTGTTTACTGTGTTTTCCACTGCTCTTAAACATCAAAATAATTTTTTGTTTTCAGAATGGCAATTTGGGTTCCACAGTATCATGCCATTGGTCGCCCAGCTGACTCAGGGGGGACGGTGGCACAAATCCATGTGCACTGGAAGTGAGAAGAGAGGTTGTGTACAGATCTGGCAGTGGGAGAATAGTGACACTACTGTGACACTAAAATGAAAGCAGCACTGCTCTCTGTATCTGGTGGGACACTGTGACGAGGAATAAAGAAATTCAGATCAGTTGATAGAATATTTTTTTTTTTTAGCTAGAACAAAATGAAACAAAGAGATATTATATTATAAAAAATCTAGAAAGGGGAAAGAAAAATATTATCACCCCAAATTTTAAAAAGTGCATCCACACAGAACTTTGGAGATATTAAATTTCCCAAATTTGAGACAAACTCAGCTGTAAGACACACAATGACAACTGCTTCGGAGTTTCTGGAAAGGGGTAGATGAAATCCAGGAGAACTGTCTCCAGGTGCACAGGGCAGGTCCCAGGGCAAAGACAGCCCTGAGCAGAGCCCAAGTGGAGAGTCAGGGTGGGATGGAGACAGGTTGACCAACATGACAGCCTTGTTGACCCACCCTGAAGGGAGCAGATCATGGTATGTGGGGTATGTGTGCTCACTGGGTTCCCAGGACCTCCAGGAGCAAGAGGAAGGCTGTGGTACCCTCACAGCAGCTCCTGGGCATGCACAGGTGCTCCAATTGCAACCCTGATGCTTGGCCAAGGCTCAGTTTCATTGCTGTTTATGAAGGTATCTGTGCTTTGAGCTCATGTAAATGATCAGCCAGACCTAAGCCTGCAGAAATGTGCCCACTGCTGGTGGGGAGCACTCAGACCAGTGAGTGCTACTGGTGCTGCTAGGGCCTGTCTACAAGGAAGTCATCAAATGACACTTCCTGCTTGACCTCGGTGGCCACTCCATCTGAAGCCTCGAACACAGTAAATCACAAGAGAAATGGAGAAGAAGAGAGTCCAGAAGAGGACCAAGGACATAGACACGGTAAGCTAAGACTAGATAGACGCTACTTTGGCAGGACTACCCAAGAGCGAGAAGCAGTAGCTGGTTTTGGGCAAGGCATCCTGTGGGATTGTTTCTGGGCAGGGTAATAAGGAGGATCCTTTCCTAGCTATATTCTTTCCCTTTTTTTTCCTGTCTTCACACCTCCTCCCTTTCCTGAGATAAAGTAAGGGATTGGGCAGTGGGAGCCAGGGTGGAAACCTTTGGATTAATACAGGAAAAGATACCAGGTTCCTGACCCGAAGAGCTTGTGAGCACTTGCTGAAGAAGTGGGGCTGGCAGAACTGCGCAAGTCACAACAGCAGACAAATTTCTGGGTGCAAAGCAAATGTGATTCAAGGCAGTCATTAAATCTCCCTTCTGCAGATGCCTGTGCATTAACGGCACATCTAGGCCATTTCCACCCACCAATCACTCGCTGTCTCCTAAAGCCTCCTGCAGCTTCAGCTAAGCATGGGCTTTCTTGCATGTACAAGTGAGCTACAGCGCTGTGAGCACATTTCCTCCTGAAAACGATCAAGAGTCCAGGATAAAAAGCTGTGAAGTCCTTTGAACCAAAAAGTTCTGCACAAGGTCAAAGTATTGAGTATACTGAGAGGTCCTCTGTTCCTGATATGGGAGGCATCCCCCCCTCATCCCTTTCCTGCTGCTATTGATTCCTTGCAGACATGCCTTGGCATTCAGAAAGCACCTCTGATTACCTCTGCTCATTTTGTTCATTGGAGAACTGCACCATGGGCCCCGCTTTCCATCGCACACGTACCAGGTTAAACAGATGGCATTTGCAGAGAGGTGTTCTAGTATTGCTTCTGTGGGGTTCTAAAGTAATTCCGGGAAATAAATTTTGGTCTCTGTCTCCAATGATTTATTACCCTGACCTTAGACAGTTAATGAATCACTGGAACAGGTCCTAAGCTTGTGTTCACATTTGCTACGGTTTTAGTGGGACAAGTGATGCGCAGATACTCTGGATGCAGTAATGTATTTTCTTGTGAATCAAAAGCAACGGAAAAAGTTAGCGGTGGAAGAGAGTGAAAGGCTCTGATTCCTGCCAGGCTTTTTTGTTTGCTTGTTTGTTTGCCTTGCACTTTGAGGACATAAAAGAGATCAGTATTTGTGTTAGTGCATAATGATTTAGAGGGATTTATATGTAACTCCTTGAATCACCTAAGCAAAAACTAGAGCCCATTGACCAGGTGCTGCTTTTACATTCAACAAAACCTGGCCCTCCTTTGTACATTTCTCTTTAACCCAAAGCTTCCTCTCACCCTGAGGCTTCAGAAACCTTCTCTCTACACTAGATACCTATCTACATGACAGTAGGGTTAGCTTCTCTTCTGCCACCCTTTCTCCACTCTGTGTGTTTCTTCAGGATCTGCCCAAATGAAATCCTGCCTTACTTTCCCAGTCATGCCTATCCCCCTGCTAATAGAAGTCTCCATCACATCCCTTCTCCAGGTCCAGTTGCTGGTCCTCCCTCCTAGTGCACCAGCCTTGTCCAAAAGTGTTCAGGGGACCAAGTTCATGAAAGGTGTCCTGAATTGCCTTCAACAGTCTCCTTAAATGATCACCCATTTAAGGACTCTGAGTGACTGGGGCATCCATCCTCAGATAGTAGTTTAAAGCTATCATTCGGAGCTTGAGCAATTATTCATACCTCTTGTTTATTTGCATGCCGTATTTAGATCTGTGAGATTTACTCATGGAGCCAGACTTCGAAAATCTAGAGGGAGTGTTTTGACATGCTCCTCTCATGTCCTGCACAGGAGCGAGCAGACTTTACCCAGTGACTTCTGTGTCAAGGCTTCCCATTACATCATCGGGTGGCTGTAAGCCCGCTGACCGGGCTCTCCAAGAGACGATTGTGATTTCATCCTTACCTCACAAATTGTTTATACAGGAACGGGAAGAAAGAGGTCTCAAAACATGAATAAAAATCTATTTCATGACTCCAGCTTCAAACTTTTTTTTTTTTTTTTGTAATGCAGACTAGTGCATAAATTACAGAATCAAAATACTTTAAAATGGTTGAAATAACTGGAATTTTTATCCATTCTTTTTGCCTGAAGTAAACATTTGCTTCAGTCCAAAGTGTCTATTTTAGATTTTTTTAAACTTCCAACAAATCAATAAAGAAGAAAACAATTACTTAGCAAGCTTTTAGGTTTTCAGAAACAAGCCTTTTCTCCTTATGAGGAAAGTCAACAGCCTTTGTTCTGAGGTAATTCAAGTGTCTCGACTCTCAGGAAATTTTCCAAGTTTTTGTCTTCAATGTTTTGCTTTGTGTTTTTCCTTTTTTTTTTTTTTTAATCCACAGTGCCTGACCTTTCCTCCAAGCTAACTCCTTCTCTCTTTAATCTGTAACCAGTACTTCAGTAGGGTGGCTGGATTGGGGTTTTCATGTTTTCCTTGAGAGTAATCCATGCCTCTACAGTGTGGACAGTGCTTCTGCTTTCTTCCTGACAAGGCAAAAATAATTCCCAGTCCTACAGCCCAAATTTCAAGGTATTTGGACATTTCTCAGTTCACCATTGTGAAAGCTGAAGCTTATGTTGTGCTGTGTAGGCACTTATCTGTTGAAACCACTAGAAATCATGGATGTTTGAGCTGTTATATAAGCCATCTGCACCTTAGATTCAATGTCGCTGTGTCTGGAAATGGTGAGTGACACCTTGTGCTCCATGCCTGCACTTTTAGTGTGGATTTTACTCTATCTACTGGCTACTTCTAAGGGTCACTAAGAAAATCAAGCTTGGAATCAGTAGACTAAAAACTCTTTTAGAGTGTCTCCATCCAGAACTGATTCTGTAGCCCTTTCATGCACAGAAGAGCTTGGAGATCATTAACTGAGAAGCAGAAGTTGTCCCCAGGAGAGGAAATCCCCATACTGCATTGGGCACCGTTGTCACAGTCTTATTAGAGGAGAACAGCTAGAGACTGGGACTGGGAGCAGGACTGGGACCTCATCATGTTGCGATACAAGCCAAGAAGGACACAAAGAGTGGACAACTGGGTGGCTGTCTCCTCTCTAGCATGCAGGTGCTGAGAAGGACTATGGATATTTGCTTCTGTCAAACCCGCAGGTAGCATTTGGAGCTCACTCTGGAGCTGAGGCTTCTCATCTGCAGTGTCACTCTCATTTCAAGACAGCTGAAGTTTTTCCACCTCCTGGTTCCATGGTGTATGAGGTGAGGTCTCTCCCCACTCATTTTGTTGGAATGGGCATCTTCGTACTCAACAACAAAGTGCAGTTGGAAAGGAAGAAGCAGGAGCAAGGACCAATCCTGCTCCCTAACTTATTTCTGCTTGTGAAGATGGCAGCACTGGAGTTCAGGTTTGTGAAGTACAATGGGCTAAAAATTTAAGGTAAATACAATATTTATACTATTATGAGTCTTAGTTGTTTATGAGAAAATTACACTCTTTTTAAGATAGTGGTAGTGAACTTATGCAGTGGCATAATGAGAAACAGCTACTGCTCACAGAACATACAGGAAGCACAAATTTGCATCTTTGGTAGAGACCCATCTTGGATCTGGTGGAGTACTAGGACATAGGCAAAAATCAGAAAATATAGTTAATGAAAGAAGATATGAGGCACTTACTGAGTCTCCCTTTCAGAGGGGCACAAGCCTCTTTGAGAAAGATCAGGCAAGGACTAGGCTGAGTGGAGAAAGACAGAAGAGTTAAGCACCAAGCTGTCCACAAGTGTCTGTAGTAAGAGATTGCGCACACAGCAATGAGGGAAAATAACCTGCATCCAGCCTCCCTTCACTGCAGAGGCTTCTGGATTGAAGCTTTCCTTAGAAAGAGAGCGGGAAAATGGAAAGGGAGCAAGTAAAACAAAGGGAGATGGGAGGCAGGTTTCTTAGAGACAAAAAGGAAAGCAAAGACCCAGCCCAATTGCTAGAAGATTCAGTGGCACAGCTTTGGAGGAGGTCTAACATCATTTGACAAATAGCAGTGGGGAAGAAGAGGAAAGATGAGTCCCATGCAATGCAAAGGCGTCTTCAACAGAAGCAGCCACCGAGGGGTTGCTGCTGGGATTCCTCTGCGCCCATCACTGGGGTAACTCACGGCATTGTTCTTGTTGGAACAGCTCTGTTCAGACGGCCAGGTGAGTCACTCCAGCATATTTAGATCCTTACATAACTGATGCCAAAAGGCAAGGTGTTACGGCATTGCTGCCAACACAAATGCCCAGGCACCGATTTTGCACTCAAGAAAATGAGTAAGCACCCCCTCCAGAACAGATTGAGAGCATCTCTTAGACATTACAGTACGGTGTTTTGCAACAGGGATGAGCTGAGATCTGCCTCTGGTGGCAGCTGTCTTACCAAGTACAGTACTGGTGAGGCAAGGCTGTAAAAAAGAAATCAGGCATATTTCTATGTTCTCAGTGCAAACCCTGATCCATGGAGTTATGCATATCTCTGTGCACAACCCACCGGTGCACTTTTCAGCATCATGTGAGATGTTTACCTAACATCACAGAACCCTTGTAGACCCTAGAGATGCAGGTGACCATCATTGCACATCACTTACAAACAGGAACCAGAGATGGTTTTGCAAATATGGTTCAGTCCTAAATAGTAACAGGAAACTTCTGTTCAAATCACTCGACTGTGGTGTCTCCTATTGAGTTGCAGGGTCCCTCTAGCCTTGTGCTAGTGAATACATGTGAAGTGGCCTTAACAGAAAGCAGAATTTACCACATTCTCCAAACTCTGCCTCTCTCTTGGTTACCCAAACCAGCAGCTGTCCCACACCTGCAGCTGCAACAAGGGAAACTCCACTTATTACAGGTTCAGTCCCCAGGAAACACCATGACACTATTGCCTTGCAGATACGCACCACACCCAGCACTTACTTCTAACTAGGCTGGTAACCACTTCAAAGCAGTGCTGCCCTGAGTAATGCTAATTCCTGAGAGGGTCAAATCAACATTTCCTAAATAAGAGCAGCGAGCAAACCCAAAGAATCCAGACTTCTGTGCCAAACATATCTGACTGTCCCAGACAGTCAGACCCAGAAAAGACTAGGAAGACTAAGGGCCAGATCCTGATGCCTCTCTGACAGCAGGACATTGCTTGGGTGAGAGACGATCCCAGAAACTGCTGTGTCTCCTTATGTTTCAGAAGTGAAGGAAAGCTGTGAACCTGCCAATTTATTCTAAGAAAAGTTTTCTTACCCCCAACCTGGTGATAACATGGGCTGTGTGCATGTAAGGAGGTGCTGGAGGGTCTCTGTCCCATCTTTGGGCTAAATCCTGTCTCGTCCAGGATGCTTCAGAGGGGGTAAAACAGAATTCACCCACAAGCAGAAGTCAAGTTACAGATCAGCCCTGAAGCATGAGATTAGATCAGAACCACTGTTTTACCAGAGACAAAGCAAGAAACCCCATTTCCTCCAGGAGGGGTTGCATATCTCCACTGTCTTAAAACACGCAAACCAAAGACAGAATGCCAGTGTGTTTTGTCAACAAGGGCGAAAAGCTGTTCTTGTAAAACACCTCCTTGTGTTCAAGGACCTGCTCATGGCACCAAGTCAATTCTTCAGTTCTTGGATTATCAAAGAGAAAATTCCTTTTTCCAAAGCTAGGCTTGTTTCCTTCCTGCAGACAAACCTTGCCACTTAAGTGCTCCAAAATTACAGCTGTACTCTCTTTCTTTTTTTTTTTTTTTTTTTAACCTCAAACCATCTTGCTGGCCTCAGGCAGCGACCTCAGCACTGTTTGGACTGCTCCTTAATTCTCAGGTTTCAGGTAGCTGCCTAGTTAATATAATATATTACCAAAGTGGTCTCTTCAGATCCCTCCTCTTCTCCAAATGGCTTACCCAAAATCTTGGCATTTTGCTTTTAGTTCCATGACTGAGATGCTTCCATCCTGACTCTGGGAAAGGATTAAAGCTCAGTAATGCACAAACCAGGGTGCTGGGAATGCATTTCTTATGTCCTTGCAACCCCACCCCCCCTCACCCACCTTCCCCCAGCCTCTTGCCTTCCGAGGCAGATCTGGTATTCATGGTGTAAGAGTGTGATTTCGCATCAGATGAAGAACAGGACTGGGGATCATCAGGAATGTTTTCCTTGTCCTGTGAGCAGATGCCTCTGATGAGCTGCTCCCTGTAGAAGTTACTACATTTTTTACCCATTTCCTGAGCTGGTAGAATGTCAAGAGGCTCTTGTAGAGAGAGAAGGGTTGAAGGCAAAGTGTCTCAGGCACGCATTTCATGGAAGCACTGCTGCTTCTGAACCACGTGCTGAGGGGTGGGACACTCAGGTAACAATGCTCTGATCTATGCAGAAAGCTGTTGCAGCCTTTTAAAGACTCTCAATTTCTTCTGTTTTTCCTTTTCTTCTATCGCTGTCATACACATATTAGCATGGCCAGTTTCATATTAAAATGGCAGTTTCACTGTCTACACTTGAAACTGCCTTAAAGTACTTCAGTGAATTTTTCTTTAAATCATTTGGACATAAACCAATAAAACAATTGGACAGCACAGAATAAATGCACTTGTCGTGGCACTGGGTTAATCCATATATCGGGAGTCCATGTTTTATATATATGTTTTTATGAGAGTGTATAAATTAGAGTGGAAGTATTAGACCCAGAAAAGTTAGCAGCAGCAGGTGGCTACACTCCAAGAAGCATGCGCGGAGCTTTTCAAGCAACAAGTGTAGGTAAAAATATGCATAAAACTCGTTCATACTACAGTGAGGTAAACCAAGTTAATCATTCACCGTCTCAAAGCAGGATGAGAGTTACAATGCTTGACTGACGATGAACCATAACAAATTTCCTTGAAACCTCATCCCTTGCTTTCAGAATTACTTCTTTGAATACCTGACAATTTTCTAAATCAGTGTCATAGGTAGGTCAACAGAAGGATCCTGCTGGCTGTCGCTTCATTCCTGGCTGATTACATCTGTAAGGAAAACATGGTTTCAAACTGTCCTATCAGTTTCAAAATTGCCTCCCACACAGCAGCACTGGGCTTTTATGTGCTGCCAGCAACAGAATCCATCCCTCTTCTGCCTCTGAAGACATGGGCACAAGAGGAAGTTGAGCACAAAACAGCTGATGGATCTACCTGGGAGGCTGAAGAGAAGGCTGTTCTGCTTTAGGATGTCCAACCAGGCTTTTAACATCCTCTTTCTCCCAGCTGAGAGGAGAAACAGTGGAATCCAGAAGGCTATGCAAGTGTTGATGGGCAGGAACTAATGGACTGTTATAGATAGGGAAATGTGGAACGTGATCCAGGAAAAATTTGCTTGATCTTAGCTTGATCTTAGCTCCTTGAGATATCCTAGAGGACAAAGCTTTCAGGTAGAAATCTCCCAATGCGCCTCCTGCCTGTGATCAACAGCATTCCTGCTGTTCCAAATAGCCTTCACAACTCAAGGCTATTTGGAGAAAACAGGCAGAAACAGGCAACAGGCGAATTGGTCCCTGGTTCTCCAGACTGTGGCAACCAGTGGTCATTACAGCATTCACCGTGGGAGCAAGACCACTTAGTGCCTGAATCCAAGCAGAGCCCCAGCTTCACAGGAGAGGTGGGAAATCCTTCCACCTAGAACATTTCCCAGACTGATGGTCATGCCCTTTGGAGAGGCAGGTTTAAACATCTTTGAGTACAGGAGTTTCTGGTTTTCTGACCTAACCAGGGTCTTGTCCTGCTGGAGAAGACAAAAGGAGGAGCCATAGGCTGGGCAAAGAATCACAGACAGCCATTTCAGGGTCCAAATCCATTTCCAAGAGGCTTCTTTGAGCAGCCCTGACCCTGGCTCATGCAGAACACTCACACTGTCCCCACCTGGACATTTTCTGCAGATTGGGCTCTGCACCTGGGTGTTGTCATCAGTCCAAGGTGCCTCTCTCCACTTCACCAAGTCAGGGACCAAGGGGCCAGACAGGCCTCAGGATTTCCACCCCTGTTTAGGCAGTGCAGCACTCAACCTCATGATAACTAATGTATTCTGCTGGACCAATGCCAAGACCCACAAACAAATCAGGTATTTCACCCTGCATATGCTACAGACTCCACCATCATCCACCCTCTGACCCCACTCGGGCTATGGAAGGCTTTCTCCACGTGCTGGGTGTGGAGGTTCATTTAAACATTTGAGTGAGAGCTATGTGGTGTGGAATGATCTAAAGAATTCACCTTCCTGATGCCAGCCACATGCAGCTTCTTCCAAGACCGGGACAGAAAGGACACCAGGACCAACAGGGTCTGTCTTGCTCTCTTTCTCTAGCAGAGGCTACCTAGAGGCAGGTTTGAAGCACACACCAGAGCGTGTGAGATGAAGTTCTGTTCTGCCACCCATTATCAAGGTGTTCTGCAGAAAGAGAGCTACACAGTTATCAATTCAGGAGATTAGGTGCCATAAGCAGGATCCCATCTAGACTGGACATCTCTGATGAGTAGCAAGCATCTACCCTTCATTGCCAGGTCTCCGGGCCCTGCTCTTCCTTCTCCTCTCTGGATGACAAGTGTTATTCCCAGCCTGCAGGCAAACTGTAAAAATCAAAACATACGCACCCTACATTAACATTAGCAACAATATTTAAATCACTCTCTAGAGGCTAATTGGCTAAAAAGTGGGATCCCACCCCAGGACCAGGATGTAGTGATCAGTGTTACAACTTGTATTAGACATCTTCCTTAAATCCCCAGCTCCTAGAGTCATGGTGTGATGTGAGACTGTTCTTTTCACAAAGATTAAAGTATGCTCCTAGCTCCTCTGTTGAAAAGCACACTTCAAACATGACGTTTGCTGGCTCAACGTCAAAAAAACAATTAAAGAAGACCCACACTGACATTCTTCTATACAGCCAGATGTTGAAGTCAGTGCTATACTGAAGTCATTTTTATAAACATTTGTGATCCTTTAAATTTCTGAGCTTAGTGAAAATGTGCTCTACTAACGCCTCTAGGGATATTACCAATAAAATAGTAGTTGACCTGTGTACTTTTTAGTACCTAAAACTTCTTCAGTGTCCTTTACCTAAATAGACTGCACTTCATTTTTTTTCCCAATTTCCATACCTTTCCTCAATCTTTATGCCTGTGTGCCATTGATTCATGTCCCCACAACCTCCCCAACATCCCAGCTCATTTCTCAGAAGACAAAATTATGTGAGTTTTCAAGAGCAACTGGAAATATAGATGAGGAGAAATGCAAAAGGAGGATTGCAAAGGGGTAACAGCCTTAGTCACTTTGGCTTCTCTTTTTACAAGGGAATGGCACAGCCAGAGCACACCAGTGTTCCCACCAACACCTCCAAGAAAAGCAAGGTGCAGGTGACGCAGCAAACCTTCATATGCCCTTCAGGGAGTGCTTAGTCCAACCTGCACTGCCTTATCTGGCCTAAGAGCTGACACACTCCCATAGCAACAGAGGGATATTTCCTCTATACATTTAGGAGATGCAGGAGTGTTTGGTATTTGCTTAACGCTTTTGACTTCAGGATTTTACACATCATACAACAGGCTGGGAGGGAACAAGTCCTCCAGGGGCAGAACCTCGCTTACAACACATAGCCCTCTGCCCAAGGGACAACTTCTAAGTGCCTGTCACATCCATCTCCGCCTGCACATGCACCATCCCAACATACGGAATGTTCTTCCAGCATTCAGCATTTGGATGTGATCCTGCAAGAAGAGCAGCTGGGATGTCCATCTCTGTGTATCAACAACAACAGCATCCAACTACAGAGAAGCAACAGCAATGCAATCCCATGGTCATTTAGGTGGAAAGAGAGAAGGACAGACAAACAGAGAGGCTGTAGCTGTGGTGGGATGTCCCTTTCCAGTGCACAGCACACCACCCAGAGCTGGGCACAGCTGCTGGAAGACTTGGTGTCACCTCCCCTGACCCCTGCTTACTTGGTCTTCCTTGGAGCATCCTTCCACTGCCGTCTCAGTTGTGTCTGTGCTGTCAGATGCATCAGACCACCCTCTCTGAAGCAAAGCAGATGTGGTTCTGGTGACAATGTGCTCCAGGGACAGGTCCCTGTGGGCGGCATGGATCAGGCTGTTCTCCATCCCAATCTCTCCCAGCAGACTGGGTGCCTATGGGCTCTCCCTCCTGCCCTCCTGCTGGGTGTTAAACCACACAGCACATGTCCCCAGCATTGTGCTGCAGAAACATCATGCTGTGACAAAGCCATTGTTGTGACCTGAGCAGCCACTACAAAAACAATAATATTTAAAAAAAACTCAGAGGAGAGCCACACTGACAGCTGTTTGGACCCAGCACTGTGCCCTGGAGGAACCCCCCTAAGCAGTGGGACATGAGCTGCTCGGCCCCACTGGGGCAGCAGATGAGAATCTCCCTGTGGGGTGGGTGTCCTTAGAAGTGTGGATGTGGATGCTGTGACAAATTTGTTTCATTGTTTACCCCATAAGCGTGAGCTGGCATTGAGGTTTAATGCTGCTTCTCTTTCTTTCATTACTCCATGTCTCTTTTGTTGACATCTCTCACCTTTTCTTGCCCTGAGATCCTCTTTTTGACTTAAGTCTAAAAAATCACCTACTGTGGAAAGCAAAATAGAAGAGCAAGGAAGAGCAGAGAGGAAAAGGTGAAAGAAGAAACAATGGAACTAATCATGGCATAGTCATAACAGAAAAAAGTTAGAAAGATAAAGAAAAGGAAGGAAAAGCAGAGCAGGGGACCACAGCCGTAGCATGCAGACGGGAAAAGATGTGCAGAGAAAGTGGGGAAAACTTCAGTCAGGGAGATGTGGAGACAGAAGAAGAAAGGAAAAGGCCATCCTGACTGTGAAAGGGCAGTCATCCACCAGTGAATGTTGGGGAGCAATCATCAGGGCAGTACCACACAGCTTGAGAAGATGCAGTGATGTGGACAGGGTGACAGCAAAGACACAGCTAATGCCTCACCCAGCAGGAGGTGCTCGAGTGGACTCAGCAGCACAGAGAGTTTTGAGAGCTTCCTACTGGTGGAACCAGCCTGGGGAGCATGATAGCAGACTGCTGTGCACAAGACTGGACTTCTTAGAAGAGCATTTCCCCCTTAACTCAGGCACCCCCGGCCCCACTGGCTTGGGTTGGCTGATCCCTTCTTTGTTCACAATTTCCATTTGCTTTATCAGTTGCTGATTTTGCTGGTCTCCTTCCCATCCTTCCCTCTGAGCTCCTTGGCTGCCCTTCCCCTCGCTGTCATGTCTCAGAGAGAAGCGCAGGGTCTTCTCAGGGCTTCTCTATCATTTCTGCTCTCACTCATTTCAGCACTCCTAGAGAGCTTCCCCAGGGACATGGTGACAATGCAGAGCTGAGCTGCTCCACCACAGGCAAGAGAGATGCTCAAGAACACTTCAGAGGCCAAGTCCCACATGTCTTTGCTAGGACATGGTGTCAGCTCTGTAGCAGCCAGGGTCTGTAGGGCCTGATTTCTGCACCAGGGCTGAGGCACAAGTGACAGCGGGGCTCTCTGATCACATCTCTGCTCAGGGCACCCGAAGCCAGCAGGTCGAGGGAGGTGATTCTACTTCTCTACTCTGCTCTGGTGAGACCCCACCTGGAGTACTGGAGTCCTCAGCACAGGGAGGATGTGGACCTCTTGGAATGGGTCCAGGGGAGGCCACAGAGATGCTCAGAGGGCTGGAGCCCCTCTGCTGTGAGGAAAGGCTGAGAGACATTGGGAGGGTTCAGCCTGGAGAAGAGAAGGCTCTGGGGAGACCTTAAGAGACCCTTCCAGTCCCTAAAGGGGCTCCAGGAAAGCTGGAGGGGGACTTTGGATCAGGGAGGGGAGCCATAGGACAATGGGGAACAGATTTAAACTGGAAGAGGGGAGACTGAGATGAGGTCTCAGGGAGAATTTCTTTGGTGTGAGGGTGGTGAGAGCCTGGCCCAGGTTGNAAAGGCTGTGGCGTGTTTTCCACCAGCTCCATGCTGGGTTTCTGAATTAGGTTCCTGCTCCTTAGCATCCTGGAGAGCAGCTTTGTGCTCAAAGGCATCCCAAAACACCAGCTCTGTTTTGTAGGAAAAGAGCTGCCATCCTTCCGTCAACAGCAGCAGGTGCCTTGGCTCCGTCCCTTCATGCTCCATCCGATTCTCTCCCTGCCTGTAGACAGATGGACAATTCCCAAAGCAGGGAGATTTGAGAACCCAGTGCTGGTTTCCTCACTGCCCACTGACCCCACTTTTCACCTGTGCCATTGCAAAGGGCAAGGCAGGCAAATTCTGGTATGTAAAGGGATTGCAGGGCAAGAGAGAAAGCCCAGTGTGGGTTGTGCTCTATCCTGCAAGAGTTGAGCCATACCCTGGGGATGCTGAGTGCCCTCAGCTCCCAGCAAGGTCAAAAAGAGTCAGCCTGCATGGGGCCATCCTCTAGTCCCTTTGCTTCTGTTATCTCATGAGGTACCTTTGAAGGGCACTTGATCATCACCTTCTTCAAGGTAAATACTCAGAGACAAGTGTTCAACCTTCGCCAGCTCCTCGGCTCCATCCCCAGCGCTAAAGAAAGGTCTCTGTGATTCATTCAGGCCTTTTACCTCTGCCAGGGGAGCTTTGTCCTTCATCACATCTCTGCCTCTTTAGCACAGCACTCCCCAACCCTACCCCATGGGGCTGCGCTGGGTGCTCCAGTGAACTTTCATGCACTTTTAATACCACGACATTAACTATTAGGCTAACTTTAACACCAGGATACATAACATTTATAAACACCTTTTTGCCTCTTCTCAACCCCAACCAGTCAACAAGGGAATCGCAGCCATGCTTCCACCCTGCCTTTTGTCAGTGCAGTTACTGCTGGGATAAACAAAATTCAACAGCCTTTTCTGCATCAAAACTCTAGTCAGCTTGGATGGAGATGTAACCTGCCCAAACCTCTTAGGACTGTCCTTAGATCACTGATCACACATACATAAAGTTGGGCTTTCCTGCACAGGAGTGGGAATGTCACCCAAGAGTAAGTTAGCAGAAGTGTGGCAAATTCACCCAGCGTTGCAGCCCGGCATAATTAAGCAGCATTCTTATTCACGTCATCTCCTGGCTTTGGCATAGGTTTTATTATAGTCATTACAAAGACAGATATTACTTTTGGATTGACTCACTTGATGGGTTGATCAGCACTTTATTGTAGCCTCCAGTTATAGCACTTTTTATGGCATCCAGAAGAACTTAACCATTAGCACACTATTAGAAAGAACACTGGCAGCTGATTAAGTTGCTGAAGGTCAAAGACATTTTTCTTAATTGCTCCATGTGTGCTCCCTTCCCCCTCCCCCTCCAACGGAGCTGGAGGGAGATCATTCTGTTTTAATAATAAAGTCACAGAGGCATACCTCGCATTTGCCATCAAGTCTCCAGGGAGAGGCTTATTCACCATTTAAGATCTTGTCTAAACTGTTATGGTCTCGCTGCTGAAATGAAGTCTTGCAGATTTTCATGGCACGTATTGAAAGCTACAGAAAAAAAAAAAAAAGCCATCGGGGTGACTTATTGAATTGGTTAACACATATTGTAAATAATGTGCTATTAGGGTCATAATAAAATTAGTGCATGGAGATGCTGAAGGGAGGTCTCTGTCTTTGCGAGGGAAGGGAAGATGATTTTCTACCCTCTGGTAGACTATCACAGCTCCTAGATGTATTGACTGAGCAACCCCATCACCAACAAGAGATCCCGGAGTTAGTGGAAGTCTTTCTGATCAGCCTTGTGACTCTTTCCTTTGGAATGCAGCTCTTCAGGTGTTTTCCCTATAATTCACAAGGAAAAGCTGCTCAGCAAGGTGTTCATACCCTGTCCTCCAGACTACACCATCTACGCACTGAGCTGTACTTCCAGTGAGCTCCAAATGCACTATAGGAATGACAATTTCCAGTGCAGACTCTTCAACAGAGCCAGTGGCATCCTCCCTCCCCTTCACCAATACAACTGGAGAAAGAGAGTTTGTTTAAATCAGAAAACAAGCAGTTTTC
Organism: Tringa tobata; assembly: GCA_033628505.1. NCBI lineage: Eukaryota > Metazoa > Chordata > Aves > Charadriiformes > Scolopacidae > Tringa > Tringa tobata. The sequence goes on from JAHREE010000561.1 coordinate 1,414,640, forward strand.
CCCTCTGGGCTTCTCGTCTCAGCAGTGTGCACCCTCTGGGATCACTGCAGAAGGCAAAAGGGAGGTTACCCCTCTGCTTCATGGCTTTAATACCCCCAGTGAGCCTGGGAACGCAGCCACCAGCCCTGTGCTCCTGGAGAGGGTGCCCATCCAGTGATGGGATACTGCTCTGCTGCTGCTTGCTTTGGCTGCAGGGCCAGCGGAAGCTGCAGCTCCCTTCTCACTCCGGGTGTTGCTGAGGCTGCTCACACCTCCCATGCTTCACCAAGCTCCTTGTGGGATCAAGGATACACTTACCCGGAGCTCATTGCCAGGGTGGGGCATGACCTTGTACTCATTACCCAGAACAGCTAACAAATACAGTTTTAAACTATGTATTAATTAATCTGACTGTGCCCATTGAAATTTTCTGCTTCAGCTTCCACCCTCTCACAAGTGTCCTGCTATCAGCTGAGATGAGAAACCAAAGCCATTTCTATGGTAAATTCCATCTGCAAAAGCTTGATGGTCCTGGTGGCCTCCCACCTTTCAGTCTCAGCCAGATATTTGGTGGCTCATGAGGCTTCTTCTTTCAGCTCCAGACTCATCTGACCCAGATGAGGCCACTAAACCATCAGAAATCTCCTCCCTTGCTTCTTTTGAGCTGGATTTCTATCGGCTTGGTTTGCCCAGTGGGGTTGGTTTACCATCAGAGTCAGTGCTAGGGGGGAAAGGGGAGATGAGGACAGAAGGTGCAGGGTTGACCTATTGCACGTTGTTAAGTCAACCTTACCCCTTTCCCTCAGGGAGGTCGGTGAAACCATCTCGCCTTTGCAGGGCAACCTGATGAAGCAGCGTGTTGAAGAGGAACATGGCGTTTCCTTTCAACAAGGGTGTGGCTGTAAGGTCTTCTCAAAGGTCTTGCAGAAGTTAGGTGGGTGAGAGACACCCAGTTACTCATCAGTGAGCTGGTCTGAGATTGAGGAAAGGACTTCAAACAGGGCCATAGGCAGTATAATGCTCCTGCTGAGTGCCAGAGGAAGGTGTGACAGATGGAGACGTGCTTCACCCAACAGTTTTATGGCAGCTCTGCCTGGCTCAGATTTCCCACTAATCACCTCTTAAAGGAAGAGATTAAGGGATTAAGGGTTAAACTTGAGACCTAGTTCCCTAGTATTTCAATGGTTTATACTTCACTGTTGCCTGGATGAGATAAGACAGGCTGTGATTGGTTACTGTGATGCCATCCAAAGAGCCCATGGCTTTCCCTGCCCCACATCTAGAATACCCTGAAGATGTGGGATGCGGTTGACCACAAAGAGCTCACCAGCCTGTGGCAGAAGGCATGAATTATGGAGCTGACATCTACTGTAGATCCACTTGCTCCTCACTCCAGCCAGCTGAAGACACCCAGTCAAGTCAATAATCTTCATATGCAAGGCCACTGGCGCTAAAGACAAGATTTAACAACTTTAAACATGGAAGTTAAATCAAGCCCTCTATTTCCTTGGCTGGAACTACCCATTGACACATGCCGTATCCTGCCATACTCTGAAAGGTGCAAACCAAACCAAACCACAGGGCTGCACCTTGGCCATGGCCAAGACGACTGGAGCACCTCTTGGTAGTGGAGGACACTGAGAAGCTTCCATTCCATTGAGCTACATTATTCTAAGCTTGGCAATAGAGCACAAGTGTTGACAGAAGGTATTTCCCAGAGAGAAGACCTTTTACAGAACATCTGCCTCAGACCCTTGTAGCTTTGGCTTTAGTGCCATGCAGGAGTGAAAGATTTCTGTAACAGACTAAATCCTATAGATAGAGATGTGGTGCTGTGTCGGCCACCAGTACTGTCTTGGGGGTCGATACTAATGAACCACATTCAACTTCCACAGAGCCACTGACCTCATAGCTCAGGACAGAGATGCCAAAACCAAAGGCACAGGAACCTGCTGCTGACTCACGGCAAGGTATCACTCTGCACTCATTATTCATAGGTCTTATTTCATAAAGCCCAGCTCTTCTGCAGTGTGATCCAAACCAAAGCAGGGCAAAATTATAAAATGCCGTGAAGAAGAATCTCCTAGCAAAGCAGATACCTGCCATGGACAGCTTCTTGCTTCTATGGAAGCATCAAAGGCTGGCCTTGAAAAGGCATCCTCCCAAATACCCCTCACTCAAAGCATCCTTCTACTTCTTATGTCAAAATATTTTCTGAGCAGAACCTATCAGTTCAACAAACGTGAGATGTGAACAAAATCCCATCAATAAAAATATTGCCTGACCTGATGAGGCCAGAACTGTCCCATGGTATAGAGGGAAGGTTCCTGTGGACCATCTATAAAGGCCCTTCTGCAGGAACTCCTGCTGAAGAAAAATGCCAGAGTCACGTGCAGGGCACAAGAGGTTCACTTTTATGGGAATTGGGAATTGTCAATCATAAGACGGCCTGCTCAGAAAGCTGTATCTTAGGAAAGATACCCTAGAACTTATACTTAGAAATGGCTTTGGAAGTTGCTTGCTCTCCTGGATTTTCCTCTTTAATAAAGTTTTGGTTTCTGTTTTTTGGGTTTTTTTTATTCTATTGTTTCTTGTTACATGTAAGAATTTATGAAATACACCTCCTTCAACCTACTTCAGCTAATCTGAATTGAATCACTAAATTCAATAGCCTCAGAATAAGCTCATCCTCCCTTTTCACCCTAATTAAGATGCTCTTAAACATCTCCCTTCTCTTTTTCCCTTGGGTGATACCCAATAAGCTCTTGTAATTAAAACTGCACCCAAAGGGTTGGGCTTTGCACAGATGTTGGCATTGTTCCAGGCAACACCATGGGGATAACGCCAGGAGCAGGTCCCTCCTCAGCACTGGGTGGGACACTGGAGGGGCCTTAAATAAGATCCAATCAAAGACGTCTGCTGAGCCTTGGGGGATGAGCCTTTTCTGGATGTCTGGCCTTTGGTATTTTGGTATTTTGAACTTGGTCATCCAGATACTTCCAGACTTCCAGTATTACCTTCTGTCATACTCAACAGTGAGACCAAACTTTCCCAAGTGAATGTGGAGAGCCTGCCCTGGAAGATTTTCCATCATTCAGCCCTATCTGGAATTTTTCCTCTGTTCATTGATCTTAGGGCTATAAAAAAACCCCACAACCCACTGACAAATGAATTAGCCCAAATTCTCCTTGTTTGAATGTCTTGCTTCAAGCTCACATTCTGTAGCAGGGCTGGAGAGCATTTCTCACATGGTCTAGTCACACCTCCAGCAAATGTGATCCTCCCCTTGTGCTGTCATTCTCTCAGGTGGCTGGACCATGAGTGGCACGAGCAGGGAAGCTTTATTCCCTGAGAACAAGGGCTGACTAAGGCCATAATTCTTTTGCGACTTACGACAAACATATAAAAGGCTGTGCCCAAGGCTCGGTCAAAAGACATTCCAGAGGATGGGGAAATCTTTCCTGGGAAATGAATGAATTTCCAACAGCCCTCAGCTTCTTCATTCACACCACCTGAAATCAGTTCAAGCTGGACACTGTGGAAATTTCCCCAAAGAAGCAAAATTTTCAGGCCTGTTCCAGAACAAGTTTGAGCAGAAGAGGGGAAAATTGCACCTTGGATATTATACATAGGAAATTTGCAGTGTTTCAGGGTACCTTTTTTCCCCCTTTAGCTGTACTTCAAGGTCCTGTTTTTCATGCAGCTTTATGACTAAAGTCATAGAAACTATGACTTATTGTCATAGAAACGTGAAGGAATCTAATTTTCACACACTAACACCAAGACCCAGGGTGGAGGCTTGGCCATGGATGATGCAGCTCAGCCAAGAAAGCTGGGCAACAGGGAAGGATGGGGCTGTACCTCTCTGCACTCCTGTTCCCAGGAAGCTGTGGAAAAACCACAAAGAAGTGCTATGGTTTCTGGGTCTGCAGCAAGTACAGTGCTGGCTATGACATTAATGTTTCTTTTTTGTTCCTTTCTCATAGCTGCACCATGAGATTCACTGACTTAACTACACCAGAATAATCTATGGTGAGGTCTTCATGTGAAGGACCATCAAATGGATGATGACTTTTTAACTGTACTGAAAAAAAAAGAATTAAAATCAATCAGCAAAACTCAGATCTAAAAGTTAGTGGGTGCAGCAGAGGGTGTGTGGTTGCTCTGTCCCTGTGATGCTGACACAGAGCTGCTAAGAGGATCTGAAGCAAAAGGACTAAACCACAGGAAAACATTAACAGCATCCCTTGGAACAAGGACTCAAGCTGGTCTCAGCATCCACAGCCTTCTAAGCACAACAGCTTGGGGATTATTTCATATCTATACTCCCATAGACATCTAGAAAGGAACAAGGTATTTATTATGAGTTAAGGAGTCACTTTGAACTGAAGTTGCTCAGGACTGTTGACAAGACTACAGAGTCTCCCCATTCTCACCCAGCTTTGCTGTTCCCACTTAACTTTCTCCATCTGAGTTTCTTTTGCTGCATCCACCACCACCCAGCCATCAAATAAGGAAGAAACATGGTATTGATGTTGTCATTATTTATTAAAAATTAAATTTTGCAAATTACTGTCTAAAAAAAAAAATCAATAGATTTAAATAAATATACAGATTTCAGGATGCTACATATGGCATGTGTGCAGTAAGTCACTTAAAGGTGAGACATTATACACACAAGGAGATATACATAGTACTTTACAGCAGTAGTTTTATTTTAAATTACTAGGCTCACATTAAACCATGTGCAAAGTTCCCTCCGGAACAAACCCTTTCAGGATTTTTTTTAGAATGACTCAAACCTTCAGAAGGTCAAATATAAAAGAGTTTCTCTGCAGCTTTGGGGACCAAGTGATTAGTCTACTGTTTCATTTACAATACAATCAATTGGTCTATTTTTCCCCCCTCTAGGACATAAAGCAAAATCAAGAAAGTATTTTGTACGTCCAATGGGACTACACTTGCAACAGCCACAGATTTTGGTCCACCACCAACTTCAAGCAGCCCTTTCAAGTGCTCCTGTGTAATACTGGATTGGGCAGCAAGGGGGACCCAACAGTGGTTCCATGAGAGCAATTATTTATCTGCACGAACCAGATGACAACTGCAGCCACAATTTATAATAGAAGTTAATCTGCCCAGGCAAACAAAAGTGCATTTGTGATACAGCTCCAGAGCCTTGAGATCGTGTTTGCCTGCAGGATTGGTTTCTAGGTCCTGGGCTCAGTATTTTTTCCAAATTATTTCTTCCCTCCTCCGGGCCAGCAGCTCCATGCTGCTCCTGGCCTGGGGAAGCGGCTGTGATTTAGATAAATCTACAGCGGTGCAGACAGTGCTGTGCTCTCTTCTTAGCGACCCTTTGCTCCACATCAATCCCATCTGGCTGCCCCTAGCCTAATGCATTCTCTATTCCTCTCATCCTGACATGCTAGCCATACACCAGTCAATTATTTAATACAGAGTCCAACTCAGAGACCTGATCTAAGCAAAGCAGCAAGCAAGCCTTTGCGTGCTATTTTCCCACCACCCACCTTCTCTGCCCCGAGCCTTTCCTTTCAGGCAGAGCTGGAAGAAAGCTGGGATATTATGTTAAGACCTGGAAGTACTATACCCCGCTAAGGCCACGTTCAAGGAGGTGAGAGATTCCCAGCACTGAACCCATCCAGAGGAGCAGCTCGGCTCTGCTTCAGACCCATGGTGGCTGCTGCAGAATCACAGCCCCATCCAGCTTCCCCCTGGTAAGGGCAGGGGTCCTGCTTGGGTGTGACACAAGCTCTGGTGGAAGCAAACTATCCTCCACCTAAAACAGAGCCACCTAAGGACAGCCCTTTGGTGAATTTCTCAGCCAATGAATGCCACTGATTGCTCAGGTGGCTTTCAGGCTTCCAGATATAGATCTATTTTTATTTTTTTAATAAAAACTGGGAACTGTTTTTACCATGGGATTCTCATTCATACGCACATGGCACTGTCTGATAAGTAAGAGAACAAAGTGCAAAGGTGGGCTCACGCTGGAGGCAGTTTATCCCTGTCTATAATGACCGGCCAAACCACCTCTGAATGGGGCCAGGATGGAACCACACTCAGACATGTCCCAAGAGCAGAGCAGTGACAGGGCTCAGTGTCACCAGCTGCAGAACTGGTTTGTAAGTGATTCAACCTCCCAGTGGAGGCTGGCCCTCTGCCTCACACTCCAGCGCGGAGTTAAGCTGGTGGTCTCCCAGCAAGACCCTTGCCTGATCCAAAAAGGCACAATTCAGCTCCACGACACGTCTACGACTGTTTAGAGAGAGAGTTTTCCCTTTACAACAGTCTCTGAAGCACATGCAGTACTGGTTCACGGAACAGGAGCATGGAGACTTCCACTTCTTCCCCCTTCCACTCATGGCCTTTCCTTCAGCTCTAACTACCGACAGCGGAGTTAGCGGCACCCGCAGGACTCCAACTTCTTCTGGAGAACGTGGTATGCACCCCTTCCTTATCTCTTCTTCTTCCAGATATTCTTCTTCCAAGGCAAAACCGTTGGCTGCGCATTCCTCCGGGAGCGATGCTGCTGCTCACCAGTCCGCAGGCTGGAGATGGCCACATCCCTGGGAACGGAAGAGACACCATGCTCACTCTCCAGTCTGTTTTCCCACTACCCAGCAACAGCCCGTAAGATGATATTTATCTACCAAGATTTACTTTGGGGCAGAAGATGGGGGAAAGAAGAGGGGGAATTTCCAGCTGCAGCTCTATCAAACCACAGCAGAGACCCATTGAGCCCAATATCCCCTTTCCACCAGTGGCCGGTGGCAGGGGCTTCAAGGAGTCCTGCAGTAGGGCATGACTCATGTGATGCTACCCCAGATCTGCCTTTCAGAACTCGTTCTCATTGCAGCTGATTTAACTGCCACCAATGGACCAACCTTCCCTAAATTTGCCAATTCCCTTTAACTTGTTTACACTCCTGGAGTCCATGGTTCCTTCCAGCAACGAATTCCAAAATTCAGCGATGTGATGTGAGAAAAGCTATTACGTTTGGTCTAAAGCTGCTGCCCAGTCAATTATTTTCCTGGGAGATGCCATCCTTCCCCCCTTCTCATACATCTCTCACTTGCCTGTCCCATATCAGAGAGATTTCCCACTCCAATCAAGAATTACATTTTATGCAATATTCCTCTTGTTTTGGGGGAGACAAGAAACTCTGGTTCCCTCAGCTGTTAGACTTCAATTCTACAGAGAGCAGAAATAGGCAAGCCTCCTCATTTAAAGGGAGATGAGAGGGGGAAGTCAGGTCAAATCCAAGTAGCAATTGCAGACAAGGGTTACAACCCTGGATTTTGAAGTGCTTATGAGGGATATTGGGAGTGGGCTTAAATTTCTCACCTGAGAGCTCTCAGCAGGCCGTGATGGGAAGGTCTCACACCACCACTCTGCAGAGACTTCATTGATGTTCCCGTTACTGGGACCTTCAGACTCTGGAGGTACCTAATGAGCAAGAGGAGACGCGTGAGCCCTCGCATCCAGCCAAGTAAGTGCCGGGGGAGCGTTGCTCTAATGTCACCACTGACAGACTGAGACAGTTGAATGCATGTTTTTGAAGGGTTAATTGCAGCGATTTGAGAGCTATTCATAGCTCACTTTTACTTCTATCCTTGCTCTATTCAGACTTATTTAATCATTGGGGATTTTAACTATTGCCTTGACATTAAATTAATGACAGCTCTCTACAATGACTTTGCCCTCCACCTCCCCATTGTAAGCACTCCTCTCTGCTGCTGCCTGAAGCCAGACGACCGAGAGCCCATGTGCACTAAAACAAGGGCTGGCTCCAGAAGATATTTGCCTTCCGAGCCACAGCTCTCAGCAGCCCTGCTTTCCTGCAGCCTCTCCCACCCAAGCCGTGCAGGAGATGCTGGTGTCCCACTGCTTCACACACTCTGTGGTCCCTCTCCCAGTGTCCGCCAGCTCCTCCCATCCCACCAGCGCACCCGGTGCTTCCTAAGCCTCCTTGGCAGGAGGGATGGAGGCAACATTGCTTCATATCAGCAAGCAAAGAGACTATTGTACAACAAAAGCACACCAGTGACGCTCTGCCAGGGCCTCTTGGGAGGGGTATAAAAGCCACTAGACGAGTTCCAGCTGTTTGCTAAGAGCTGCACAGCCCTCCCCAAGGAGGCTGCATGGTTACTCCAGCTCCCAAGAGTCCCCTGCCTGCTGGCACCCTCACTGAGTGGTCCCCAGGGACATTCCCACCCCCCCACGCCCCCTCCGCCAACTTACCCAGGCTTGTGGCAGAAGTTGGCACAGATGCTGTCCCTCGAGTGCGAGCACTCACACCTGCCCAGCGATCTCTTGCGCCGCCTTGGCGGGCTTCCCAAGCCATAGGGAGCAGTGTGGCTGTTCAAAACAAAAGAAATCAGCTATGCAGCTAACTTTTTTTTATTAGCCAACAGGTTTATAACACAGTTCTGGGAGGCAGCAAAGCCAGTGCCAGGATAATAAAAGGCTCATCTATAGGCATAAGGTGAAAAGGTCACTGATATGTCTAAGCCTTTAACTCCAGCTCCTCTCCCCTCCTCCTGTTTTCCCCACCCTACCCCTCCCAGGGAGATTGCTGTGCCAGTATGTGCTGGGTTGCAAGTGGAATTTTCTCTCCTTGCAGCAGCCCAGGAGCCCGTGCAAGGGTCGCTGCTTGGGCTGGGCGAGCTGGCAGCTCATCTGGCTGGCAAAGCACAGGAAGAGCCTAGCTGCCCCAGCCCGCCAGCCCCACCAGCAACAGGAAGCCAGTTTCTCAAGCACGGAGATGTCAGGGCTTTCTTTCTGCCCCCACCCCCCTCCGTGGGTTTTAACACACAGGACATAGTACAAATGAAGATGTCTTGGGGCCACAACAGGTTCTTCTGATCACAGCATGCTTTCAGAGCTGTTAGCACATTCCCGCTCCATCCTTGATCACAATCTACTCTCCCAGAGGGTTTAGGATTGGCAGGGACTGCAACTATTCTCTGAGCAAGCAGCGAGTTGTAATTGCACGTTAGCGAGCATGATTATAACCACACCTGAGTACATTTGTTTTGCTCCAGTGTGCTGGCCATTGGTCTGAAGCTGATGGAAAGCTGCTGTAGCATTCCTGAGGGCAGGACTTGGCAGCCACAGGACCTTAGTGCCAGCCCACCACTGTCTCATTAACGATCCTGGCAGCTGGCAGCCAGGCTCCCAGTTTGCAAGCAGGCAGAGGAACTTTCTGACTTGCAGCTACAACATTTCAGTTGTTGCTTTCAGCTGCCAGAGGGACAAATCCCAGAAAAAGCTGAACCCAGGAGGAAGCAGCGCCCTGCGCTTTCACCCCCCCTGCCCTGCGGGTTAAACTGCCAGTCCCGAGCAGGAGCACAGCCTGTCCCTTTCTGGATGCTGGAAAGGACGGGACTTGCAATGCTCCCCAGAGCAGGTGCTACAAGAGCCTCCCAGCACTCACCCTTTCTCATCTTCTCTAACCTAACCCCATCCTCCACCTGAAAGTACAGTCACTCACTCATCAGCAGAGCCACCTCCCGCTAGAAGCCTCATTCATGCTCACCCAGGGGTGTTGACCCAGATGATGTCCAGATGACAGAAGTAAATGCATTCCTTATCTAGCCAGCTGTTGCAGGAACATCTCTTGGTCCTCGGGTGGGCGACCAGGTGGGACTCCAGCAGAGGATGGCCCGTACCTGCGGCAGAAGGAGGGAGGAATGAGTTGCAGGAGGAAGGGATAAGCTGCAGGCTCGGCGCAGGACGCTGGAGTGCCCCGTCGGTTTGTCACCTCCACAATTACACCTCCGGTAAGGATTACAGCGATTTCAATATGCAGGCAGTTTTACTGAAGGTGCAGCCTTGCCAATTAGGCTGCGGGCTCGTTAAAGATTTGCATCACCCCGGCAGCCGTAGAGGCAACCCCCAGAGCAATGCCCCCCTGCAACGCACCCCACACCCTCTGCACCCCCCAAGCAGCCCCACTCCCCCAGCCAAGTGAGCGGGGTGAAAAAGCAGGGTTCCCCCAGCTGGGGCAAGCCCCGAGCCCCCTTTCCAAGCTGGGGCTCACCATCTCCCAGGAGGACGCAGAGGGCGAGGGCCAGCAGGAGGGCACCGGCAGGGTGGCTGGGCATGGCGGGTCTCGCAGGCGTGGGGCTGGGATGGAAGAGTTGGAGGCTTTAGGGATTATTTTTCTTTTCCCCTAGGTTTTGGGGTTATTTTTTTTTTTTGGTTGGTATTTTCCTCCTTTTTCTCCCCTTCTCTTCTTTTTCCCCTTCTTTCCTCTCCTCTCCCGCCGCTTCTCCGTGCGCTGCCGGAGCCGCCGCGGTGCCTCTGGAGCCGGCGGGCGCNTGGAGGTAAATCGGGTCGTGATTGCATCCTGCAAGTGGTGACAAGAGGCTTTAACATTCGCTCGGACCAAGCAGCGGTGTGAATCCCACTCTGTATTCATGCAAAATGCATGCAGAAGATGTGTGCAGGGGGAAAACCCATGGTGGGATCAAAAAAGTATGCTCAGGGGAAATTATTGCTCTGTTCACCAAACAACTCTGCCTATGATGGTTTGTGAGAGCACCGGTACTGCTGAGAGATCCATTTATTGAGTGGAGATGAAGTGAGGGGGCACAGGAGGCCAGAGCAGGTGAAAAATGTGCATCTGGGAATGTAGCTAGAATTGCAGAGTAGAGGACGTGAGGCAGGGCAAATCAGGAATAGTGCAACTTTTATTTCAAAACAGTAAGAAGACAAAGATACAACTGATAAAATAAAGCTTTGGTGTGATAGGCAAACAAGCAGAGGGAAGTTTTTAACCTCCGTATCAATGCAACAATCATTCTAAAGAAAATAGGGAAACACAATAGCAGCGTTACCTGTTACAGCCCATGCTCCAGCTGTGCCAAGTTTCAGAGTTATGTCAGAGCTCGGATACTGTGTGACATTCCAGATGCCAGTTTAATGATACAATAAATCTCCCCTGGCTCCAGCTCCTGTGATCCTCACTCTGGCCACTGCAGGGTGAAAGAAGATATCCTCGACGTGGGAAAGGTAACGCAGCAGCCGTTACACACACAGGGGAAAGGCAGGGCCATAAATGACATCATTTTGCTTAAAGAAAGGGCTTGCTCTTAGAAAAGATGTTACCAGTTGTTTACATGAAGCATGAGACAAAGCCACAGTATTGTGGCTTTCCAGGATTCACTCACTGAAAGGATCAGCAGAGAACTTTGGCACATGAAGACCTCTCATGTCTCCAGGAAGGAAGAAGACTCCCAAGTTAACATGAGGTTTTGGAGATCTGGGTTCAAGCTATTTCCTTTATCAGACTGGCCTTTAGTGGCCATACCTTTGTCACTGAGCTTATGTGTCCAAGCAGTGCCTGATGCTACCTGTCTGTAAAGATCTCTTACTGCGTCGCGAGAAGAAGACAAGTCCCCAGATATCTGTTAGGTATCTGCCTTTAATGCCAGGGGCAAAAACATCTTTACAAACCAGACCTTTCATCCAACATTTCCCCCTTGTTTTCTTCATTTCTCATAAATCCCAAGAGATTTACACTGTTGCAGAAAATGGAGTGAATGTTACACCCTCATGTTCACACATATCTACTGAAGGGACTTTGAACTAAGATGTTTTTTCTCCAGGAGATACCCTACTGTGTTGAACAGCCACAAACCCAACCAGCACTCGTATGGATGTTTGGCACCAGTGTTTCAGAGATCTTAAAGGATGTGGAGTTGTGGAGGAAAATCTCTGTTGCAGGGGTGTAAGGACCCTGCACAGAAGTGGTGGGGTTGGGGTTGCATTGACCAAGACTGCTTTTAGCTGACCCTGCTCTGAGGGCTTTGTTCAGAGCTACAGAATTTCTGTGTGGAAAAAAATGATGACTTTTAAAGAAAGTAATTTGCCTTTAGTCTTGTGAAGAAGAACATCCAGACATAGGTGGCGAATGTGTCTTGACATCAGCCATCCCCACGGAGTATTATTCTGGAATCTAACTGGTGGTTTCAAGAGCAGCTACTCATTTTAGGCTGAATTCAATCCCCCTTTGTACGATGGGCTGGGGGCTCAGCTTGGGCTGGGAGCAGTGGTTCCACTTGACCTCCAAGACACAGAGAAGGTCTACTGCTCCTGAAACTGTCCCCGTTCCCCTGATAAAGAGCAGGAGCCAACACTCCTGGCATTATCACCACGCTAAAATCACTAAGAAAAACAACCGGCTGGAGCGGAGGGACGGGTCCATGCTACAAAAACACGGCTTCCAAAGAAGGAACAAAGGCATACACAGGGTCCGAAATGCCAGAGATGGGCTTTGCCTCCTGCAGTTATTTTTTCCCTTTTGTTTTTGACTGTAGGAATACATTGTTCACTTCATTGTGCAGAGTTCCAGGCAGACATGACGAAAGGGACAAAACAGCTCAAGAAAGGAGACGTCCCATGCAGTATTCATGAAATGCGCTGTTTGGAAACAAGGAACAAACAGGAAAGGGCTTTAACCATTGAGAAGACGGGACCCCAGCATGTTCTTGGCACTGGCGGGAACAATGGGATGATGTCACAAGTCAGAATTCCCCACGGTGGATGGAAGCCCAGCAAATAATCATAATTCTTGTCCTGGGACATTAGCAAAATTTTTCCACAGTTGGTCATCCCCCACAGACTCCGTGTTAGGAAGTGTAGGAAAGAGACATTGTCAAGCGAAGCTTCCTTTGAGAGATTCGTCGTCCCCCTCCCTATCCCTGGATCAACCCATCAGTTGTTATAAATCACTGCTTTCTGCTGACTAGGAGGAAATTCAATGGTGGTGCCGGGAGGCTGAGCACAGGGCTGAAGAACATACTTCACACAGTGCAGAAGGATGCACACAAGGGTCTGGATTCTTCTGAGGGGAAAAGGGCAGGAGTCTCATTAGGTCTCCAGTGCTTTGAGCCTGCACAGCATCATAAGGAGTGTTGTCCTTACCGCTTCAAAGGTGCTGAGAATGGCAAGGAGCTTAGGAGACACAGGCTTGCACAGACAGTGGTGTTTGGAGACTTTCAACCAAATGAGCTACTAAACGACATGAGCAATATGAGGGCATCCTCCAGATCCTAGACTCTCTTTCTTATTTTGGCTTGAAGTCAGCTCCGCAGAGAGTGACCTGAAGTTCATTTGCAGCATCCAGGCATTTGCTGAAGCAGTTCTTGAGTTCTCCTTTGGCTCTTTTCTTTTGACAGGGACTAGTCCCATGGGGGACAGGGATTAGTCCCATGGGAGGACAGGGACAGCCAGGCAATCCTCATGGGCTGTGACAGCTTTTTGCTCATTATTGGGCTGTTACTGAAAATCCAGACTGCTCTTGCCTTTCCAAGATTTGCTCTGCAAGACCCCAGTCAGCTTCTCTGCTGAGCAAACCAACTCTGGGCTGTCGCTTTCCCTTTTTCCTTTTTTTTTGCATGGAAGTTAGTGTTAGTACAATGGGGAGGTGGGACTGCCTGGCTGAGCTGGAAATGGGATTACTCTTTCAAGAGCAAAAAAGACTTCAATGAGCCTAAGCCAATCATGAAATGACAGCCTTCAAGGAAAGAAGCATTAAGATCTGAGTGTTTGCATGGTTTACTGATAACAGATTTGTCTCTGTTCTATGTTTGTCTGTGGTTTGCGTTATCAGTGCCTGAATATACCATGAGAAACTGTTTACTCCTCTCCCAGTTTCCAGATATTTATGTATTTTCCTCATCCTAGGAATTTCTAGAGAAACCCTGTGTCCCTCACAGACATGGGGAGAGGTGGCCTGGCCCCAGGCACTGGGGCTGCCATCTGAAGCTGCTTGAGCTGCCCCAGCATCTCCCCATGTCACAGACACAAGGCTTCTCTGTTGTGAAGGCGGAAATCCCACCAGGAAAGTGGTGGGGTTGGACAGAAAGGTGAGGACCATGCCTTCCAACCCCAAGCCTGGCTGTCTCCATCCTTTCCAGAGAAGGTGGGAAGGGGACAGGCAGCAGCAGCTGGGCTGGCCTTTGCATGGACCACCTCTCACACCCAGGAGAGCCAGCCAGGTTGTAGCATCACCCAGAAAGTACCTGCACATCCCCACGGCAGTCCTGTCCCTTGGCAGGATGCTGCCCTTTGCCTACTTTGCATGTGTTTTGAGCCAGCCCGTTAAAATAAGGCTGTGAAACACAGGAAGGGATTGTCTTAGACCTCTACTGCTGGCAGAGGAGACAAGTGCATCAACTTCACTCTGCAGGGCAAGGTAGCGCTTTCCTGCTTGAGAGTTTAAATTTACAGTGGCCACAAGTGGCTCTGAGACAGCAAACAGGGAGAGCTGATAAAATAATGCTCCCTGTTCGGCAGTGCTTCTCTGCTTTAACTAGACGTCTCAAAAGTCATTTGAACAGGGCAAGTTTGATATCATCGGGGTCACGGCAATGCTGGACTGGGATGTCTGTCCTGGGATGTCTGTCTGGCAGAAGGAGACCCCTGTATCACAGCAATTTGGGAAGCTGCTCATGAAAACATAAGGGCAGTGAGCAAGAGGTGCCATTCTCAGGTGATTTCAAAGGGGGAAAAATGAGCTGAATGTCTCGGAGACCTTTGAAATGTACTGAGCTGTCTGTCTGTAGCGTAAGATAATTATCACTCTGTTACACAAGTGTAATTAATTTTATAGCAAACTAATGAGTTCTTTAGTGAAATAAAAGAGGACACCAGCTGGAATTAAATCCAGAAAGGGACTAGCTAAACTAGGGTTATTGTGTACATATCATGTGTGATCAGCTTCTGAAGGGACAACCAACTTCATGCATCCTTTTATATAGGGCTTTCCTACTATATTAGGTCCAGATGAGACCTACAGTGTGAGCCATTCCTCATCCCTTATGGCAGGATTTGTCCACCTTCCTCTTCAGCATCTTCTGCTGGGTACTGTCACACACGACAGACCTGCTCTAGTCTGCTATTACTATTGTTATTTTAAAGTCATAATAAATGTGCTCCAGATGACACCCTTCCACACTGCTGTGGGGGCTCCTGCAGAGGGACGTACCAGTGAAAACTTGCAACTCTCCCACACCAAGAAATTTGCTGAATTTGATTCAGTCCAAGCTATTCCTTCTTTCAAAAAATGTAGGGACTCCAAAGGCTGTGAACTCATCTTCCTCCCTACCTAGGAACCACAAGCGTGTTCACCCTTTCTTTGTGGATGGAAAAGTTACGCCAAAGGGAAACATTTGCAGGTAAGAAAGTTTTTTAATAGCATTAAACTGAATGACAATTACAAATCTGTCCTATGTGCCTGTCTGATTACATACATTCTGTGCCCAAAGGGCAAGAAAAGAAAAGAAAAGCACAGTGTGTGTTTAAACAGCCCCATGGAGACATTCCTTGTACATTGGGTGTTCATTGGAACACTTTAATATGGATGTCTGCGTTTACTCCACCCTGATGGTTGAACTCCTTCAGCTTTCCAGAATGATGAGTGACCTGGAATTTATAATTACAATAGGTGTAATGCAATTAATCACCACCTCAGAGCTGTCTTCTGTTGCTAACGGCTTTATGATACCAATCCTCTGCAGCAAGTGCATGAGAACAGCTTGTGTAACATAACTATTTCCAGCTGAGACAAGTTCAGTGGGGTTTCTACCACCCGGACAGGTGCGAATATCCCTTTCTGCAGCAGCTGCTTTCTGCAAATGCCAAGGTGTTCCAGGCTGCCGACACAGAACTCTTTGGTACCCAGTTCAGGTACCAGCAGATGCCATGTGTGCTTGAAGTCCCCTTTAAGCAACTAGTTTTTATTTGGCCAACAGCTTCTATCCATTCCAGATGTCCATTTCTGGGTCATTCTTCTGGGGGAGATACTCGGGGTAAGTACTGGGGTAAGTATTTGGGATAAGTAAGCTGCAAAGACCGGACAGAGACATAAATTCATACAGAATAAGGCAGAAGTTAACCGCAGTTTGAAGAAAACCAAGAAGAAAAAAAAAAAGCAAAGAAAATGAAAGTGTATGCCCTTTAAACCTCAGCACTTATACATGTGGTTAATTATTAATTATTGATATGGTTTATTGATGTATTGATGTATTGGTTTGTGCCACCTCGAGGACAGATCCCATTGTTCTGAACAATGTACAGGTCCATGACTGTACCTGATGAGTTCACAAAGGGTTTTCCAGTGAGGAGTGCTGATGCGGGAGCACTGACGATTTTGAACACTGAGAATATCTCAGTTCTCCCCCAAAATTGTGAGCAGACTAAGAAATGAAGTCCAGAGCTTTCAAATGAGACAGTTTGTTGCATTCAGTGAAATCATTTCAGCTCTCAGTCTTGCAATTTTTTGCAAAATGATTGAATTTATTTCATTTTCTTTACTCAGGGGCTCAAAATTGTAATGGAAAAAAATTCTCCTGTCAAAATGCAACATTTTAATGAGACTTGCAACTTTTAAAAACATCTTGTTTTTAAAAGAAATCAGAAATACTTGATTTGAAAAAAAACCCAACAAAACCAACCAGAAACATTTCCAGCAAACTAAGAAGGTCATAATTTCCATCCAGCTCTATTTCCAATTTTGGTAGGAGATGAGAGACTCCAGTCTGCAGAAGCAGATCATTTAGGGAAGGAAACAACGAAAGTTTTACAAGAAAGTTTAATTAAAGTAGGAGTAATTAGGTGCTGAGGAATCACAACACAAACTTGGCAAGCGATCAGTCTCCGCTAGCAGTGTCTTTTTTGCTCTATGTCTATGCCCTTGGACAGATGTAACCATAATTTCAGTTACTGGTTAACCAGCTTGCCAGGAAACTTCATTCTTACAGGCTGGTTTATGCTATAACTATCAGTATCTGACTGCAAGTCCAGAGGGATCAGAGCTGAGGGTAACAACCGGATTTTCTGCTTCACTAGGAATGCTACAGTTTTATATTCCAACATAAAATGACATAAAACTATTACGAATATCATATTTTAAAAAAGTAATCCCATAAACAATATTATCTCAGGTCGCAGAAAATGGTTATTCTGAAGAGACACTTGCAAATGTTTGGTCTCTTAAAAAGAATTTTAGTGTATTAAAGCAAAGGTTTCTCTTTGAAAAGTAAATTTAAACAGAAATGCAAAATAATCCATTCCAATACTATAGACCTGAGACACTGCAAATCCATAAGAATGCTGAATTTTGTTAGCTTTGCTGCTAATTTGTTGGTTTCAGTACATTCAGTGTGTTTGTGAAGGATGTTTAACAATAGTAGCTGTGGTTGTGTTTCACCCAAAGTAGTTGCATTTCTAATACTCACTTTGTCTCCATTTCCCAGTTCTCCAATGGTGGAGAAGAGAAGCAAGGAGGTAATCTTGTCCCTTTTCTTGCCACTGGTTGTTTTGTCTATTTGTTCTACAAACTCCTTGGCTGTCTGATGAGTCTGAGCTCTCTGACCCCAGCGCAGAGGCCAGGTCTCCAACGGGAGCTGCTGGGCAGGGAGCACAGTGTGGCCATTGAGTGGTTTCGCTCCGAAGGACACGTGTTAGTTATGTCTGACATCTCTTGGATGCCACAAACCATCTCCTTTGTTACTGGAGATAATAGAAAGCTGGGGAGAAAACAAGGCAGATGAGTAACGGAGGAGGTGAGAGAACTCGGCTCCCCCAGAGCTGTTACTATTTATACTTCAAGAATTCCTCAAAATAGCCTCCACTCTGTTTACGGGGTGGTTTTCTCGGGCATGAATCATGGGGATACACATGTTCCTCCTGCTCAGCATTACCCACAGGTCATGGGGTCCCACCAGCTGATGGAGGAGCTCAGCCCTGCGGGAGGCTGGGGACGAGAGGGTTTCATGGTGCCGTGAGGAAGGACACCCAAAAACCTCCTCAGCCACTTCCAGGCAAACTCCTATCTTTGACCACAGAGGCCACATTGTGCTGTCAGTTAGGAGTAAGCCCAAACCTGCCACCCATCTTGGTTCATCTGCTGTCCTCTTATGGCCCAGCTGATACCACGTGCTGAAGCTCCTCTGACAGGGAAAGATCAGCCCCAACATAGACACCAGTTCTCATCAGTGTGGTCTGCAGTGATATGCCAAGAGATGGCTGAGTGTGCTAGTCCCAGCCCATCAAGGAGGCCCAAGGGTGCTTTTTGTATCTCATCAGGATGGACGCTTTGAACCCAAATGCAGCTCATAGTGCTGGATGCAGGGAGCAGCTTAAATCCCATCTTTACCTCCAACTACGGCCATAGCCTGCGGAGGTGCCAGGAAATTCAGTGGTCCTTGGATGACCACTGCCTCAGTTTTTTCAGGCTCTTATTGGGGAAAGAACTGGATAATTTCACTGAAAACCAAACAGCAAGACAGCAAACTGGCGTGAACTGTATCTCTACTCAGCCCTTCCATAATCTCCAGTAACCTCTGTTGAGCTCTCCTCCGCATGGCTGTGGCTGCACTCCTCCAAGCCACCACAGCTGCCCACCACACCAGGGTCTGGGCAAGGCCCATCCTTCCGCCACCGCTTCTCCCCTCAAAGAAGCATCTCTGCCTCCTACATGGCCCCAAGTCGATCCCTCATCATTTTCTCTAGAGGGTTTGGATTTAGCTTGGCTCAGTCACAAGTCCGATGTGCTCCTCACTGCCCTCCCACAGGCCCAAATTTCCACATGCCTTCACTTCCCTCTC
This sequence comes from Tringa tobata, assembly GCA_033628505.1. Taxonomy (NCBI): domain Eukaryota; kingdom Metazoa; phylum Chordata; class Aves; order Charadriiformes; family Scolopacidae; genus Tringa; species Tringa tobata. The sequence continues at coordinate 1,433,260 of JAHREE010000561.1, forward strand.
TGAAATAATCCTCATCTGTCTGCCACAGAAGCTGTTAAGCTTGCTGAATTAATGAGTATAAAATGCTGCAAATTCACTACATTGGAAAACTGAGTTCAACCCCATTTTTCTGCTGCAACCTTCCTCTAGGACCCCGGGAAATGCCAAAATACAGATTTTAAAATTTTAGGCATTTTCCTGCCAGTATGGCAAGACCACGATGCTTTAGAAACATGAATTTTCAGAGAAGCTTTTGTCTCATATGGTAAATCCAGAAAGTACTGCCATGCGTAAGGGGGAGTCAAGACACCAAGAAGACCCAGTTTGAGCAGAAAGCTGCCTGGGAATATACAGTGGGAAATACAGAAAAGGGAGTCAGGCAGCCCGGAGGTGTGTCAGCTGTGAACGTTCCCCAGAAGTTCAATACAAGAACTGGTCAGGTCTTTCCCATGATAAATGAGGTCCTGAGAGGAAAAAGGTCTCTCCCTCCCTTCTCACTATATCCAGAAGCCCACTTACTTCCAAGCTTCTACTTTATCCAGTATTTAATTAGCTGTAAAAGTATAAGGAAAAATATGAAAATTCCATCCCAGATAACTTCATTGTCTCCTACCTAAGAGGGCTCTGTGTTTCATAGGCACGGTATAAAACAGGTAAAGTTATTCACACTTGGCCTCTCCCACTGGCCAGGAAAGTGCCGTAACCACTGGGCTGAGTCTCCCAGTACACACACATGTCTGAGGGCTCGTCTCTGCTGTCTTTTGTGTGGGTTTGGCAAGCTCTGCACATGCCTAATGGATCAGGTCTTGCCAAAAAAACAGAAAGTGGGGAACGCCTAGTTTAAGAGTCTCTCCAGGGCTTGTGCACAGGCAGCTCACCATGTCCAAAGAGCTAAATCCAGAGGGGATTAAGTGCTCAAGCCCAGAATGAAGGCACCCTTGAGAAACCTAAAACCTGGGCTGCCACCTAACACTGTAGGTGCTTTGGGTTCCTTGGTGATGACGTTCCTCCAAAGGAGCACACACAAAACTGTCTACACCCCAGGCCTTTTGACACTCATATTTCTGCTGCTGCACGGCAGACATCCTACACGAGGTACGTGCACATCTCCATGGTGTAAACATTCTCCACCACGCTCAGACTGTTCTCCTCTTTCCTAAAACAACAGAGTTGTCCCCATCGTTTTTATGACATTTTGGAAAGGAATTCAGCAGCACGTTGAAGGACACATAACAGAGCAGGGACAAACACTGATAACATTGGCAAAGTGGCAAACAGAGTGGGTGTTTGATAGCTCCCCAAATGCAGACTTCCACCCTCTGCTTAACGATAGGAAAAGTGCAGACAGGATATCCCTGCAGGGTGTCTCTTCGGCAGAGTTGTTGGCAAAACTCGTGTTTCTCTATACACGGTGAGCAAAGGTGCTTTGAGCCAGAAAGATTTTTTATTGTGTAAGAGAACAAAACAAGCAAGAACAAAAGTAGTTTTCATGAGAGAAGCGTGTGAGTGTGTGTGTGCGTGTGCTCCCTCTGTAATAATCTGCAATGAAGTGAATTGGCTGCCTGTGTCTCTAAATTGAAATCTAACATTGCTGTAGACATTAACAGTCATAACACATACAGAGCTCCATATATGATAGCACTCATTTGCTTCCAAATCCCCTAAGAAATTCTTTAGCAGGAACGGTAGAAGGCTGGTGCTTGCAGGTGTAATGGAAGGTTGATTGGTTGTTGGGGATGAACTTGTTCCCATACCCTGTGAAGACAGTAAGGAGAAGTCGGTCTTGTGAGGGAATACATGAGAAAACACAAGCTGATGCTTCAGGTGAAGTTGGTGTTTGTAGAAGGCCATGCATGGCTGGACTGCAAATTGAAGGTTTAAGATTGATTTCTGGAGGAATGATGGTCACATCTTGCTCTTTGCAATCCCACCAGAGGGTGAGAGTGTTGAAATCAAAAGCAAGGCCTTCCACTGGACTGCCATGTGCAGGACATCTCATTCCTGGGGTCAGCTAGAGCTTTATTGTCTATGAAAGGAAGGGGGAAAATTGGGTACAGAGAAGAGTGATGTGTGTTATTGCTCACTGTTCTTCAGAATCCAACACTTTTTCAAGGGCTTACCTCAAAGAGGGCCCAAGAGCCCTAACAAGATGATTCTATCCAAAAGACTATGCACCGTGTTGAAATGTCTGAAGAGTCCGGCTGACATTGGGTTTGAGCGTCCGGAGAACTTGCCTTTAGAGGGGGTCTGTCATTGCACTCTTAACCCATGTTCCTCTAAACTACTGGACACCCAAGAATCAAAACTTTAGAAGTTGTCTGTTGCCTTTCAAGGTTTGTCCATTGAGCAAAATTAGTTTCAGAAAAGTGTTTCCAAACTCAGCTTGATCTGAGTTGGTATGAAAAGCACAGGTCAACTTTTTGCCAATAGGTCTGCAGCCTCCAGCAGAGCTCTGAGTGCCCTCACCATACTCTGAGCAGGACCTAATGCTGCTGCTGGTGCGTGGCAAGAGGGAAAGGAGTCCATCAGGAACAGCTTTTGAACCTGCTGTTAATATTTGCCCTGATAAGTTATTAGCTGAGAGGGGCTGTAAAATGCTTTGGAGGCTCAGCTCTGGCTCAGTCATCCTCTGCCCTGCTTTTGCAGTTGTTCAAATCACCACGTTTTTAGGCTCAAACCTTTGTAATTCAGTGCCAGGAAGACAGGCTGCTTTGCACAGCTAATTGCAGGCAGCAGCAGATGCCTCATTGTGCTATGGTTGTCTGGACATGATACAGCAGAGCCTTGGTCTAGCTATGTTAGAGGCATGAGCAGAAATTCTAAGAGAATGATCTGCCCTGGGTTAATGGCATAATGAGAGAGGTGTGAAAATTATGAGTTGTGGCAGCCCTGGGAGGCATCTTATTTATCTACATGGTGACAGATGCCACCTAAGGAAGGGGTATACATGCTACAGACAGATGATGTAACAAAAATCTGAGCGAACATTAGGCACTTTTAACAATAACTATTCAGATGACAGTTCATGGAGAGCACACATTCCTGCAGGCAGAGAAGCTGCAACCGGGAGCGTACCCCGCCCAGCTCTGCAGAGCAACCCGAAGGCACAAACGTCCACCGGCACAAGGGCTTGCCCAAGAAGGGCATGTTGCACCCAGCCCTTCATTGCTTCCCCATGAGTTGTGTCCTGGGCTGTTTCAAAGGTGGTTGCACCCAGAAGCCACAGGCACAATGTCACTCTCGGAGGTACTTCCTCCATAGCCATGTCACAGCAAGAGTATCATAGAATCATGGAATGGTTTAGGTTGGAAGGGACCTTGAAGATCACCCAGTTCCATCCCCCTGCCCTGAGCAGGGACACCTCCCACCACACCAGGTTGCTCCAAGCCCCCTCCAACCTGCCCTTGAATGCCTCCAGGGATGGGGCAGCCACAGCTTCTCTGGGCAACCTGGGCCAGGCTCTTACCACCCTCACACCAAAGAATATCTTCCTAATATCTAATCTAAATGTCCTCTCTTCCAGTTTGAAGCCCTTTCTGGGCTGCAAGCACAGCCAGACTACATACATGGTGATGAAGATGTTCCAGGGAAACCAAATTAAATGTTGAGAATGACTCTGTCCTTGAGATCATTTGTCATGACTTCTGCAGTCATGGAGGTGTTACTCTGTTATATCCTGTGTCACCATGGATTTAGATCACCGTCTTCTGGATCTAGTCATCAGCATCAGGTATAACAAAGAACACTTGACTTCTTTAACCCTCAGCCCTGAGCAAGCAGAACAAGGCTCAGGCTGAGGTATCTAACTGTTTTGTGGGATACTGGGTCACCTCAGAAATGCATCAACACCAGCCACAAAAGTATGATTGCAAATCTCATGAAAGCCTTCCCTAAAAGCCCAGGCTTTGGATTCACGTGATGCTGTGAGAATCTCAGCTTACATGGTTTGAAAGTAGGTTTCTCAGCCTGTGTAGGTCTAATGTAAAACTGGAAAACATAAATCCTAACTCGGGAAAATCTAATTCCATGGAGGAGCTTCCTCCATGATTTTAGAGAAGGGGCTGGGAATGCAGCCTGGAGAAGATGATGACCTGACTTTCTTCTAGAGGAGCACCTGTGCCTGCCAGCTAGGAATCTCCACTGCAGAAAATTCACTCTATATATTAGGAAGCAGGGGTGGTTCATGACCTATTAGATGTGACTATCTCTCCAGCTCACAGCCCCACTGCCGTGCCACTGTAATACGTGCTGTCTAGAATGGGGCAGTCATGCAGCAGGTCTTGAGCAGCCAATGGCACAGTAGCACCGTTCCAATCCGATGCTTTGCAGCACGTAGGAGTGAAAAGGGATGTGGGATGCTTTCATGGTGCCACGTTCCTCAACTGTCAAGAAGCAAATACCTCCATGTGGTCAGCCCAAAAAAACTGGATTTTAATCCACTGAGATGCCAGCTTAGTTTGGCCTTGACATGAGTGCTAAAAGAGGATAAAAGCTTCTGGGAGGACAGGCCAGATGGGAGGATTATCTCCATTGTTTTGGGAAAGGCTTTGACTTTACAAACATTCGCTCACAGAAATGAACAAAAACATCTTTTGCGGTAAGTACTGCCTGCACCGAGCCTTCTCCCCAGCTCGCTGATATGCAAATCTCACCACACGCAGCTGGGCTGGAGCTTTGCGGTTGGCAACCTTTCTGTACCAATTTTGGTAATAGCTTTCTACGTGACTCGGGTATGACTAAGCAGAAAGGAATTAGTGGGGACTCTTTGTTCTTGAAGCTCCGCCGAAATATGAACGTGCTGGCCTGACAAAAGCCGGCTCTTTGCATAAAGAAAATAAAGAGGTCTGGAAGGTTAATGAGTGACATAATCAGCTCTCTGGAAAGCGCGCATAGGCAAGGAATGAAAACAATGTGCAACTGAGATAATTGATTACCCGCGGTGTTGCACTCACCTGTGGCAGCATGGATTCCCCAGCACGTTGAATGAACAGAGCTCATGGGGGCCCAGCAATGAGGTAAAGCCACCAAAGGGCTCGATTGGGATCCCCAGCACCTCTGTGGTGCTCAGAGGAGGAGGAAGGCTGGCCCTGAGGGTGGCTTTTTGCAAACAGGCTGTTGAGGGGCAAAGTCTGCAGGGAGGCAAGGTGTGCAGGAGGAGCAGGGAACATGGTGCCCCTTTCCCACCCTAGTTTATCCCGGGTTGTAGTCTGCTGTTAGGGCTGGAGGAGATAAGAATTCCCCCTCTAGTCACCAAGTGCTTAAGTGAGTCTTTGAAGCTCTGAGTTACTTCCTAAAGCTGGAAAATAGCTCTTCACAAAATCCTGTCCAAAAGCAGCCCTTATTCTGTGTTTGAAATGAATGGTGTCTGCCTAATTTTGGGGCAGAGATGTGTCTCTGGGAGGAGGAATTTCCCTGTAGCCTTGCTGCATCCTTATGGTCAGTGAGCAGCAAGAGTTGAGACACGCTCTCCATCTCCCCAGTGTTTTTCTTCAAGCAGTCTTCGATACCTCAATTCCATGGCAGTAACCAAGCTAAACATTTGAGGTTACAACACTCAGTGGTCACAACATCTAAATCCTATCATTGACCTGCCTACGCCAGAGCCTGGACTACCCCTGTAGGGTGGCAAGGGGGTAGAAGGAAGATGACCTGGCAGCACTGTGTGCTGTTATAGCATGGAGCTATCAAACAAGGCATGGAAATGAACTTGCAGCTGAATTAGGTTCAACTAATTATATTTGTGTCATCTACCTGACATAGTGCTGCTTTTGATGACCAGATGAATGACTGATACATGAGCAAAGCTTCTACCTATGTACTGAGAGAGGATGTTGAAGTCCTGCACATCACTCCTGAGAGATCTGCTGAGCACAGACAAACAGGCTATGCTGTCTCTGGCCACACTGGTCAGGTCCTTAGGACAATGGACAGAACCCTCTCTCACTTCAGTCAGGCCACCATGTTGCATGTGGAGACTCCCATCCCAGGCCAGGGAGACTGTCAAAGATTGATAGGTCTTTGGAAATCATTTTAACCTAAATACTTCAAACAGAAAGTGAATGCACAGTCGGGAATAATACCTGCTCAAAGGCCAGGTTGGTCTCCATGGATTGCAGAAGACATGGGCCTGTGACTGCAAGAAGGACCTGCCTCTGCTGCTGTAAAATGGGCAGCACACAAGGACATGAAGAGTCATGTCCCTACAGCAATGGGTGCCCGGGAGGCTGGAAGGCAGGACACTATTGTTATCACCCTGACTTAAAGGTTTTGTTTGCTGTTCTCACAAAGAATGAGTAACAGATCAGGCTTGTTTCCTAAAAGGGTATTAATCACTTGTGGCTATTTCCCCACAGTCTGTTCTCTGCCGTCCCTGTAAAATGAGCTTCCAGGTCTGGGAATGTACATATCTGGGTTTTATTCGCAGTTATCTCTACTGACATCAGTAAAGATTGCCCAGGAAATCAGAGCACTGAGATTCACCTCTCTGGTCTGCCACAGCACCACTGGAGGGTGGCTCAGTTCCCCAGCTTCAGAGGGGGGTTCGTAGCAGGGCACAAGGGAGAGCAGTGAGGACATCCAATGGGGATGTGACCAAAACAGGGGTGGTCATTGGCCTGCATGTCCTTATGGGGTTTTCGTCTGTTGTCTACACTGAGCTTTGATAATTAATTGTTGTGACCAGTCTCAGTGTCAACAGGGATAGTAGGATGCTCAGCTCTCAGCTTGTGCCCCTGGAAGCCACCTGTGAAACTGTTTCCATTCACACAACCTGGAATAGCCAAAACCTCCCTCCTCCACCTCTCATACATGGGTGCCAATGAACATTTCTACCTCTGGTAGTGGTTTCAGCACCTTAGTACGTGACTCATTTATGTGGAAAAGTGTGCAAGATTCTTACTCAGGGTCCTGGGAGATGAGGATCTGAAGCACATAAGCAATTCAACCAACAATAAACCATCCATGATCACACACAGCAAAAGTTTGGTGGAGGGGGGAAGTGATCTCCATTCCCATTTATTCATGTCCTATTTATTTTAATCATCACTATCCGGCTTTAGCCTCTCACAGAGTGGCAATTCTCAACCTGGTTCTTATTCTCATTCAGCACCTTTTCCCTGTTTTCAGTGTGGATAATGCTGTGAGCAGAAAACACCTTTGCTCTTTGCTTTTGCTGGACCTGTTTTACCTCGGTAAGAAGGTTTCAAGGCCCAGAATCCTTATGCTCTCCTGTTCTCTCAGTCCAGCAACCATCACCACTATTAGAGCATCAAAATGTGAAGGTCAGTTTTAGATTGGGCATTATCACCTTTAGCATGAGATCTGACCACTGTGTCTGCTGAGTCCCTGCATAGGACTCTGTGTGCCTCTGAAAGGCTCTCCTCTGATCTGCCTCCACCCTCTGATGATGTCTCCAGCACACCACTAAAGCAAAGGCTGACTAACTTTGACATAGACATCTGATTTTCAAAAATACCTGCTCAGGCAGATTAATCCCATACCTGATAACTCTCCAGGCTGGGAACGAGACCGTTTCTGGGCTTGTGCTCCTGCTGTGGCACAAGAGGCTCTCTGGACATGTCAGATTTTCTCCTTCCAACAATCATTCCAAGATGAAAGCCATTTTCCTGCAGGTATTGCTATCTCACATGGGCACCGTGTGGGGTCTTCCCTGGCTGCTGGAATGTGAACTGTGGGGTATGAATCAGCCCTGCTGTCTTGAGACACTGCTTCTCTTCAGCTCATTGAATTAGAGTAGGGGGGAATTCTTTGAAGGCTGATAAATGGGAACCATTTGAGTCCAAGCCTCATTAACGCCTGGGGTCATGAGAAGCTCAGAACAGCAGCTATAGCTGAAGGAATCTCAGGAAGATAAATATCAGTCCCCAGGGGATGCCCAAAGGAGGCAGAAGCCCACTGGGAGTCTCATAAATGCATGCCCAATGTTTTCTTTGCTCCTATTTGCAGTCTGCTGTTGGGACAGTCGTTGTGCCCTGGAATGTGGTCACACTTTGTTCCTCAAGAGAGCCGCCTTGCCAAGATACCGATCGGCACACCGCTCTTCTCAGTCTGGTCAGTCAGGTGTGGAAGTGTGAGGGACCAGGCAGGAATGAAAAAGTGCATGCTGCAACTAAAACCCCAAATCATCTGTCACGATCTGGGAAATGTATTGGCAAAGGGTTAGAGAAAACAACATTCAACCCAGTGGCCTCTCCCATGGCTCCTTGGAGCGGCTCCAGCCTCACACCTTTGTTAGGCTCTGGAGAGATTTCAGTTTTGTCTCTGTCAACGCTTCCTTCTCTCCAGCATTGCCCTCATCACCTCAATCAATCACCATCAGCATCTCCTCTCACCTGTACATGGGCTGGCACTGTAACCATTCCCTAAATCAGCACCTCAGAGAAGTTATGGCCATGTCTATAAACAAGGTACAGGGCTTATAGAGGGAGCACAGTTCATCCCTGGAATAGTGTTGCAGGGAAGGGGTGACTTGCCATCACTTGGCATCCACAACTGAAGCCAGAGTGACTCCTTTGGGCTGATATGGAGCCATGGACCACTGGGGAAAACAGTAGGGCTGAAGAGTCTTCAACCTCCTACACGCAGCACACTGCTCCCACATCCTTGACTCCAGCTAGCCTGGGCATCTGCCTTTCAGGAGGTTAAACCACGACTCGTCTTGTGGTCGGACTGCATCATCTTGCCATGTCTTTCCATGTAGGAGTTGGAAAACAAGCTCTGCTTGGAGTAGATTAACCATCACCAATTCAGGATTTTAATGGCGTCTGCCATAAGCCCAGCCCAGCCAGCACAGCTCTCCCTCACACACAGCATCGATGTGCAAAATGAGAGCCACACCACAGATGCCAACAAGATTTAACATAGGGGAGATCATAGCTGACCTGTCTAGAGTACTCCTGCAAACTTTCTGCAGTATCTTCGTGTCTGAAGGGCAGTGGTGGATCCATCTTCACACACCTATGAAGGAGGGCAGGCCCAGCACCTTCATTTCATAGTTGAGGAGCAAAGGTGTGAGAAGTAATGGTTCAGATCCACACAAATAGGCATCAAACTCCTATTGAAGCACTTCCCCATAGAAACCAAGGGGCAGTTCAGGATAGAAACCAAAGTTTCCATGCACCCCATATCCTGCAGCTTGTCCAGATCCAAGCAGTGATGGGTTCCTTCCAGGACACGTCTGCCTTTCCACTGACAGTCCAGTGGGGAAAGCTGGGTGTCTTCTTCCTCCAAGGATCCGGTTGGAGAGTGTTTGGGGTAACAGCTCTGTAACAAGGCCACTTCCCCAGGAAGGTGCTTTCGCTTCCTCAGCAGGCCATGCCTTCCCAGCAGAGGGAGGTTCCCCTTTTGTCCTCGCCCTGATGTTGCTGAGCTGCTGAGAACAAAATGGGAAGCGTTGGGGCAGGAGGAGAAGGCTCTGGCTGCCCTGTGCACTTGTCTGCATGAGGTCAGAGCTGCTCCAGCAAACGTATTTATTTTGTTTATTTTTATTTCATGCAAAATGGGGAAAAAAAAGGCAAGAAGAAAGGCTGCAACAGCTGGTCTGTTCTCCCCGAGTGTGTGACTGGAGAGATGGTGATGTACAAGGTCAGCACCCATCATGCTGCCCACCATCTTCAGCCAAGAGCAGGTCTGGCTCCCAGCTGATGCAGATGACTGTCATTTCCAGTAGCATCCTTATATTCTCAGTGGGGAGGTGAACACTTCTGGAATCACTTAGGCAATATGCTGTGCACAGAAAGGGGAATACCAAAATTAGGCTGCTTGGCTGCTTTTCTGCAGATTCCCGAAGACAATGGCCTCTCCTCTGGCTGATAAAGTCAACCCAGACCTTCTACCTCTGAAGGCAGATCTGTGAGGCAAGGCATGCAACATTTCCATAATTAGACACCTAAATTAGGCAAACTGCATACAGCCCTTTGCAGTTCAGGTCCTGTGTGACTTGTCCACAATCACCAGGACGTGTGTGGCCAGCTGTGATCGCAGCTCCAATATTAATTGCCTCCCTGTTAGGCACAGGACCAGGAGGTAAGTCACATTTGTCTCCTTGTTGCTTTGCAAGGCAGAGGCTGCCTCAGTGCTATGGGGATAGACCTGCTGTTTTTCTGTCACCAGGTTTAATCCCAGCCTTGTTCTTAAGGATCAAAAATTATTCACATCTGACTGGTGATCGAGGCATCTCAGCTTGGTTTGCCTGTCACTGCTGCAGCCATGGCTGTCACAACCTGGCCATACATCCTCTGCCGAGCTCTCTGGCCTCAGTCAAAGCCATGACAAAGAGCCTGGAAAAACACATCGGCAGGAAAATGCAAAACCCTTGTCATATCTGACATAATAACCCAGCTTGAGCCTTGCACTGACATTTCCAGAGGTCCCATGGAGGACAGAGTGTGGGTAAAACTCAGATGGGCTATTTATTCTTAAATCATTCTGTCTCAAACATTCATTTGCTACCAATCAACTTGAGAAAGCTATTATGACATACAACATTTATTATTTATACACCAATTAAAATACTGCCATACAGAAAATATCCAAATGATTAAAACATGCCCCTTCTTCTGACATCAGCAAAAATTCTCAGCATTTAGTTAACGTGCAGCTTGTTGCTGGCACTATCTCACTGCTGGTCGCCTTTACCAAGGAGCCTGCAAAGTCTGACCAGCAAAGGGAGCTCCAAAATCAAAGGTAAACAATCTTCTCCCACACCAGGTTCTGGCTGAGCTGGAGGATCTTAATAGACAGTTGTAGGGTCAGAGAGGCCAGATGCTGATTTTAGCAACACTAACATGACCTTGGTTCAGCAGTTCGCCGGGAGGTAACCGAGCTGTGAATCCGGCCTTCGACGTGCACGACACAGGGTGGTAGAGGCTGCACGAGAGGTTGGGGCTGAGAGTGACTGACTCAGATGGCAAGAGGTTGGCAGTCCTTCAAAGAGGCTTTCTTTGTCTTCTTTGTGGGAGGTGTAAATGAACTGAATGGAGACGCTGAAGGCTTTCCCGTGCCAGTTATTAGCAATCTCACTTCTATATATAGCTTCTGCTGAACTTACCCTGGGTGAGCAAGCGGAGTGGCATGTGAGTTATCACTCTTGTCACGTTCGCCTCTCTTGATTACATGCATTTTGTTTGCTTGCTCTGTTGCGGTGATGTAAGGCAGGCTAAAAGAGGCTGCGATGCCTCACGGCTTCAACGTGCCAGAGCTACAGGCTCCAGTTAGGAGCTACCTGAAGCCTTGGCACTCTGGGGTACCACCGCCTGAGGACAGGGAGCAGAGCTCCATGGAAAGTTGGGCAGATTCCAAGCTGTTTCCCCATCTCTCTAGTCCAGCAGCGGTTCATGTGCAAGAAGAGAAGCAGTGGGAGACTGGCAAAATTGCACTGGGGGAAGGTGGTGAAACTTTTTCCTGTGGCCCCCGTCAAGCAAGAGCTTATCAATCAGAGGTTTTTCTGAAGCTCGGTTGATTTTCCTGTTCTTTTTCATTTCTCTGTATTCTGGACTGGCACCTGAATCAACATGACAAAGGCTGTTCAAATAGCACCATCAAGCTCACCAGACCCCAGCTTTCTCGGGGGAGACTGGAGAAAAATACCCTCTTCACAGAGCCTGTTTGTCCTAACCCAGTATAAACATGTCCACTTCTTACAGATTAGCCGTGCTTATTTTCCCTCCGAGCTGCTTCATTCCCTCAACCAAGCAGCCCTCGGACGGAGGTGGTTTCTTCCTGAACTTTCTGAGTGGCAGCAAGTACAGCAGCAGCTGGATCTTCACACCAGCAAGCAGGGATGAGTCAAGGCAGTTAATTAGAGATAGCAAATCTGGGCCCAGTGCCCCATTCCCTCATCCCCACCTCAATTAGGAGACACTACCAGGCAGCCTGGGGGCTGATCTTTCTCTGGGTCACCTGTGCCAATGCAAAATGGCTGCAAAACGTTCCTGAGTTCAGAGTACCAGGTCCCTCTTGCACACACCATTCACAACGCTCGTTTGCACTCACAAGGTCCTGAGGATGCCAGTGTCAAAGTGCTGTGGATGTTAATTAGTTACCTCTTGGTGATTTCCCTCTCTGTAGGTCTGGGAGCAGCTTTGCCCAACCAGTTGTCCCATGAGTGACTGAAGGTTATATACCACCACTCAAATAGAGGGAATGCTAATGGTGTCCTTTCTGTGGTTGTTCTCTGCAGATCCCATCTGGAGTCTCTACTGTATAGATGGTCTCCCTACAGGAGCAGTCATTGGCAGCTGGTACCAAGCAGGACCCCTCCTCCATGGTCCCATCGAAGTCCCGGTGCCAGGTGCTGAGCGTGCCAACAGTTCACAGCATTAGCAGGACCCCGGGGCAAGATTTCACACGTGCAGGCTGACACCGAGCCCCTTCAAGTGCGGAGGGGATGTGTGTGTTGGCAGAATCAATTAAAATTCTTGGATTGCCACCAACAGCTTTGACTTGGTTTGGGCCAAATTCCCAAAGAGGCCCCTTTGCTGCTTCCATGTTGGCTGTGGTTGAGGTCTCTTGAGAGTGGCCTGGTCCAAGTTGGAATATGTTTTAGATAAAGAGTGTGTCAGGTTATGGCATGTGCCCAACAGCCTGAGCCAGCCTCAGATACAAACCCCAACCGCGATTCCAGCTCTCCTGGGGAGACAATGGTGGACCATGACAATGGCTGCAGGCCCACCATGGATGAAGCACACCATAAAGTCCTTAATCCCCAAAGGAACATCAGCAGCCAAGATATTATCACTTTGATCATGGCATCCCACTGACCAATTGCTCCCGGGTGTAATTTTAAGAACAGGCAGAATCATTTCAGGTGATGACCTTTTAAGACACTGCTGACATCTCCCAAAGGAAGGGTGGTGACAGGGTGGTGGTGACTCACACCTGCAGTATGTGGCTGTGCTCCTCGATCAGCACAGGTCCACAGTGATGTTATCATCATCCTCATTGAGAAGGGGAATTCACTTGGAATAAATTAAACAACTGCTCTTTTCTTCCCCTACAAGAGAAACATGAGCAGGAACTGCCTGAGTGGAGCAAGAGGCTGATCCAGTGAATAAATACAGAACCTTTTCACTGTGAGGCTCCTCCAGGCACTGGGACTGTCTGAGGATGAATTACAGCAAATAAGAGACACTGCTACCAGCCAAAAATATGGAGACAAAAGCCAGAGCCAAGCTAAATGTTTCCAAGCCCAGTGATCCCATGTGGGAATCCAAACCTCCAGCTGCGTTTGCAATTCAATGAAGCCTTTTTCTCTCTCTCCCTTGCACAGGGCCATGATGGGCAGGAGGCAGCACAGTGAAATGCCACAGAGGAGACAACTCGCGTTGACCTCGACCAACCCTACAAGGCATTACCAAGCTACAGCGTGGGCAACCCCTGTTGCCACAAGCCGTACAGTAGGTCTGACGCTGCAGGCAGGAATTCCTGGGTGTAGAGGTGATGCAGATGTGGTCTTTTTTGGATATTCTGATGATGAGTGAGCAGGTAAAGCTAGGACATAGCTAGGTATCTATCATTTTGCATCATCAGCTTCCCAGGGCTTTACTCAGCTCTTTCTCTGACCAATCATCTATGGATGGTGATTTGAGTAAGGAATGAGTAAAATATGATTACGACTGAAAGAAGGACTCACTGGACCCAAAAAAAGGTAGCAGACATAACACCACCCTGACAGTCCCACCTTTATCCTTTTATTTCAAAAGAAAATATGAATTTGGGGTCAAATTTGACAATAGATATTGATGGACTGATTATTTTTTTCTGATTTTTAAGACTTCAGTCAACCAGACCATGAGCACAAATGTGGGGTGGAAAGAGAAGCACCTTTTTTGCCAACTCCTACCTCCCTCAACAGCCAGAATCTGTCAGCCATCCACCACACTTCTAGAACAGGCAGAATAACTCAGGGTAGCAATTACTCTGCTATATATTTTTAAAATATCGGAAACAATAATCTCTATGTCTGTGTGTCTCTGTGTGTGATATATACATGTGGTATACCTTTATGTCTATATATTGTATGTGTGTATACATATACTTAAAAATGTGTACATATTACATATGTATATGCATACATATACTTTAAAATATGCTGAGACCACAATGTCCTACTTTCTATTTAGTGCATACACATACCGTAGCTATAATGGCATCCCCTCCTTATTCCATCACAAAAATAAATGTTTTTCAAACCTAAGGATTTTTCGGTAATTGAAGCCTCTCCCCACCGCTCTATGACAATTTATTTTAAGAAAGAATTGCATTATGTTCCTAGCACAGGTGACCTGATTAGATGGTCACTCAGATGCAGAGAGCATCCCTGGTCACTGCTCTGGGGGCTGATCCCAGGAAGGTGCATCCCCCACATCACTCCTCCAGCATTTCTTTGAAGGAACATCTTCCACCTTCTCTGTACCTGCCCGCAGAGACCCGCAGACTCCACAGCTGGCAGAGTCAGGCACTGGTGTCAGACCAGCTGCTGGGTGGGAAGGACTGGAAAGACACATGTGTTAAAGGGAGAGACAGAGGAGTCCGTGGCTTAACTGGCCTCCAAAGGGCCAAGTCTCCTGCAGCTTTAAATCATAGAATCATAGAATGGTCTAGGTTGGAGGGACCTTTCAGATCATCAAGTCCAACCATCAACCTGACACTGACAAAAAGCATCACTAAACTATGTCTCTAAGCACTATGTCCACCCGTGTTTTAAATACCTCCAGGGATGGTGACTCCACCACTTCCCTGGGCAGTCTGTTCCAGTGATTAATAACCCTTTCAGTTATTGTTTTTCAGTTAGTGTTTCTGTCCCATAGCACAGCACTGGCCCCTTCCAAAGCCCCAGCCTTTATTGTTGGTCTCCCCTTGTCTCGGTTGTTGGTCTCCCCGTTTCAGACTTTTGATTTTCAAACAGGTCCCCTCAATGCAGCCCAGCATCTCCCATGGCTTGCAGGGATCTCCAGGGACAAAATTAAGCTATAAAAGCACTTGAGAGGTTTTCACAGTGAACTACCACTGACTCTAGGTTGGAATAACCATGAACACAAGCATGAGGATTGCTCTGGCCAAGGCTCTTGGGCTGAAGGAGAGGCAGAGCAGAGAATAGACATCTGCGAGGAGCTGGATTCTACCCCGCATTTCATGTGGAGTGCCACCAGCGTGGAGAATCACATGTGTGTCCCATGGAGAAACACAGATATGTGCCTTGGGCAGACACCCACACATATCCATGCTTGCTGTGATACACTTTGTGCTTTCAAAGAAATGCAAATGTGCACTTAAACAAGTGCACACGCGCACACACACACACTCTCTTGCTCTCTCCCTCTGTCACACATAGTCAGTACAGAGAGATGCACATATATCTGCATGAGCAGGTTTAGAAATGGTGTAGTCATTTCTGTAGAGTCACTCACAAGAAGACCTAGATCTTAAAATGCTTACCCACCCTGTAGCACCACTGACTTATAGGGCCCTTTAAATACAAGAGAAAACATGCAATATTTCCCCTGTGGAGCTTCCACTCTAAATCAAGATTGATACCGTGCCAGAAAAATGCAGACATTATGCAAGGAAGGGAGAATCAAAAACACAATTGGAAAGGAGCTGCTGGGAGAGGGCGCGATAGGGAAAATTTGCATTAATGAGTTTGCTTTCTCCTCTCGGACACATATCAAACCTATGCACATCACTGTATTTTTTAAGGAAACTCAGCTTTTTTAAAGAAATACGGATAATAAAATAAAATCCCACTAGATGGCACTCCTCGGACACGCATAATTCACTTTCCAAATCACGCTGAGCCCTCTGCCAAGTGAGGGCTGGCTGCAGACTTGCCGCAGAGCTGGGCGGCCTGGCGCGGCTGATGCAATGCAAGGAGCTGGGGCGCCGCATGCCCCACCAGCGTGGTCCCCAGTATCCCGACTGGGTGCTAAAGCCTGGTCTCTGCCTCTGACCTGCCATCCCGGCACATTTCTCTCCACGTCAATCATTCGGGGGATCTGCATCCCTTTGTGTAGCTAAGGGTGCTGTGATTTGTGTTTCGTGGGTGGGAAAGTGAGCCTCGAGGCAATGAAATGATTTGCTGAAATGATGGGGGAGAAAAGCCCTGAAGCCACGCGTCCTACCCCTCCTGCTCTAGTCAGGGTGCTTCAGTCAGCTGGGAAGGATGGCATCACAGCAGTGTCCCCAACTTCAAACAGTCCTGTGTTAGGGCAACAGAAAACTTGCTTCATCCCTTCAATCGACAGCTCATGCCAGGGAGATGCCCTCTGATGTGGCTGTAGGACAGAGACAGCTGAAAGGGTCATCTTCCTCCTCCTTCCATCCCCTCACCCATGGGCTCCCAGCCTGCCCCATCAGCTGAGGTGGCCCCCACAGGGCATCTGGCCAGAGGAAGACCGGGCTGGGTGCAGACTTGGGTTGCTGCTGGGACATAGGGAGCTGTAAAGAGTCCTCTCTTGCTTGTGAGGGAGATAATTGTAATTCAGGAGAGGGTCTGGGGGCTGCCTGCCTCAGTAGCACAGTGCCAGGGCTGTGAACGAGGGCAGATAGGGGAATCACACCCCACCATGGAGACCTCTGCATGGTGTTAAGATCTGGCTTGGGCTGGAGGAACATCTAACGAAACCCAAGACCCAGTCCTTTCTTCCATCTGGCTTTTGCTTCTCTGCATGCTAGTCTCAAGGATGCCTGTGGGAGAAGCTGAGCCCATGAGGGTCTTTTCTTCTCCAGGGTGATGCTCTTCATCATTGGCCCTGCTCCCAACCCCACTGCTGAGGCACAGGGACACCCCCAGGCAGCCCTGCTTCTGGTGCCACCCCCATGAGGGACTAACGGTGATTCTGGCTCCCTCACAAGCGTCACGAGCACAAAATGCTCATTTGACCGAACGGCTGCTTGGCAGCAGGACTGTAGCTTGCATGATTTGACTGACAGCTTCCTGAGGCAATTTAATTAAAGAGACGAGAGTGCTCAAGAAAAATCATTAATTTCTCTTAAAGAGAAATCTTTGCTGAACACACCTGCCCAATGTGGGGCTGCGAGGATCGGGGCTGTGCTCCAGCAGTAATTGGCACAAGCACCCGCACCCGTGCTAATCCAATCTTTTCATTTTTCATTCCCGCAAGCTCATTTTAATACCATCTGTCAGCAATCCCATCCCCTCTTATCGCCGCTGTAAGGCCGTCCAGCCATGAGACTGGCAGCCATGAGGTGGCCGCAGGGTACAGGCAGCCACCTCCACGCAGGCTGAAAGCCCTGCCGAGCCATCCAGGAATCACCGAGCCCGGGACAACAACCAGCCCCAGGAAATGTTGGCCTTTGAGATGACAACAGCTTCAACTCCATCGCCACTGCTCTACAGAAACAGGGGGAAATATGTCCAGTACTGCAAGGGATGGACGGACACTGGTGGCACTGGGGATGGCCATGGCTCATTTGATTTTAGCTCTTCTGCGTTCAGGGCTGGTGGGAAAATGGGATTTATTGCTAAGGAGATGCTGCTCGAGGGGTGGCTGAAGGTTAGAGCAGGGAGGCTGGTGGGTCAGGTACCTCACAGGGTTTGGGACTGAGGGGCCAAGGGCCATAGAGGGTGGCCATCTCCAGTCAAGCAAGGAGGAGAATGAAGAGAATGAAGGAAGCCTGTGATAGGGACCCAGATCTGGATGGGTCCCAGCCTGAGAAACCAAAGAGCAGATGCCTTTTGCCTGAGTGCTGTGGCTGACTGGGGACATGGTACATCATCATGGGAAGCCACCCACTGCCTCTGGAGTGACTCAAACCTCCAGCAAGGTCAGGCTGCTGCTGGATGGATGGTTTGTGGGGAACCATCTGGGACATTCAGCCTGGCTTCTGTCGGTGGCCGTGCCACTGAAACCACCACAGCTACCATGGTCTGGGAGGCCTGAAGTGGGCACAACCATGGCCAAGAGCCAAATGAAAGCAAAGACACTGACTGTGGGAACATCTGCCCAAACTGCAAAGGTCCCAGGAGAGAGCCATGGGTCTCCAGACAGAGCCATGGATGGATTCCCAAGCAGCACACAGGAGATGTTCCTTAGAAAGGCTGCCCAGGCTTACTTAAATAGCCACTAACACCTCCATCATCTGCAGTATTCCTGTTGCAGCTGTACCCTCACTGCTTCTGTGGCTTGATCTTCTCAAGCTGCCCTGTCCTGTCACCACAGAGCTGTCTATCCCCCTACTCCCCTTGCTCATCTCCCAGCCCATCGCCCTCAGAGGGCAATGCAGATGGATGTCTCCAGCGTGGGCAGATGTTGACAACATCCATCATGGACCAGGAGAGCTGGCAGGTGGTGTTGGTCCCCCAGGTGAGGTAGGGGGCTCGCATCACAGGGTTTGCAGTGATACAGGTGATAAACCTGTGTGCACCCTAACCCAGAGCTAGATCTGATGCCTAAAATCAGATGCAGACAGAGCTGTCACACATTGCTTCTTGCAGCCAGGCATTGCCCTGATCCCTACAGCCAAATGCAACCCTCAATAGCTCTGTCTGGGTACAGATCCCAACATGGTCACATACAGGTGCCCTGCAGTTAACAGTCCTCCATACCCCACTGCCAGGTGGCAGAGGGTGGGGACCCATGCCAGCGAGAAAAGGGAGTCCATTAGCTACATCCCTTCCTCTCCAGCCCCAGCCTGGACCCTGGTTCCTGCCTTCACTGCCAGGACACCCCCATGGAGCTGGAGGCTGTGGGGTTTGACACTTTGCTCCATGATTTTGTTGCCCACAGGTGAAAAGCAGGGGGTCAAAAAAGGGATCAGGTCTGTGCCCATTCCAGCGGCAGGCCACGGGGTTGGAGAGCTCTTCCTTAGGATGTCTTGGACGGTCTCTTCTTTCAAGTAATAAGCAATAGGACAAGAGGAAACGGCCTCAAGTTGCACCAGGGGAAGTTTAGGTTGGATATAAGGAACAAGTTTCTTCACCGAAAGGGCTGTCAAGCATTGGAATGGGCTGCCCAGGACAGTGGTGGAGTCACAATCCCTGGAGGTATTTAAAAGCTGGGCAGACATGGGGCTGAGGGACATGGGTCAGTGGTGGGTTTGGCAGTGCTGGATTAACGGTTGGATGCGATGATCCTAAAGGTCTTTTTTCAACCAAAATGATTCTATGATTCTACAACTTATAAAGCACTGCTTGTGAACCCTGATCTCATCATGGTGTCAACAGACCCTGGTGGGGCACACAGCCCCACATCATCACAGTTCATCATCTGCAACTGTGCCCAGGACTTTCAGGCTGCACCCATTAGTCCCATGCATCTCTGGCTCCAGCACAGCTCAAGGCTGGTGTGATGACACCATATCATGTGCCACATGCCTCAGCACAGGCTGAGCCTGGTCCTTTCCAGAATGTGCTCTTTTTCCCCAAACCAACTGTTTTGGTTTGAGAAACCCATAACAATTTATTGTCATTTAAACAATTATTCTATAAGCCGATGACACCTCCCCAACCAGGAAAGCGAATCAGGAAAAAATGGGTTGAAATATAAACAGATTTAATAAAATAAGACTAGATAATTAACACGAATAACACTAAAGAACCAATATTGATCCTGATACCAATACAAAATACACAAGGACTATCGCCAGCCTATTCCCCCAGCAGGAAACCGTGCACTCCCAGTAGGGACACCAAATGTGGGAGCTGTGGCTTTGGGAGGAAGGGAAGGGTTCAGGGCAAGGAGTTCTCAGGATGGCAGCCATCAAGGGAGAGAGAGAAAAGTCCTCAGCAAACTTTCTAATTTGTATTGAATGTGACATTCATGATATGAAATAATTCTGTTGGGAGCTTGGGGTAAGTGCCCGGGTCTTGCTCCTCCTCATCCCTGCACCTGGCAAGATTGGAAACGCCGAGACCTTGAAACCCACATCTTATAGCTGGCTATAGAATAAATATTTTCATGAATCCAGACACGAGAGTCTTCTAAAAGTGCAGTTTTCCCAAGCATTAGAAGAGAAATTAGTCCTGCGTCGCTCAAATCAGGACACTGACACAAAGCCAGCAGCTCAGCCCTGCAGACCCCTCTGTGCCAATGCAGATAGTCAACGAGTCTCCCCTTCCTTTCTGTGCAGGGGAGGCTGTGACTGAGGCTTCTATTTGCTTCTAGAGCCCTAAGCATGAGCCCCTTGGTGTACCCCAGGACCAGCGGTGGCTTGCATGGCTACCTGCTTAGCCCAGTCCTGTGGCCTGGAGCCCAGGCAGGTCCCTGCCTGCCCACCTCTGAAATGAAGGTCTGGCTGCAATTTTTTGCTGGCTTCAGTTATCAGCAGCCCAAAATGGGAAACGCAGCCCCTTTTCATCATGCACTGCAGGCAGGAAAACCGAGCAGCGTTGTTGCCTTGGATGCTCTCAGAGCTGTCTTCTGGGAATAGCTCATGGCCCAGGAATGTGGCTCCTTGCAGCACAAAGCTACGATCACCGCTATTTTCCCACTTAAAACCAGAGGAAAATAGATCAAATGTTAATTAGCAGCAGGGGAACCTGCTGCAGGTTTATTAGGATTTTCCCCTTCTGCAGAAATGACTGATTAAGGGACAGGCTACAAAACACCGTAATACTTTCAACACTGCACATTTGAAAAGAGCACGGCCAGTGCCC
>JAHREE010000561.1:1476715-1511829 GCA_033628505.1 Tringa tobata
CTTTCAGGGTCAAACCCTTCCCCCTCCTCCTGTGGCTCCCCTCCCTGATCCAGAGTCCCTCCCCATCTCTCCTGTAGCCCCTTTCATGTATTGGAAGGCTGCTCTAAGATCTCCATGGAGCCTTCTGTTCTCCAGGCTGAACCTCCCCAACTCTCTCAGCCTGTCCTCCCAGCAGAGGGGTTGCAGCCCTCGCAGCATCTCCATGGTCTCTTCTGGACCCACACTGGGCCCCCGTCTCTGGTTTCAGGGTTTGGAGTCTCTGGGGTTCAGGATGGGAAGGCAGCTACAGCCTAAGCCTCTGCTGTGTGGCTCCAAGAGCCGTGTTCCCATGTGGTCTCCTTTTTGTCCCCAGTCACACAACAGAGAGGCACTGGCCAGGACAGAGAGCAGGTCAGGAGTGTGGAGTGAGGGAAATGTGAAACCAGCTCCGCACTGGGGAGTTGTTTGCACTTGCCACCGAGGGAAACATTCGAGTGAGTCCTGGGACAGCCCAAAGGGAATTTGCTTTGGCCTCACAACACCCTCCCCGCAGCAGAAAGAGCTCAGACCTCCTTGCAACTGAAACATGTTTTTCTGAGCTAATGGGCAGAGAAAGAGCAAGTCAGGAGAAGACAGAGAGAGGGAGAGATGGAGGAAGGAAGGAGAGAGGAAGCGAGGGAAAATGTGCCTTAGTGACACCTTTTTCTGAGGGCTGTATTTCATTACACATGTGTTATTCTAAGAGTGTTCTACCAAAATGATGCAATCACACCAAGCAAAACCAACACAGGATTGAAGAATTATAGTCCAATCTCCTTTTATAGTAACACCCCTTACTTTCTTCTGCCCTTTAAATAGAAATAAAAACAATCCAGTGAAATGCAATTTTAGTTTAAAATTATCCAGGAAGTTTTAGGAACTGCTGCCCCATCCCTGTCTGCCCCCAAAGGAAAGCATGGCAATGTTCCTGCACTGGTTTGTGTCACATGGAAATAGTAATCTTATTTATTTATTTATTTATTTATTAGTTATTTAATAGTCCTTTCCAGACTCTGTTCTGTGCCCCTTTGCTATGAAGAGAGAAGACACTCTGTGGTTACACAGGGGAAGGTTCTTGAGAGCAGGGATGTCGGATACAGCTGTGATCTCTGATTTCTCATGCACCTTTCTGCCATTTTTACTTTATTTCCTCATCCATCCAAATAGCTCCAACCATTACAGCAAAAAATACAATTTTCTGACCATCTTCCTGGCTACTTTATTTAGTGTTTAGTTGGCATTTGAGAGCAATGGCCCTCCTTATTCATAGAATCATAGATAGAATCATAGAATTGTCTAGGTTGGAAGGGACCTTTAAGATCATCTAGTCCAACCATCAACCTAACTCTGATAAAAAACCAAAAGAAAACCATACCAAAAAAAACCCAAACAACACATCACTAAACTATGTCTCTAAGCACTATGTCAACTCATCTTTTGAAAACCTCCGGGGATGGTGCCTCAACCACTTCCCTGGGCAGCCCATTCAAAAGCTTTCCATGTAAATATTTTTCCTACTATCCAACCTGAACCTCCCCTCGTGCAGTTTGAGGCCATTTCCTCTTGTCCTACCACCTGTGACTTGGGAGAAGAGACCAATCCTTGCTTCTCTACAACCTCCTTTCAGGTAGTTGTAGAATGAGGCAGAATACTTGAAATTTCAGCAGAAGCTCAGTGTCAGGTTTAACCAGGTAAAAAAAGAGGCTGGATGGAATGAAAGGAAACGTCCTCTGATACCATACCTTCCTGTTTTCACCTCTCTGCATTCCTTCCTGGCAGATTGTCCCCTTTACAGAAACACAAACGGTCTTCACTAATGGGAGGAAATGGGCGACTGTGTATTTGCTGTAATTCTAAAATTACACGGATTGCTTGCACAATGCACTAAAGTCCAGGCATTCCACCGAGCAGCCGTGCAGCCAACAGCAACAACGGGAGAGGAATCCCCTTCTAAAGCCGATGGGTTCCTCTCCTCTCAGTCCAGGTAGGGCTCAGCGGGGTCCAACCACCGTGTGTTCAGCCACAAGCACTCATGGACCAATCATTTAATAATGGCCAACAAAAAAAGTCGCCCACATGATGGTCCCATCCTTTCGGCTCAGTGCTCTCCCAGCTGACCTGGGGATGCAAGGAAGACCCTTTTTGTGCTTTTCTTTAGATTTACTCTTTCTACAAGGCCAAAGGCTGAGATGAGCTCAGCCTCATCACCTGCCAGACCTCCATATTCACAAGCAGAGTGCTCCCATCAGCAGTCCTCACGCTGGACTGTGTGCACTGTTGGGCGCACTACTATTAACCCTGTATGAGCCCAGGGATGAATGACTGAACAAAATCATGAATGAAAGCATTCCCCAGGACTGGCAAAGTGAACCCTTGCAGTTCTGTCCTCAGGAGCCCGCAATTATGTGTAACACAAATAGGACTTCTGATTTGCAGGTTTTCAAAAGTGACACTCAATAAATATGATTCATTAGTTCTAATTGACAATAGTGGAAAGGTTTAAAACAGTTGTTCTTTTCAGAGTCATGCAACCAAGATTTCAGGAGGCACTTTCCCCTCTCCCTATCTAGCTTTGACCTGCAGAGGCATCACCAATGGGTGGTGTAACAGCAGGGAGAGATTTCAGGACACCATCAGCTAATCAATTATTTTAAGTGCGTTCCCAGGCCAGAGGAGTTCTCCATCAATCCCACAAGGGAGCAGCCTCCCACTGCTCACACCACGCCAACAATTTTCCCTTGGGGCAGCTACTGCGAAAACCTTGGAGAGGTTTTCTTTTGGCCATGTCCTCCTTTGGAAAGGCCATGGCCAAGTACAGCGTGTCTCTGCCTGATCGAAAGGTTGCTCTGAAGAGCTGGAGAAAAGCCAAGAGTCCAAGCAGATTTAAAAGGAAGAAAGCCATCCCTTGAGGCAGAGTGGCACACTGTTGGCCAGGTCAGGTGTCCTGAGCCTTGGTTAGATGTTTATTCAGCCTGGCCTGGGAGAGCCCTTTGTCCATCCCTGTACATGTCAGGAAAGGCACTGTGAAAGGGGACACGGGTGTCTAGTAGTGCCGTAGGGTTCCTTCTTTCTCCCAGGTTCTCGTCCCCTGACTGACCAGGTGACTACACCTGGCCTGAACATGGTACCACTGCACTGGGCAATCACTGGGGTTTGGGACTGGATAACCAGTGGGACTTCTCAGATGTCACAGAATCATAGAATCATCTGGGTTGGAAGGGACCTTTAAGATCATCAAGTCTAACTATTAACCCAACACTGCCAACTCCACTACTCACCCATGTCCCTCAGCACCACGTCTGCCCAGCTTTTAAATACCTGCAGGGATGGTGACTCCACCACCGCCCTGGGCAGCCTCTTCCAGTGCTTGATAACCCTTTCTGTGAAGAAGTTATTCCTAATATCCAACCTAAACCTCCCCTGATGCAACTTGAGGCCATTTCCACTTGTCCTATTGCTTGTTACATGTTCTCTGCTGGCAGGTTGAGCCATGGTCTGTTCAGGTAAAGGACAGTCACATCAGCCTTCCAAGTCCCATGACAGTGACACAAGCCCCATCAAATTGCTCTGCACCTGCACCTCTGTGCCACCAAAACAGGGTGGCCACGTCCAATGTCCTCTGCAGGAATGGCTCCAGGGCCACACTAATTCCCAAACTGTGCTCAGCATTTTTTTTGTGAGTGTGGTAGACGGCCTGAACCACAGATGTCTTGCTGATCTCCCCTGCAGTTTAAGTTGAGACAATGGCCTGCAAATGTCCCTGGCACAGTTTCATTAGTGAGTGTGGAGACACCCCAAGGATACAGCACACCACAGAGGACAGCATTTCTGAGATCTGGTATCCAAAACCTGAGACTTGAAGCACCTTAGAGGGTCCCGGTGGCCAGGGCTGCCTGGTGGGCACAGCCTCTAAGCCCGTGAACCACCTGGACCACAAGTCCCCTCTGTGGCACGAGGGATTGCAGCAGAGCAAACCTCCTCCCCATCAGGGGCTGTGCAGGGAAACACTTCGGGATTTTTAATTACCAATGAAGCGGGAGGCGTGTGACACTGTGTCCCCTGAACCAGCCCCTTTCCCAATAAAGCCTCAGATGGACTCAACCCCAGCAGGGGACCGGGGTGATAAGCGCTGCTTGTTGTTCCTGCCGAGTTAACATTCCCTGGCTCACAGCGCCGTCTCCAGAACTCGCTCAGCTGATGTTCACTTTATAAAAATAACTGTGGCGCCATGTGTTTTATGAAGTTCATTTTAACCCATTGTCAACAAACCCTTGCGGGCTGGCTGTGGCAGAACGAATCCCAGGGATGATGGGGGAATCAAAACTGTTTGGGGTGAGAGAGGGGTTGAAACAGGAAACAGGGAGAAAAATGCTAAAGATGGCCACAAGAGCTGCTTTCATACTGGGATTTCTGGGGTGGCAGCCAGGAAGGGTCAGTGGTGTCATGACCAGCCTGCAACACACTGCAAACAGAAAACACCACCCTGCTCTGTGGCACAACGTGTTTTATCCAGGAATAAACACACTGTGACCGAGACAGACCTGTGCTCCCAGAGCCTCTCTTCCCCCTAGAGCTGGCACGTTCCCTATAAACGCAAACGACCCACTGAATGGAAAACGCAGATGACGCAAAATTTCACGAGGACTTCGTGAGATCTGCTGCACCCAAGGCTTCTTCCCCATCAGTCCTGAGCTGCAGCTCCAGCCCTGAGCACTCAGAGTCTTGCTAAAGGAAACAGAATAACAATTGTAAAAACATCTAACTGTTCCCTGGAGACACATAACCTAACCCTTTGCAGCTGTCGGAGCGCAGCCTCCAATAATTTCAGTAAAATATCTTTTTCTAGCTCAAACAGCTAAGTATATATGAGACTTCCCCATGTTCCCTCATCTCCCAGCTTGGAGATCTTCTTCACCTTTCCCTCAACGTTTCTGATGGAGACAGGAGTGATTATGGTCACCACACTCCTGCCTGATGCTGCCCAGCCTCCCAGGAGGAGATCTGCTTCTCGGGATGACTTCAGGGAAATTCAGCTGCAGATACTATAAACCAGGGTGGAAATTACTAAATAAGAGAGTCATGTGTCCTTCTCAAAGAACAGCCAGACTCCTGAATTTGCAGAGCCTTGGACAGACTTTGTGTGTGTGTTTGTGCATAAGTAGTGAAAGAAATGAGCAGGTGAGTCAGGGTAAATGTATCTTCTTGTAAAGCACTCAGAATAATGCCATTAAATGTCAAAGCACCATGTTATTTTAGTTTTGCTGGCTCTTCTCTTGCTGAGAAATCTTCCAGATCATTTCTGACCTGGGTGATTCACCTTCACTCTGCACATGGAAAAGACCCGTGAGGGATGAGGGGAGCAGCTGCCCCCGTGCTCCTGGCACCCCATGCTGGTGTCTGAGGTCTCTAGTAGTGGGGCAGGGTCCAGGATCTGCCCACAGAGGTGGGAGCAGCTCCTGCAGGCACCAGTCCCTCCAGACAGATTTGCACTGGTAATTTGGAGTCTCCTGGGATCAGCCAAATACAGTAAGATGGGCAGGTCCCTAGAAGATCATAGAATGGCTTGGGTTGGGAGGGACCTTAAAGATCATATAGTTCCAAGAAGATCCTTATGGACAAGTCCTTCTCTGGAGGAAGATATCTCTGAATCACTAATATTCCTGTATTGCTGGAGTTCATCCCTTATGCAAGAACATCACCACAGCCTGCACGGACCACGCACCGCAGGGTCACCCGGTCGCTCAGGCTCAGTAAAATGAGCTGTCAGATCCTAACCAGGGGGGGCCAAGACTGATTTTTCTCCTTCACCCACCAGACTGCTCTTGGGAAGTGGGGGGTCACAGCCTCAGGCAATTCATCTTGGGGCTGTGTCTCATTTTGCTGCTTCAGAAACTGCCTCTATGGCCAAGAGAGACCCAGGCTCTTCCAGAGCATGGCAGTCAGGCTGCTAGAGACACCCCTAATACAAAGAAGCACCTTCTCACACCACGGATCCACTATGGGCTATTATGTGTACAGCCCACGTGTGGAGCGCTGGCAAAAGGCAGGATGCTCTCAACCATCTGTTTGCTCCTGCCTCTGGCTGCAGGCAGCCAAAATCCTTCAACCAAACAGGGACAACCCCCAGCAGGGAGACACAGGCTCACAGACAGTCCCAGGGATGCAGCACCCCAGGATGACCCCATAACCCACCCCATGCAAAGCAGAAATCCCCCCTTGGGCACTGGAAGGAACCTTGGGAGAACAAAACTGCTCCACATCTTTGAAAAGATGATCCACGGAGCACATCTCCTGCCCAAATGGATATTGCCCTCTCTCAGCAGCAATAGCAGGTTTATAATGTAACAGACTTTACCTTCTTCGGCTTCCAGATCCACCAGTGAAGATACCAACACGCCCATCTCCTGACATTTTTTGCTGTGGGCCTTTGACTTCATATGTTTAGTCAGATTCCCTGAAAAGAAGCAGAAAACATATTTTGGTCAATATGGCTCTTTTTTCCCCCCCTCGTTTTGCAAGCTCAGCAGTAACAAGTTAATAATTTGGCTCTGAACCAGACCAAGGAGGCCTCTGACTCTCCCCAAACCTCTATCCATTGCAAATATCCCATGACACAAGACTAAGTCCTCCCTTTCATCCCTTTGCTGCTGCACCAGGGTAGAAGAGGAGGTGCTGGTAGGGTTGTGTGACTTTGCAGGTATTGTGCAACCTGAAAAAAAACAAGTTGGGGCATACATTTGCATTTGGGGTGATGAAAAGTCCTGGATGGCTTTCAGCTATGATGGTGCAGCAAAGAAAAATGGTAGGAAGGTAGCGCAGAGAAACATATCTCAATCTACTGTCACCTCCCACCTCATCCCAGCACAAAGGGTCACCTGCCTGGAGGTGAGGAGCTCCTTAGCACCACGGGGCAGACTGGTGCTTCCAGAAACATGGAAAAACCCTATAATTACCCTCCTCCCTGCAGGGGGATTGTTGAGATGCTCTGACTGCCAGGCTAAAGCCCTCAGCTCCCCGGAGCAGGAGGAGTCATGGATCCCCTCTGAAGCCCTGCGCAGAAGGGGCTGGCAGCACTCAGAAAACCTGCTGAGCACTAACGAGTCTTCCTCGTTGGTACTGGGATGGAAAGAGCAGCCCCTGCAAGGGGGAGTCCGGGATGTGGGGGTGGTGGTCACTGCTCTGGGACAGTGTGATGGGACAACTTGTGGGCATGCCAGCCTTGCAGGGCTCCGCTATAACTCCCCAGTTACAGGCAGGTTCATTAGACAGTTATCAACCCTATTTATAAACCAGCAAATGCTGAACAAAGGGGAACCTTTGCTGAGGGGGAAAATGGAGAGAAAAATAAAGAGTAGGAGAAGTAAAGAAAAAAATGCCCCATCTTTCCTTTTCCTTTGCCACATCTCTTTGTGGGCCGAGCTGATGATGAGAAGAAACCTGGGCCCTTGCTGAAGCTTCACCAAAGGCTGTTTAATTTCCTAACGCAGCCCAGAAGCTGGCTGAACCCTCCAAACTCACTGCAGCAACACAATGTGCCATCAGCCTTCCTGTTAGCTAACACTGGAGCAGTGCTGAACACGAGGCTTGTTTTTCTCACCGAAATATAAAAAATCAAAATAAATAAATAAAATATTGAGGAAGAAATGAATTCTCACACTTTATTATAACCTTCAACTGAAGAATGAGGTCCCTCAGCTAGTATCCTGCAATCCACAGAGTCCCCTGGTCCCTGAGCTGGGTGGGAGTATAGAGGGCCTCTATCAACCTCTCCTCCTGCTGCTCTGAATAGTATAAATAAATAAGCAACTATTCATTGGAGCAGAGAATTAGCCGTGACGCCCTCACATCTCAGAAAAGTGCCATAACCATCTAGCTACCAAGTTAGTTTCTCTTTAGGCCATGAATTATTTATTTAGCCCATTTTAAACAAAATGGAATAGCTCCAACAGGAAAGACCAAGAGAGACAAAGGCTGACTATATATCCTTCTGTATCTGGCATCCATCTAGGATGTGGATTCAAAGGATATTTAATAATTCAAATGCAGCAAAACAGCTTCAGTAAGAGAGATTTATTATTTTTAAACTTCATGCCTAAATACCCTTAGCCCCATGGTTAGGACACTCAGGTTCGAGGATGAGGCCAGCTTGGCTCAGGTCCTTGCTCCGAATGAGACCTCTCTTTCTCCACTTTGGACCAGGAGGTTTGTTGTGGACCCAAAGACACCCAGTCAGACAAGAGCACGCTCTCATGGACACCTCTGGTTGCAGTGAATCACCATTGTTTTAAAGTGAAAAACTGCTTCACCAAAAACTATCCAATGAGTTCAAATTGTGGCCTCATGGAATTGGAATTTGATTTTGGACCTAACTAGCAAAAAGACAAACTGACTCAGTCTGATGAAATCAAACCCTGCTGCTGCTGCCTGTCCATCACAGCACATCACTTCTTGGCTGGCAAAAATGACCCATCTTTGCTCAGTTACCGCAGCAAAATTCCCTCCACTGGATTCCCTCCAGTGATAATAAACACAGAAAAGAAGGCCAAGTAAATGCCTGGTGTGAAGGGGGGTTGTTAGTTAAACTCTGGTCTGTGGCACCTCGGGAATTCAGCTGTGATCCCTGTGGTGGGAAGAGTAGGGAGAGGAGATCACCAGGCATTTGGGTGCTACCACATCCCCAAAACAAGCTCATAAACTCACAGCTCTACGTGCATCTGGCTCTGGCTAAACTGGGAGGGCATAACAGTAATTAGTCAAGGGAGGCTGGTGAATGTAATGTTCTGGGCAAGACTAGAGCCATCCCATACTCAGGGGAAGGACTCTGGTCCTCAGAGGAGTACAGCGGCCAGCTCGGCCATTTTACAGAATAGAATCATGGAATCACAGAATTGCCCACGTTGGAAAGGACCTTTCAGATCATTGAGTTCAACTGTCAACCCAACACTGACAAAAAACACCACTCACCCATGTCCCTCAGCACCACATCTGCCCAGCTTTTAAACACCAGGGATGGTGACTCCACCACTGCCCTGGGCAGCCCATTCCAAGGCTTAATAATCCTTTCATTCTAAAAATTTTTCCTAATATCCAATCTGAACCATCCCTGGTGCAAATTGAGGCCGTTTCCTCTTAACCCATTGCCTGTGACTTGGGAGAAGAGATCGACTTCCCCCCGGATACACCCTCCTTTCAGGGAGTTGTAGAGAGAAAGAAGGTCTCCCCTCAGCCTCCTTTTCTCCAGGCTGAACAACCCCAAAATGCCTTCAGATGTCCGAAGGCATGTCCATCTTCACAGTCCTCCCTGCTGCCTCAGCTCCAGAGCTGTTTGCAGCCAACACAACTGCTCCCTTCACTGCCACAGACCTGGGAAGATACAAGGAGCCCATCTCCAGCCTGCAGGTCTTGCCCATCACCCCACTGCACCTCTGCTTTCCCTCAACTCCACCCTCTGCAGCAGCTCGGGCTGACAAGCTCTGCCAGAAGCCATCAGTGTCACTTCCTTTTCTATTTTCTTTTACTGGAGGCAACTGCCCTTGTGCAAGGCAGTGCTAGGGCTTCTCCTCTTCCTTCCCCACCCAGGCTCTGCTGGAAGGTGCTGCCCAGGCAACGCTGAACCCCCCTGTGCCAATGCGTTTATGTAAAACACCAAAGGACCAACTCATAGACCACTTTCCACGTTCCTTCAGCCACATTTGGTCAGATAAGACCGTACCCACCCACACTGACAAACATAAAAAGCCTGCAAAGCTTTCAGGGCAAACCCCCTGGTGCAGGGTCCATCCGTGCACAGCACCCTGCATCCACACCAAAAAGAAATTCCAACAAAATAGGGATGCTGCTGTCCTTTTAGGGAAGAGAGACTCAGTGGGCTGGATTCTCATCTGACCCAAGTTTGCAACATTTTAAGGAAATTAAAGGCTTGAGATTTATTTACATCAGTTGAGAAGCTGAGTTATCATCTTGGGACCAATTTGGAGGACAATGATATTTATCTTATCAGGGTTCTTCTTACAGTTTGTGTTTTTAGACCCCTTAATTAATGCTGGCAGGATTAAACGCTAAAGTCCTTTGGCAAATTTCCAGTAAAGTCAACACTACTTTGCCTAAGTAAAAGCTGGATGTGAATCCTACAAGGAAGGACTCACAGCTACTTGTTGCCTTACAGAGTTCTGACTCCTAACTTAAAAAAACCCAACAACCCACATGCACTACTTCCTTGGAAACTGAAAAAAACCCACGACCAACATATTGGAAGGAGCAAGAGAGAAACTAGCAGGCAGGGAAGCTGGATTTAAGTAGCAGAACACTTATATTGTATCCTAAGTAGGTAAGTGGTCCTCATTAAGGATTGTTTCCCCAAAAGTTTCCAGATTTGAAAGAATTTGGCTACATCTAAAATTTAGGAATCGGTGGAAATTGTGACCCCAACCCCAACTATTGTGGCACTGGAGCAGCACATGCAGTTCCAGCACAGCTCTCCCGTCACATCTGCTTATAACCATGTACTACCGGCTGCTTAAGCTCTTCTGATGTTGTGATGTCTTATTCTGGACTTAAAGCAGCTTAAATACTTGTGTTGTTTTGAGAAAGCCAAAACTCTAGTGTTCCAAAAGCATTTGAAGTGGCTTAATAGGGACTAGAAGTGATTTCCCATTTAAATTAAAACAGGAAAATTAATTTTTTTGGAATATCCATTATCATTTTTAAAGGTGTTGGAGTTCAAACAAAAAATAGGGAACAGCAACATTAAGATTCCTGGAAAAATTATCCTGTCCATACTGGGCACACACCATGCTTTCTATTTCTCCTATTAAATGTGAACAATTTAACAAAAAAAAAACCCAACAAATGACAAACTGCATGATTTCACTGTCCAAGGCGATGTTGTGATACAAACATACACAGCTTTCCAGGACTTAAGTATTTTTATAGTCCTCTTTTAAAATAATATACAAGGAGGGCAGACCAGCAGACTCCCATTTTGCTGTGGGACGCGCTCACACACAGAGACGCAGCAACAGGCCAATACTCCTCATCCCAGATAAACCCTTGAAACGGGTTTTATGTGTGACTTAAATAATGCACGGGTTTGGATTTAGGTCTCTGCATGGATATGAAGTCCCCAGGTGAGACAGCATGAGAAGGAAAGCTTTAATTTATATAATGTATTGGGCAGAAGATCTAAATTTTGAAAAAAAATTATTATTATCTTTTCTACTTATTGACTTTAAGATTAAAGAAGAAAATCTGAACATGGAGCCTGCCTGCCTGTATTGATACAGGCTATAAAATATTAGCCATCTTCTGGATCAAGCCTATCAGCCTGTGTTAGCCAAAATCTAATCTTCCAGAAAGGTACCCAGGCTGGATTTGCAGATTTCAAAATATAGAGAATTAGCATATTTCCCATTGAGGCTTGTGCTGGGGCTTAATAGCTGCACTGTTAAAAAAAAAACCTAACAGTTAATATTTCACTTGAATTTGCCAGTCCTTGACTTCCAGCCCTCATTCCATTTTTTTTCCCCTTTCCCTGGTAAGTTAAAGAGCCTTTTTGCTCCCAGTGTTTCACCTCCTGTCTGGCCCACTGGGCTGGTTTCTGTTCCCAGCGACGCGCCTCACGCCACATGGCATAGGGGAACAAATTCCTGAGGATAACCCCATCCTCATCCCAGCGGGGTTTGTGACATCCCTGGGAGCGGGAGGACCAAAGGGTCCCAGCGGTGGCTCCACAGGGATGCTCGGACCCTTTCTTTCCCTCTTCCCAGCCACGAAGGGAGGGCCCCAGCACGCACAGGGTGCAGGGACGTTCTGCAAATCTCTGTATCAATCTGCCCTGCTATAACAGCAGTTAATTCTTTCGGAGCTTTCCGCCAGTTGGACCTGCTCTGTAGTTTCCAGAGGAGGCTTAGCAGAGCGCTGAGTCTGCTGGAGCAGTAATAATAATAAACTGTGCAGCCATAACCTTGCCTTTAAGGGCTGAGGGGGTAATGCATTTAATATATTAACATGTTCAATAACCTCAGTGCCTGTCATGCGCTGATTTAAAGAACTGCAAACTAATTTATTAAAGGAAGACTGTGGCTGAGGACATGAAGAAGTCTGGTGTCTGGAAACTGTGAGTGGACTAGACTATCAAATGGATATCTTCAGCCAACAGGCACTGATGTCCTTTGCACAAGCACCTTTTAAATTAATATGAAGCTCCTTGTCCCTTCTGACCTCTAAGCAGAGGCAGCAGCACTGACACAGTGAGCTGCTCCATGCAGTTTATCCAGAAATCTTAAGAAATCTTAAGCAAGCAGGACGTGAGAGTCTGATGTGAGCCTGAACAAGAGTGGAAAATAGCTGTGGAAAAGGATAATGCCTGCACAGGAGGGGAATTAATGTGCCAACACTGACCCACAGCCCCAAGTCACCCGAGAGAAGGAGCGAAGAAAGGGGCTGCGCTTCCCTCCAGGGTCTGAAGATGAATGACAAGGGGTGACAAGGGACAGCTGGCGGTTCCTGTGTCCCCTCTGGGAAGGTGGTCAAGGGAAAAAGCTCTCCCTGACCTTCCTGAAAGGGAAAATTGTCAGACTGCAGCTTTTTCTTCGTTTCCTTCCTGGTAAGAAAACAATGAAGAAGCTGCTTAACTTCTTTTAAACAACCTCTTGGAGGCTGCGGTAACAAACCTCTTAGGAGAGCGCTGCTGCAGTGGAGGTAGAGACACCTCATTAAAGAGGCACGTTTATATCTGGTCCAGAAACTTAAAATCAAATAAATCTTTACAAACCGAATTTCCAAGACTGCTGTTTCCATCAGCTAAGCGAGCACACAAAATTCTCATGGATTTGCTTTAAAATAATAATAATAAAAAAAAACATTTCCCCGCAGTTCTGTAACCCAAAGGAACAGCTTCGTTTACAGTGACAGAAATGCACAAAAAACAGACAAACAACATAATTAGTGAAAAGGGGAAAAACATTTAAAGCTCTTTCTTTTGCAGAAGTTTTCCCAGTTCTTGGAACACAAATATGGATTTTTGGGGGGGAGGGAGGAGGTACATTTTAACCAGATAAAGATTCTCATTAAAAATAATAATAAAAAAAGCATTTCACTGCTTCCAGCCTACTTGAGAGTTTAGAGCATTAGATCATGCTGGAGAGATCTCCCACAGCCAAAATGAAGACAGCTCCACAGATATCCCCTTCGAGTTTACGCTGAAGGCTAAAATTAACTTTGGAAATCTGACTTTTAAAAGAGCTTCAACTCAGCTTATATTTTTTGCAAGCACGGTCCAGTAGTGAGAGTTCCAGCTTCTCCATTCTGCAATTAACCATGGTTGCAAAATTGCACACCAGGAAGGAGAATCCTAACGAATCGGGGCACAAACAAACTTATTCTAGACGTCTGCAAAACAAACTGTGAAACCTCCAGTTCTGCAAACCTCTGGTCCGCGCTCCATCACCAACAGCAATGATATCAGCACCCAAGGCTGATCTTTTTCTCACTCTCCAGAAACTCTTCCAGAGGTTCTTGTGTCTCCAACAGTGAAGCCAACAGCTTTTACCCAGGTGCTGTAAGGTCAACTCTCACCCCCTTCCAGCAAAGAGCCATTTTCATGCAATTCCAAGTTACCCCCATGCAATTATTTGTCCTGAAGCCACTGATCTGGGGAAATTCTGCCCCCTCATGCATCCATAGGCAAACGGATAGTTTTGCAATCCAACACTGGATTTTGTGTTTTTTTGATGGAAGCATTTCCATGCTACCTTCCTTGTGCAAGTTTCCTGCAAAGCTGAAGAAGGGAAGTCCCTTGGAGGCAAGCATCTATTTGCCTTGTACAATGGGCACAGTCAGTGTTGACAGTTTGTGTGCTTCAAGGGAGCAAAGATGAAGAGCAAAGCAGCTGGAGAGATGGTGAAAAGGATGGTCTGACCGCAGCATCCTGATAAAAACCTAACAGAAGCATGGTGGAAAGCAAGGTGGAGTGACGGATAGAGGCTGAATGGGTTCACCTCTCAAAGGAAAACCTCAGAACAAAGTAACAAAAGCAACAGGGAAAGAGAAAGAAAATGAATCAGAAATAGCTCCAGGTTGGGAGGGAGAGAAAGAACTAGCGCTTGGATCTGCTGCATGTGTCTGATGAGAATTTGGCCTCAAATCTAGTATCACTTCCCCATGCTCCCATACACCCAGTGACTATCATTACGTTGTTGCCCAGAAATCACCCGCCAGATTTGCCAACAAAGCCACCAGCTCCAGG
Organism: Tringa tobata; assembly: GCA_033628505.1. Taxonomy (NCBI): domain Eukaryota; kingdom Metazoa; phylum Chordata; class Aves; order Charadriiformes; family Scolopacidae; genus Tringa; species Tringa tobata. The sequence goes on from JAHREE010000561.1 coordinate 1,490,979, forward strand.
AACTGCCCACCCTGAGTCACCCAGCGTCTGGGTCACTTGGCTAGCACAGACATGGTCCCCATCAGGTCCCCCATCAGCACTTCTGGGTGAGCACACGTGCCGTGGTCCACACAGCACCCAGAGCCACCTCCCCACACCCACGCTGTGCCGTTTCCTTGGGCAGCACTGGGGTTTTTTGGGGCTGAAGCTCCTCTTGAGTAATTAACTCTCCCAGCTGTGTCACCTTCTGAAATTTGCAATGACGGGAGCTACAGACAATGGACATTTTATACCGATGTCAAACTATAATCAAGAAACTGAACTTGACATCTTTATTGCAAGACTTGTTGCAACCAAAGATGGAGTGGAGATTTGTCAAACCCATGGTGCCAGGCTCTGCTGAGAAGCTAAAGGGACCAGGGCACCTCTGGCACTTTTGAAAACTTTACCCAAAGTCTCTTGGAAGAGACTTTATTTCGCATGTGTTTTAGCATGTTCCCGACAGAGCTCGCTCACGCACTGGCTGCAGCAATGATGAGGGTCTCTTGCAAAGAGTGTCGGGTGGTGGTGAGGTCATTAATGACTAGATGTCCCGGAATGGAGGTCTTTAGAGAAAAAGTCTATCGATATGATATAGAAAATGTCAAAGCTACATGCAACTGCAAAGGATGAAAAAGTGCAGCTCAAACAGATCTTGAGAGCACAAAAAGCCAGCCGGAGTCTGTCTCCAGGTGCTTGGTCAGGGATGTTTGCCTGTACCCAGGAGCTCCAGCTCTCATTCTGGGATGGCTTTGTTTATAAATCCCTGCCAGTGAAGCTCTGTGGCAGGATCATTCCCTTTGAGAAGCACAAATGGGATGGGGTGGATGCTCTGCCGTGGGCTGGCACAGGCAGACAGTGCTCTTCATTGAGACACAGCTTAACGCAGGGCTGGTTCTCTGCTGGAAATAGCCAATTTAAGACTCCTTCATCCCCCTCCCTCCGACTCCTGGGGTTTTTCAAACCCTGGGAAGGCTTTCCCTTCCCCTTCACCAGTGCCCCCGAGAAGGCTGGTAAGTCAATAAACTAAGCAGAGGATCTAGGAGCTGACTGTCTCTTACCTTTGGTTTTAAAAGCAAAGTTACAGTACTTGCAGACATATGGCCTGACGTCTGTGTGCGTGCGAATGTGTTTCTTCAGCATGCTGGGTTTCTTGCAGCGAATTCCACACTCCTCACATACATACTTCCCTCTTCCACGGCCTCGCACATACACATACTCTTCGTTTGATTTGTACCTATGAGCAACAGGTGTCATGATAAAAAAAAAAAAAAAAAAAAAAAAAAGAAGATTTCCCACCTCAAAAGTAGTCACAACTTTCCTGGATTAATTCAGCATGTTATTGACACCACCGGTCTCATTTACCATTTGCTAGCTCTGGGCAATTAAGCTAAATTCAAAATACCTTCAGAAGCTTTTGCCCAGAAGCCTGCTTCTTCTTCATGAATGTGTTCTCATGTCCTACACCTGCTTCTCTGTACAGAAAAATAGCCCAAAGTCAGATCAAGTCACTGGGTCACCCAAAAGTCCTGGTTTTCCACGAACACAAACTGAGGCTCTCATAATAGCCTGAATGAGATATTTCAGAATCCGGCCTGGCTCCCTCAATCATCTCTCTCTCAGCCTATGCTGTGTTTTAAAACATGCACAGTCTGTCACTGTATTGTGCAAAGTACTGAGAAATACATCCTGGGGACACCTCTTTGATACAGCCTTTCTCACCCTTTGGGACAACAGTAAAAACCATCTGAGAAGACTTGCGACGCCACACTGCAACTTGTGGTCCCTGCACAGGCTCCTGCTGGAATGAGACACCCAGAATGGACACAAAGAGAAGAAAACAACCATTTCTTTAAAAAAATACATTGTGCTAACACTAAATGTAAACACCGCAGACTCCAGGCTTTTTTATCTTAAGCACAATATCATGACTTAGGTTTACAAGAGAATGGGACTGGTCATCCTTCCTTCACATTGTATATGCATTTATTTTCTGTCCACGCATTATTGCAATAGGGAGGGCTACATGATGTGGGCTTGAAAAATATTTGTGAGAGTGAGACAAATTATTTAGCCTCCTGCCGTTTAGCAAATGGAGTCTGTAATTTCCTGTTCTTGCAGCACAAGAAGAATAAGGTAACACAAAATTGGTCCCCTCAGATTTTTATGAGGCCAAATTTTTGAAGCGTGGTACCTCTCACAACTCAGTTTTTTCTATCCAGTATGAATTACGTTTAGTCTTCAGAAGTCTCCAAACATCCACCTTTGAAAATCAGGCCTTTTAAAGCATCTTAATAGGGGATCCAAAGACCCACAACACTATCAGTCACCGTTTAGTATCTTTCCAATAAAGCCTATGCCAAACCAGAATGGTGACAAAACAGCAGCCAGACTGAAGAGAAACTGAATAGAAACAGCAGCACTAGGGATTTGAGCACTTAAATAAATGAAGGTATAATATGTCCTTAAAAAAAAAAAAGTATTTATAATGCAAAAAAAAAAGAAGATAATTTAAAACTTAGTAAAAAGTACACAAAGACCATGAATCCAGCCCTGAGCTGATAAGAAGATAATGGCACGGTCTGCACAGAAGGCATCCAAGAAAATACATCCCACTTACAAGTGTGGATTAAAAGCAGGCAAATCACACAAACCCTTTGAGCTCCCACCCAGGCAGAAAGCACATGGACATGGCCTTGGCTCCATTTGTTTCATTCACTTAGGAGGTGTAGAGGTAATTTCAGTTCCACATGGGTGCCCCCTGGTAGATGTGAGCTCTGGACAAAACCTTTCCTTTCCTCTCCTGCCAAGACTTGGTCTCTCTGCCTCAAGGTCCTGTCTGTAAGATGCATGCTGAGCCCCTTCTTGTGAGCAGATGCTTAAAAGATGATGAGTTGCTCATGCATTAAGGTAATGAGGTCACAGATTTCCTACACAGGTTCAGACACAGACCAGAGAAGAGAGAGGAAAAATGGGTGTCTAGATAGCCCCAATCCAGCCTGAAATAGCAGCAGCAGCAGCATAACCAGGTCTTGGTGTTCAACAGCTACATGTGAAGGAACAGCTTCTATTTCTGTCCTTCAGCATCATGAGAAGTTCTCCAGACCATAACCAGAACCTCTGTTCTACCTCCTGTAACTGAAGCCACAACAATGCCATCTACCCCATGCGATTCCCCCCAGACCAGCCCAAAATCAGAAACTCTTCATCACAAGGTTCCCCTTATTTGGCCATAGGGGACTGAGCTGGTGTCTGAAGAGCACACATCAACTGCCAGCCTCCACCCCAGTATGTCCAGCTATCTCCATTTAACCATACATATAATTAATTGTTAGGGATGGCCAATGTCCCTTCTTCATTCAGTCTGTGACTTTACACTAAATCAGAAAAAGGAGCAAAAGGAACCCAGGAATTCTGATCTCTCATCTTCTATTCAAATTCATATTTGAGGCTTCCTTCTTGCCCTCCTTTCTTTGTCATTATGGTAGTAATCACCTTGCCATTTAAAAAATGAAATTGCTCCTTTATCAGCCTTGTACTTGCACTACCCTTAATTACACTCTCACATGGAAATCTCTAAGCAAGTTCTTTGTGTCCAACAGTCCCTTCGTCAGCCTCATTAAAGCTATCAGGGCTGGCTTTTCCCGGATAAAAAGGAACACGTGATTTAATCTGAAATTAGACATTGCAGTTTATCTGACACTCGGTGAGACTGAGCCATCCTTCAGCACAGATATTTTTCTACAGCTCCCTGTGACCATGTGTAAAACACGCAGGGAGAGGAGAGAAACAGGAAAAGAAAGGTAACCTAAGGAAATACCAAACCAAACAAGAAGAAGCAAGCAAGGGAGGTGATATTGCCATAACACAGAGAAGGCTCCTGCAAATGCCATCTGTCTGCACTGAAGGCTGTAATATATTTATGGAGATAATTACTTCAATATGACGCTGGCTTCTCTGTGATCTAATACGCTCATATGATTTGCATCAGAAAGACAAATCAGTGACAGCTCACTTCACGTGAAGATTTACCAGGGACAAAGGATCTTCCTGCTCCATAACGTTTGCTGTAACCAGATCCCACTAATATCCACAGCTGGAGGTTGTGTCAGCAAATCTGGGCTTCTCTTCCACAGCACTGTGGAACTCGTAATCTTGTAGGTAGCAATGTACACCTCCCGCAGTGTCACAGCTCCTCTCCAACACCAAGAGGATCTGATACCCAGGAGGGCAACTGGCCATCACAAGAGACTGATTTAGGAAATAGTTCTTTCAAACCGATGCACAAAACCATAAAAAATCAGTTATTTGATGCACTTTTTGAAAGGTTATTTGATGCACTTTTTGAAGGGTTATTTGCTGTGTACACATGCTCAATTTTGTGCAACCCCTACAAACACTTTTCAGAGGAGGAGGAACTGGCACATCCATGGCAGCACCGGTGCCACCATCGGCAGTGCCAGATTCAGAGACTCAGTGCCCCCCAAACAGGCCATGACTGAAACAAGAAACCCAACAATGGGAAAACATGGACCTGGAGAAAGCTTTGTCTCAACTCTTTCCCTTAAACTTAGTTGAAACCTAAAACCATGAAGGACCTATTCCTTTGCAGGCTTTAGGAGGCTTAGTTCTTAATACTCACTGTTACAAATATCTCACTATCCTTTTTAGCCACAGACATTTTTTTTTTTCTTCCTGAGCTCTGTGAACCGCATCCAAAATCTTCATGTGGCTGAAAACCACATGATAAAACCTTGGAGAGCAGAGGGGGAAGGAAGTTTGGTGGTTCAGAGGCAGGAAGGGAGAGCAGGTTTCTGAGGGACTTGTTGCTTCACTATAAGACACGGTTGGGCTGAATCACCCCTTCTCTCCTGCTTTCTGCAACTGCCAGGAATTCACCTTGCCCTGCAAAATCTTTGCCTCAGCACAGCAGCTGCACTTATATTATCTGCAAGTCACATGTGGGCAGCCTGATTTTGTGAATTTCCAGAATTTGGAAGCTTGATAAGGGTAAAGAACACCCCTGGTTAGATCTGCAGTGACTGAAGAAGCAACACTGAACAAACCCTTGACCACTTTTAACATTTGTTAAACTCACTTGTTTGCTTTTTTGGATGTCTGGTACGTAGTACCAGGGGTGTGATGTTGGATCCCTTCCTGAGCTCCTGCATTTGGTTCACAATCAGGGGAACTGAGTGGCTCCAGTTGTTGCCTTTGGTGTAAGTCTCCTGGTTTTACTGATGGCACATTTTATCTGTCATCGGGCTGCCCGCTCACCTGGCTTGGCTAAATCCTTCAGAGGTTCCTGGCAGTCTGCCCTCGTATTAACTAAGCTAATTTATGTTTTATGCCACCTGTAAGATTTTCCAGATTGCTGATAAATGCGTCACTAATTACTAGTAAGTTTATTGCCTTTCTCACAGCTCCTTCCTAGATGGTTAGACTGCTTCTTCCATGATGACACCTGCAATACACACTCCATAGCTGCACGTGGAGCAGAAGTCCTCAGCCTTGCCCATTGCACACCCCAGGGAAACACAGGGTGGGAAACCCCAAGTTAAGGACCACCACGCACTGAGGTGTGACCTTAAGGCCAGATAGTTACTGTGAAATCTCTTTTAACCCAAGCCAAGCTACAGCAGAACAAACAGAAGGATTTCTTTACAAAATCCAGACCAGACAATGTCATTTCCAGGTTTCTAAAAGCATCATAAAACCTTCTAGAATCCCAATTTACCAGACAGGGATCTTGCACCAAGACAAACAATGAAGCTCCAAAGAATGATACAGCAAGACAGAGAAAGAGCTGGGTATGGATATGGGAGGACCTGGCACAGAAACACCCTCTTCACTGTCTGAAATAATGGATCTTTCCCAAACAGCACTTGCCAATCTCCGGTGAAACTGCAGAATACACAAATCTGAGCTGAATGAGTCACTGCCACCCAGACTGGACCTATGCAAAGAAGCCTGGTATGAAGGTGTTACTATGAACATCATCTTGGCCTTGAATTAGGTATAAGCAGCTCAAATAAGATTTAACGCTGGAACGAATACACTATCGAAGATAGCCCCCTCACAGGCAACAAACCTGGGGCTCCTTCTGTTTGGTAAAACATTGGGGCAGGGTAAAACATTGGGGACTATCTTCTGCCACAGGTACCACACGGTGCCTGACACAATGGGACCCTCATTTTGAGTGGACACTAACTCAGATAACAAATCAGGATTGATCCAGAGATAAATGGCTGGCTTGCACTGGTGGAGAATCCCACAGAGACTGAGGGGTATTAAATCTTCCCTTAATCAGCACCACATGCTGCTTGCATAAGAAGGGGGCAGCTGGGCAACCACTGCTCCATCTCCACGTGCCGCGGTGTCTCCAGGGCAGGGGGCTCTTTGCTGATAATGAGGAGCTGGGTGGATGTGCCCTATCAAGAGCCATCCCCCTTAGAGCTGATTGTGGATGGCAGATTAAAATATTAAAAACACAGCTCCCTCTCAGGACTACTGCTGTGATCAGCTTCCTCACAAGTACCAGGTCCATGGCTGGTGGGGGCTGCAGGATAGAAGGGCAGAGTGACACTACAACGGACTTGTGTCAAACACAGACACTCAGTGTCCAATTCAAAAACCTTCAGCTTTGACTATGTCTCTTCTGCACAAGAAGCAACCAGAAACTCATAGAAAACCAACTTCATCAAGTCCAACCACTAACCCAGCACTGCCAGCTCCACCACTAACCCATGTCCCTCAGCACCATGTCTGCCTGGCTTTTAAATACCTCCAGAGATGGTGACTCCACCACTTCCCTGGGCAGCCTCTTCCAATGTTTGACAACCCTTTCAGTAAAGAAATTTTTCCTTATAACCAATCTAAGAAGGAGACAGGAAAAGAATGAGATACCTTCAGATGCAGAACAGGGTAGCTGGAGAGGCTAAGATTCATCATCATCTCCAGCTACCACAAGTCTAAACCAGGAAACACAGCCGGTACTCAGCTATGAATTTCCCATATTTTCGGACGAACTTCCTTCTCTTCCCAGAAGACATGGGGCTAAATTCACACGGTTACTGGATACTAAACACTAAAGAATACAAATGTACAGATTTGCCTATGCTATCATCTACATTAACTAAATAAATATAATTAATAGTGTTGCTCAGATTTTCAGGACCACGTCTGAAGTGTGGTCTTTGCAGAGGAAGTACCCACCAGATCAAGCAAACCAAAGCCAGGATCTACTGCTTTCCCTTCATGGACCATTTTCAGTTGGGACTAACAACTGCAGAAGCATCTCCTGGAATCTGAAAGTCACCCTGGTGAGAATATGAGCCCATCTCTGTGGAAAAAGGCATGGTGTAAATAAACATGGTTGTGGGCTTCTCCTGTCCTTCTTCCCCAGCTGAGACAGGACATCAGTGGGGCTTGGGGGACCTGCTGAAAAGTCAAGGACTTGTCAGTTGGGCGAGAGCAAGGAGATGTTCCTCTATATTCACACATGCTCTAGGCAATGCCTTGGCAGTGGGACAGCCCACCAGCATTGGCACCAAAGAGCAGATCTTACCCTGCTTTTCCTTTGAAATGGGATATCTCTGCATGAAGTGAGCAGGATCACGTTCTGTCATGGGTGGCTGTGTGTTAAAACTTGCCTGTATTCTTATTTTTTACATAGAGATGACAGTAAGGATCATCTCTAAAATCAAGCCCTTTGTGAAGATGCCATGCCAAGCCCAGAAGAGGAACCTTTGTTCCAAGCCCCGGGCTGCTTTCCAGTCCCTAAGCTCTGTAAAATTTCTTAGCACCAAGCAATGAATATTAGTAGAAATACATAGGTCAGTAACTCATTTTTGTAGATTTAATTTTGCTACATAAAGTGGGAACCCCTTCACACACACACCTTTGTGATGTTCTCTATGTTACCGACTTGCTGACATTTCATAGGTATGTCCCATCCACGTACAGATCTGCACACCAACTATTTGTCACTTATCAGGATATATCTTTATGAAATAGTTAGAAAACATTGAAGAAGAACGCATTATTAGCAGATGGAAACCCCATATTCCTACATCAGGAAGGTACCAGTCAAGGACATCCTGTTACTACTTTTAAAATCTACCAGACCTGACTAATCTTGCTTAGAGAACTCAACAGGCAGAGTTACATGAGCTCCAAATATTGTTATTTCTGTATCAAGTCATATCAAAAGCAGATCATATTTTTCAAAGAAACCCTTTAAAGCATTTTGCACAGGAATGTTTTTAGCCTCACTACAGCACACCACCTCAAAGGGGAAGATGTCACTTATGATCACCCAGCCTGTTTAGGTAAAGAGGTGATGATCAAAGAACCGTTAGGTTTCCAGCACGTAGACCCCCTCTCTGGTGCATGCCATCAGGTCAGCCATGGGACAGACACAGCACTCACACAGCCCTGAGCACCCCTAAAGCACAGGACAGCATGTCTGCATGGAAACCAGTGCTCCTGGGCACTGCTGGTGTCCCACAGAGCAAAACGTCCCCTCAGTTTGCCAGCAACACTGATCATCACGGCTGCAAAATGCGTCTCAATTCAGCCAGGAACTCTAAAGGCAACTTCAAGAATAAAGGCATCCTGCTCATTTCCTCTCTGCGGGAATCCGAGCATAGATAGGAGGAGGAATTTTATGGCATTGCAAAGAAAAAAAAAAATGATCACACAGGACAGCTCAGGCCTAAGTTACCATTTCTGCTTTTTATAATATCCCTGGTGGGTCCTCGCAGCTCAGATTTTACCTAAGGCAATTTTCCACATTTCTTTGAATGGGAAACAATGAAGTGGGTGTATCCCGGCAGCGTGTTCCTTGTGATCACAGCTCTGTCACCACGACCTTGGTGGCACTGGGGCTGCGCAGGACATGCCAGCTGCTTCAGAAGTGATGCCGCCACCATGGGTGGTCAAGGCACTGTCCAAAAGCAGATCAGCGATTCTCCAGCCTCACCACAAAAAAAAAAAGAACACTGGCAGAGCTCATATATCATGGAAAAAAAGCCACAGGATTTGCTTCCTATAGCCCTGCCCTGAGCCAGGGCAGCCAGACCACCAGGACACGGGGAGGTCGGTGTGGAAACATCAAGTCAAAGGAAATCTCTCCTGATGTGATCACGTCTGGGACACTGCATCCAGGTTTTTGCATTTCAAAATTCAAATGGTGCCAGAAAACCAGAAAAAAAATGGGAGGGAAACAACATCTTTGGTGAAGGGTATGGATGCTAAGATGAATTTGGGAGGAAAGCATGCAGAAAGCGAATTATACAAACGTTGTACTGAATCATAGAGTAAAAGGTTTAGGGACAGGCTAATGGTCTGGAAAAGTGTACATGATAGTCAGGATGGAAAGACAGTTCTTATTGACCGTTGTCCTAAGAACCACAGAGTGAAACCAAGAAGTGGAAAATTTAAGTTAAATAAGAAAAAAGATGGGCAATGTCTTCAAGCAGATTTACCCTGCACGAAAACACAGCATGGAATTAAGCAGTGTAACACCTCCTGCATGGTCAGCCCCTAAAGTACCTTTCACTGGACGCAGCTTCTTGCTGTAAATTCAGTGGAAGGGCTGACAAAACCATTGACACCTCTGTAACACACACAGAGCTGTCTCCAGAGAAGGACACACAGCCAGGGTGAAAGCAATACAGAAAATATGCATAAACAACCCAAATCCACACAGGAAGCTTTTACTAGCATAAAAAAAACAGGCCAGAGAATGACTTCTAATGGCATTTCTCCATCAGCCAAAGCAAACCCTTTTGCCAGTAGAGCCTATTTTGACTGAAGAAGTGTTGGAGGCTACAGGGACAAGAGGATCTGTGGCTGCATGAGTTTGTCTGCACCAGGGTCCTGCCATATCTGATCCCCAATCCTGACTCTGGCCCTGTGGGGTCTCCAAGACAGACCATGGGACTTCCTTCAATCAAGCTAATCCAACACAGAGCAAGCACAACACCAGCAAACATTGTGTATGGATGTAGAACTGCAAAAAACAGTGCAGCTTTATATTACTTCTCCAAATGTTATGCTTGAGTGAAAGCTTGATTCAGTTTTGGGTTGTGGCATTAGACATCCTCTAGTCTATTAAAAGTAAAATTACAGTTATACTCATTATGGCTCTATCTGCTGTTGTACAACTTCATCTGCTCCATGCTTTAATCATTTAATTGTCATTGCAAACCGCTATAAAAACACATCTATTTCAGAAAAAAAATCAATGTAAATAGCACTTCGCTGCTTTATGCAAGCTGAAAAGCCGGGTTTGATTACTCAAATGCAATTAGAGATGAAACCAGATTGAAAAATTGAAAGTACATTCACTGCAAGGAACATGCATGCATTGTCCCTGCCAGGTGGTCGGCTTTAGCCACCTAAGCATGAAGAAATACAGAATTATATTGATTGTGTGCACAGGCTAATTAGTCCCTTATGGGCTTCCCTTCCAATAAACCCAACTGCAAGAGCAGAGATTGCAAAAACTTCCACAGTCTCTCACTTCTTGTTTAATGACTGGGCCATGTATCCCTGTTCTCAGAATATGCCACACAAAAGCCAAACAGTTATTGCAGAGCACATGCCATCAAAACACCTGACCCCAGCACCACAGTGGCATAAGCAGCAAAGAAAAGAGAAAGTAATTTACTGCTGTAGTGTTTTGCAATGACGGGGACACAGTGGTGGCAACATCACATTTGCCTTCCACCTCTTGTGCCCATTCCCGAAGATTTCCCTATATGTTATTAAAATAAATTAATGCTGCCTGACTGCTAATGTAAGGCTGGGCTTTTTTTCCCAACACCAGTCCGCCAGGTTAAGTCACAATACAAAAGTCTACACAGGTAAAGCACGCACACTGTTCCCAGGGAACTGCTCCAACACCACCTTTCCCTTTTGAAGATCAAATACAAATAGAATTTAAAAAAACCCCCGAAAATAACAACCGCCACAAACTCTTACAGCTGATTCATAAAATATTCATTGAGAAAGTCTAGCATGGAAATCCCCATAGATGACCTGTCTCAATCCCATTTCTTCCTCCTCCGCCCCCATCAGAATTGATTAAACAATTTCCGGAGAATCTGACATTAATGACTCCATCTGACTCTAAGTGACTCCTGTCTGACACAGATACTCCTTGTTCTCAAAACAGCTCTTTTTGCAACTATTTTTCTAAGCGCTACGAATGATTCTGGATGCCATCACTGTGTTAATTACAGGCTGCCTTCTTGTCCTTCTGTCGCTCATCATGTCAAGGAGGAAGAGCTGTGTTTAATGCCCAGTGTGTTATTTATCAGTACTACCCACACTCCCGGCAGGACCTGTGTTTTTGGAGGCATTTAGGGTCTGTAACACTTGTTGGCCCTATCTGTTGACCATCAAATTCTTGAAGAAACTCTTTTGGAATGAGGTCAGTCAAAACTCAAGAATTATTTCAAACTGTACTGAGGATGTTGAAGGGAAATATCCAATGTAAGAAGCAAGTGCTTACATCAATGCATTTTCCCCACGGCTCTTGTTCCGCAGTCATTAACTCCAGGAACATTCCCCCCTCTGTTTTGAAGCTGCTACCAATATACTGTAGAGTTTATCTTAACACAGTTACAAACATTCAAAGAAATTACCATTAGGAGGGTTTGGCTTCTGACATGTGTGAACATAAATGCATTTTATTGGTGTATTCCTGTGTGCCTGCATAAGGAACCACTGTTTTTGACAAAAGCACAATTTTAGGGCACACATGACACCTCGTTGTTCAGTTTGGATATCATCACTTTATATCTACCTCCACATTTATTTCAAACAGCTTTTTTTCTACACCATTTACTGAAAGGTTGATGCTATTAATTAGCATTTTTTACACTTGCTGCCATTTTTTATTTGAGAAGCAGAATTTTCAGTAGCCCAGAAGAAATACAGTCCTTTTCAAAGTCCATTCCTTACAGTAATCTTGACTTGAGCTCATTATTACTTACATGGGTAAGTACTATCAATACTTCAGTCTCTAATTAGTCCATTTATTAACTGCTGAAATGCACACAGTATAGAATTAAGTCGATCTGTGATGTAACAGTCAGTGGAGTCTCTCAATAGCCATAGTCTGGAAAAGAAAATCTGCTTTCTAGAGTGACATTTTCCTGTGGCTCAAAGTTTATTCCATTGTGGATGAATTTCCTCTGGCCTTCAGTGCCCTCCTGGTCCAACTGGGATATACAGAGGATGCTCAGTACCTCTGGGCCTGATGCATGGGCTGGTCCAGAAGGTTGAATTTTTGAGGATTTCTTCCTAAAGACGCCTGTCTCCTGGACACAGCTGTCTCTTCCTTGGGCTCTCTGCATGGTGCCTGTCCGTTCTGAGGGGTTCACGGTGCTCTGCTTGCTCCACTTGTCACCCAGGTTTAGTTTTTTCCGGACACCATGTCATTAAGATGCAGCACAGGGAGTACTGTTCTCAGACTGGCCCCGGTTACCTAACATGAGTCAAGGTGAAAAAAGCTTAATATTCCTGCCATGGGACAAGGTGAGTAACCATTGACTCCAGTGCCTATGTTACAGAAATGCATCTTCTGTCACCACATCTGACACAAGCCTTCTCGTTCTCCATCCTATTAGAAATGAATAAATATCCCATTTACAACTTACACCTCAAAGGAACACGACAGTGGGTCTTGGGGACAGGGACACAAAAAAATTAGCGCTGCCCCTGTATGTTCTCCATTGCTGCACCACTTGGTTTTAAATTATTAAAAGGTGGAATTTCATCATTTCACTTGAGAAACAAACTCAGCTAACACTTAACAGAAGGCAGGGTTGGAAATTTTTTCTAGCATTCTGTCCAAAATTATATTTACATTGTTTCATCCAATTATTGCTTAATCTTCTGCAAGTAATTCCTCTGCTTTTAGAGATCACTGACCCACAAATGGAGCTGTCCCATCCACGGGCACTGGAATTACTGGTAGACAGGGAGGAAAAAAAAGAGCCATCTACTGGCTTTTACAATAAATCTGTAGTGTAGCAGCCAATTTTGTAAGGTCTTTAACATATTTTATGCTTGGCCTGAATGCTAATTGCTTTTGTGGTGAGACTTATAAAACTGACACCTAATGAGGTTGGTTGTTTCTTTGCTAAAAAATAAATAATAATAATAAAAAAGCAAAAGCCATGCTGCACATTTTTAGACTAAAAAACCCTGTTGTGTTAAAAAAGCCAAATTTCTGCGCATAACAAAAACCAGTAATTAAGACAAACACCACACAAGGGAAATTTAACTGCATTGTTCTGCTACTGCTCTGGAGCGAGGCGCTCCTGGCCCAGCTCCCCGTGTCCCTGTCCCCGGGTGAGTATTTACTCCTCAGCAGTGGGAGTCCAAAGTGGGGGCACAGCACTGCTGGAGCCAGATGGGACATTTGAAAATCACTTTATGCCTCACACGGTGGGACAAGAAGCAGGAAGGACACTGAGACCCGGGTCAGCCATGTCCACTATTAATTCATGGTTCCTAAGGTCATTTCATGTACTGGAAATAACCTGCTTGCTGGCGTTACTGGAGAGCAATGGGCTGCAATGTGAACAGATCGAATAAACAGCAAAGAAGATCTCACTAATAACAAGGAACACTCAGAAGTTAAAAGAATTGAACAGATCAAACTTAGGCATCAATCACTTTTCAGCCCCAAATTCAAACCTTTCACCAAAATGGTGCTGGAGATCATTTTATGTGGGTCAATGAGGTGGACACAACCTGGCCAAGCATTTCCACTCACGTGCAATGGACTGGCTCGGGCTGTTTGCCCAAGCTACTGGAGCTTTGTGCAAGTAAGTCCATCAGCCCTACCCCAAACTGGGCTGATTTAATCACTCTGAACTTTAGGCAATTCTGTACTGGGTTTCATTTCACGGCTTAGACATGTCTCGGAGATGGGAACAGCTGTTATCAAGTCTGCACCCCGATCTTGCCTCAGGACTAAAGTGTTTTGACTCCATCCATGCCTTATGCACTGTTTCTAATTTCAGTATATATTACCAATAAAAAAATCCCTGTATAAATAAATCATAGAATAAAATAAAATATATTTGCACTTAAAGTTACACATTTCATTAATTTGAAATTAAGATATATTGCATATAAGTTTGTCCACTTAGCCATAAGTCTTCTGTAAGAAGATATCTTAGATGATGGTCTTTTAGATTTTGTTTTTAATGTTGACCGGCTTTGGAAGAGATGTGATATGACACTTCCAAATTTTTATTACTTTTTTAACATCAATAAATGCATTTTATTATGAACATTTCTAATTACTCGGGCAGTGAGGAGCCTTCTGGCATTCACTAGAGTGGATGAGACATGAACTGCAGTCAGAGCTACAGAATCTGCATTAGCAACTTGAAGACACTTCCACTGGCCAAGTGCCCCCGTTCATTGCTAGTGTCCTTGGTGCTGATGGCAATGGACGTCCTGTCTTACAGGAACCTTGTGTTTCCTTATTGTCTGGCCAGGCCACCTCCTTAAATCCCCTGAGTACTCCAAGTGAGAGAAAGGAATTTTCAGACATTCTTATTTGAATAAAACTTGTATTTCACAAGAGGAAGGAAAGGTATTTTCCGGTGCAGCTGACTCACTCGAGCAAATTTCAAAAGGTCCCTGCAAGCAGTGGAGATGTTACTCCTTTCTCTCAGAGAAGGTTGTAATGTAATGCAGGGATCACCAGTTACTTCCAGCTTCCCTTAAGTATCAGCCAACTTTAGTGTGTTAATCATGTTATTATTAAGATTTGCACAGACAGAATAGAAGGACTGATACTTCTATACAAATGAGCCACAAAAATGGCTCAGACTAAACCCGTTCACTGATGGATGTCCCCTTTGTCACATCTGTTTTCCTCTTGTTGTCTCATGGGACCATCTCCCTTACATGTAAGCTTGTTTCTGAAAGACTTTCTGAAAGACTTTGGCAAGGATGGGTTTACAGTGACCTCCTACATCTTCACTCCCACTGCTCAGTCAGTGATAGACTTTGGGAGCATCACAGCAGGAATCCGCAAGAACAACAGGAATGGTGAAAGAAAAGAAAACTTCCTCTCAAGTTCCTCCACCTCCACCATTTCACACTGGAGAAGTTCTCCTTGGGGAACACAGTCTCCCTCTCCAGTTTGGATGAAGAGGCTACAGTGCTCAGCTCTCAACGTAGGTCTATGGGGGCTTGGGAGAGGGATGCTGTTCAGGAACTGTTTTTATCCCCATCCTTTTGTTACTTAGCAATAGAAACCCAAACACTTCTTCTCTTCCAAGCGTAGAAGGCTTCCAGCAGCTCCAGCAAGAGCCCTGCAGGGAGTATTGAATTTCATTCACTTCTTCACGAGCGACATGAATACCCATCCATAAACTGTTGGCACAATAAAAACAAAACGTCTAAGACCGCCTGCCATTAACAATAACCCAAAGCCCATCCAAGTGGCGGCCTGGTTACACTTTGAAATAACAGGAAGTGCCTTGATTTCAAAGAATCTTGGAACCTGATATCCTGCATATTATGGAATAACTTCTTCAAGACAAACGCTTGATTTCCAAATGTCTTCACAAGACAGCCCAGACAACCCTACTGCCAACCCCATGCGAAGCTTCAGCAGAAGCCAGGGAGCTGGTTGGAAGCTGCAGGGCGTTTCTGCGGGAGAAATGGTCCCCTTTGGAGTCTCAAGTCCTTCAGAAAGACTCTGGTGAGAGGGCACTACGGATGGGATTAGCATCATCAGCCGAGTCCTCCAAGGTTTCTTTCCATGTGCATTTCCCTGGGCTAACCTGAGGGTGACCTCAAGGTGTGTGACCTCTCTCCTTGCGAGCAGGATCTGGGGTTTCCTGCCAGCTGATTCTCCCAAGTTACGCACCTTGGCTCTGTGGCTGCCAGCTGCTGGAAGGCGGAGGGGAATAGACCGGTTCCACCAAGTCTGACACTTCCCTAAGTGACGTCCAACTCCCCAGTGAAAGCTCTTAATAAGTCATAACAATAAATAATAATAATAGACTAGATTTATTTCTGTAGCATGGAAGCCAAAAAGCCTCTGGCTATATTGAAATGTAGCAAACAAAAGCAAGTCCAGCTGTCTGGTCCCTTTCTCCCCCAAAGGTAACAAAATTTTATACAAAAGCATAGGAAAGACAATCTGATAACCACTAGTAACAAAAATACCTAGTAAGTATCACTTTCTGGTCTGTTCTTGCCCTTTTCACCACTGGGTATTGATGGTTGATGAATTTGTGATCTCCAGCTATAAATACCACTGACAATATACCCAAACCACTTAGGTTATTATGGCATCTTGACATCCCAGAGGAAGGCAGGCTAGGAAAAATGTAGTCCCACTGATGAATGAGGTGGGTGCCTTGGTAGTGGAAGACACAGAGAAGGTGGAGCTGCTGAATGCCTTCTTTGCTTTGGTCTTCACTGCCAAGGTTGCCTCTCATGAATCCCAGACCCTGGAGAAAAGGGGGATGGTCTGGAGAAAGGAAAACTTTCCCTCTGTTGGGGAGGATTGGGTTAGAGACCACTTGGCCAAACTAGACATCCATAAGTCTATGGGCTCTGATGGGATGCACCCACGAGCGCTGAGAGAGCTGGCAGATGTTATTGCTGAGCCACTCTCCATCATTTATGAGAGGTCATGGAGAACACGAGAAGTTCCTGAGGACTGCAGGAAGGCATATATCAGTCCAGCCTACAAATAGGGCAAGAAGGAGGACCCGGGGAACTACAGGCCAATTAGTCTCACCTCTGTCCCTGGGAAAATAATGGAACGACTTGTTCTGGATGTCATCTCCAAACATACTGAAGACAAAGATGTTATTGGAAGTGGTCAATACGGATTTACCAAGGGTAAATCATGCTCGACCAATCTGATAGCCTTCTGTGATGTTATAACTAGATGGCTGGATGAGGGGAGAGCAGCAGATGTCATCTACCTTGACTTCAGCAAGGCTTTTGACACTGTTTCCCACAACATCCTCATTAGAAAATTAAGGAAGTGTGAGCTAGATGAGGGGGCAGTGAGGTGGATTGAGTCCTGGCTGTGTGACAGAACTCAGAGGGTTGTCATTAATGGAGCAGGGTCAAGTTGGAGGCCTGTAACCAGCAGTGTCCCCCAGGGGTCAATACTCAGCCCAGTCCTGTTCAACATATTCATCAATGACCTGGACGAGGGGACAGAGTGTATCCTCAGCAAGTTCACTGACGATACCAAACTGGGAGGGCTGGCCGACACTCCAGAGGGCTGTGCCACCATCCAGCATGACCTGGACAGACTGGAGAGCTGGGCAGAGAAGAACCTAATGAGGTTCAACAAGGGCAAATGTAAGGTCATGCACCTGGGGAGGAAGAACCCCAGGCACCAATATAGGTTAGGGGTGGATCTTCTGGGAAGTACTACTGAGGAAAAGGATCTGGGAGTCCTGGTGGATGGCAGGATCTCCACGAGCCAGCACTGTGCCCTTGTTGCCAAGAGGGCCATTGGAATCCTGGGCTACATAGGGAGAAGTGTGGCCATCAGGTTGAGGGAAGTCATTCTCCCCATCTACTCTGCACTGGTGAGGCCACAACTGGAATACCGCATCCAGTTCTGGACTCCCCAGTTCAAGAGAGACCGGGAACTACTGAAGAGAGTCCAACGTAGGGCAACCAAGATGATTAAGGGATTAGAGCACCTCCCTTACAAGGAAAGGCTCAAAGAGCTGGGGCTCTTTAGCCTTGAGAAGACTGAGGGGAGACCTTATCCATGTTTACAAGTTCCTAAAGGGTGGGTTGAAGGATGATGGAGCCGGACTCTTTTCAGTGGTTTCCAGTGATAGGACGAGGGGCAAAGGGCACAAGCTGGAACATGGGAAGTTCCACTCAAATATGAGGAAGAACTTCTTTACAGTGAGGTTGCCAGAGCCCTGGAACAGGCTGCCGAGAGAGGTCGTGGAGTCCCCTTCTCTGGAGATTTTCAAGACCCACCTAGATGCAGTCCTGAGTGATGTGCTCTGGGCAACGCTGCTGAGCAGGGGAGTTGGACTAGATGATCTCTAGAGGTCCCTTCCAACTCTGTCAAATCCGTGAATCTAACGGATTTGGCTTAGATTATCCCCTACAAGTAGACCATCATGTCAACCCTCATTCTGCTCTACAGGGCCTAGAACTTGTAATTATTAATGAAATTCTGTACATTATTCTGGTAGATGGAGAAACGCTTCAAGGAAACGTGAGCCTCAGACTCGTCCCAGGCCTTTAACCATACTTCAAACTGGATCCGAGACAAACCGATTTGTAAAAACTGATTCAATTATTTCTCATTTCCTGTGCTTCCTGTCTCCAGTCAAGGCCAAGCAAGGAAATGAGGACTAATCCCAAAGAGACCTGAGATACCATCGATCCAACTGGACAGCAGAAACACCACAAACTGCATAAGAAAGCTTTGTCCTACCAAATTTCAGACCAATTCTAGACAGGTAAGAGATTCCAGATGAGCTGGAGAGAAGTGACTTGACCCTCAGGCATTCATCTGGACTAGCAGCATGAGAAGATTTTAAGCCCTACTTGTCTCTAATAACAACAAGGAATCACCAACACGCGGGGAGGACCTGTGCTGTGAAACACCTGGCAAGAGCCAGTAATTCAGCAGTCCAACTGAATCTGTGAACACCAGGATGCTCTTTTAGTGTTTCTACAGCCAAAATATGGGTTCCAATCCAATTTGCCCTCAAAGGCAGGGCCAGTGCAAGGGCTTGGACATGGACTGCAGGCAGGGTCAAGCAGAGACTTGCTGCAGCCGCATGAACCGGGTCCTCGCATCCTAAATAAACCGTTGACCAAATGATTGAATTCCTGCCAGCTAGGCAGCTCACTCCTCCAGCCCATGCCCTCGGAAAGGAGTTTGGTGACTTCTATTCCCACATCTGTACAAAATCACACATCCCTGAGGACCATCCTCGGTCAGCTATGCAGTCTTCAGCAAAGTTTCAACCACCCCGTGGGCTCCCAGAGCCTCTCAGCACAGGGTGAGGAGCGCCCCTTCCCTTCTCATTGCTCCTCCCCAGGGCACCTTCAGAGTCAGAATTTCTGACTTCGGCAACTGAAAAACGTTTGCAATTTCCCTCTCCTGCTATTGCTGCAAAAACCAAGAGAGCCCACAGAGAGGGAGCTGGATCCTGTTCTCTCTTGCACATAATCAACACAATGATTTAGGCAGCTCCAATCACACATGGAAAGCAATGGAAGGAAACAGGGCAGCACATGGGTAACCAGGGGTAGAGCCTTCATTACCCATGATGATGTGTGAGGAGGTGAGCAGAGCCAAAGCTGTGCTTGCAGGACCTACAGTTCAAAACCCTCATCTTTTAACTTGGAAGCGAAGCACTTTAGATACCACAATTACTGAGGAAAAAATCTGGAAAACCCATAATGCTATTTTCCCAGTCATTTTTCTGCAACTGAACTTAAAAAAAAAAGAAGAAAAAAAAAAACCCAAACCACAACTCTCTCTTAGGCATCTGCTTTTAGCTGGTGCATTAGATAATTGCTGTGCAGAAGTTTCAGTGCATAATGATTATAATAATGATAATAAAAAATACAATTATGCCAACAGCACAGTCTTCCCTAGCTTAAGCAGTATCTGTGCACGCCCTAAGTAATTTCTTTTAGAAGTCCCCTAAATATTCTCTAGCCACGCATAGTCTCACTTACATCCTGCTGGTTTTAGAAACCAGCCCTACAGATACAGTTTTACAGCTCCAGATAACAGATCTACGACAGGCCAATGTTTTCCTAAGCCCCAGGAGCAGAGCAGTTCTCACGGGACCCTCGCTCAGCGCATGTGGCCGGCGCAGGTCTCGCTCCAGCATCCGAGGATGTACCGCAACCCCCGGCATTCCTGCGAGGGCCGCGGGACCGCGCTGCTCCCTCCGTTCCCAGACGTTATGCCACGCTCACGGGTGAGATCAGAGACAGCAAAATCAGCTGGGAAATGAGTAAAGCAGGGATACGGTCCCTCCACGGCCGGCAGGGAGACACACCGGCAGCGTGGATTTGTCTCCAAAGAATGCAGAGCTGGTGGGAGGGGGAGAGCGGCTCCCAAGTCATGGATGGAAAATGCTGCTGGTCCAGCCACCTCCCCTGTGGGTTGGAAGGGACTGTGAAATAATCCCTCCTTGGAAAGTTTCCCATGGAAATCTCGCAGAGATAACACAGAGAGAAAACGTGCCAGCGTTTGTGTGTGCAAATGGCGGAAGATCATAAGGCTGGGGGGGGGGTGGTGGCGTGGGGAGAGCATTTAAACAGGATGAAAAATATATTTTAAAAGAGTCCCCTGAGAGCCTCAAGGTCTGCTGATGACATTGAAGGGCTTCCACTTTGAGACTCCAGTTCAACATCCAGGCCAAAGCAGCAGTGGCTGAAAGCTGTCACCACACAGCATTTTTCTAGTCACTGTTAAGAGAAAGATGCTGCTAATTGCTGCTGGGCTCCTACGGCTCCTGTCTCTGTGCTGCAGGCTGGCCACTTTCATTAGCTTCCCCTCATGGGGCAGATCCAGTCTTCTTATAGAATCATGGAATGGTTTGGGTTGGAAGGGACCTTACAGCCCATCCAGTTCCAACCCCGTGACATGGGCAGGGACACCTCCCACCACACCACATTGCTCCAAGCCCCCTCCAACCTGCCCTTGAACCCCTCCAGGGATGGGGCAGCCACAGCTTCTCTGGCCAACCTGGGCCAGGCTCTCACCACCCTCACACCAAACAAGTTCTTCCCCACATCTCAGCTCCATCTCCCCTCTTTC
>JAHREE010000561.1:1511954-1564572 GCA_033628505.1 Tringa tobata
CTGTCAAATGTACTAGTATATCATGCTCAGTTTTGCTGAGACCGGAATACATTTGTTTTTATCTCCAGAAAGTTACAAAACCAGCCAGCCTTGCTTATCTTACGGTTGTGGCACTTTTCTCAAGCTAGGAAGGGACACGCAGGCTTCTGGGGGGGGGGTCTCTCACGTACACGTCTTTATATGGGACATGTGGGCTTGCTTCCAGCTAAGGCTGTGCTGGAAGACATGGTGCAGTCTGAAGACAAGGCGACACTAAACCCTGCAAGAATCCAAGGCGACTCCTCCTCAAAACCACTCGTCTTCCCCTCTCTTAGATAAACATCGAGTGGTAGGAGGCTGCCAATAACCACCAGCGCTGGTGGGATCACCATCCAGCTGGGAGTTCCCTTGACGGGGCCATCTGCAGAGGAACTTGAAGCCATCTGAGCCCAGGCACAGTTCACGAACCCAACTGCTCCAGATGTGACCTCGGTTGCTGGAGGCTTCGGCGGTTCTGGTGACACGACTCACGCTTCTTGAGAGAAGGCAGGAAGGCCACAGAGACTGTCTGCACAAAAATAACTGGCTGCCGTTACTGCTGACTTGTCTCCTCTGCTCTCCAGCGTTTCTGGGCTGTGCAGGAAAAGGAGGACCATGAAGTCCCCTTCTGAAGGAGGGGGAGGTAGAGCTAGAAGCTATGTTAACTCTCTGCTCTTTGCTGCAAGACATAAAAACCTCCCCAAGCTCCAGCAGAGACCCAAGCCTGCTTTAGGCTGAGGTGCCCCAGAGAGTTGCTGGGCAATGCCGGGTCAGAAATTACCGTGACTTTCTCTGCTGGTAACATTGAGCTGCAGATCATAAATATTCACAGTGCAGGACCAGCATCTTCCAGAACTCTTCTATTTTCATAGGCTGCTGCCACCTGCAAGTACCCTTTGCAATGAATTAGCACTTTCTTAATTGACCCATCAGCGTTAATGGTGTGACCATGCAGTAGGGCCACAGTTTTCTTTCTTGGATGCTGTGAGTGAGCTCATGAAACTCACACAGTGACATCCCCTTAAAGGTCCCATTTGCACGGGCACAAACACCCACAGTTCCTAATGACTGCAATGAGCTCTGCCCAGTACTCAGCACCTCGGAAGATTAAGCCCGTCGTTGTGTGATGAGCTCAGATTTCAGTTCAACAAATTTAACTCAAGATTCAACAGGTGAAGAGCTGAATTCATAATAAATTATTGTTATTAATGACGCTTTGCAGCAAAACTAGCATGTTTCAGCTCTAAAACTCAAAGCCATTCAGAATGTGGGTAAATAGTGTAATTATCTGTTATTCGTACCGTGACCCCCATGTTCCCACATCCACAGGAGATCTCACTGCAGTTCCCAACTTTGTACTGGAAAGAAGGAAAATATCCACAAACCAAGGCAATAACAGAGCCATGCAAAAAACCAACTTCCTCCCTTACGTGTTACACTGCCTGAGTAAGCACATGCCAAATAGTACTCAGCCTTTTTAATTCTCGTGAAAAACTCAACAATCTTTAGCCTAAACTCCCCAAGGCTCTCTTTCTGCATTTCTTGAGCAGCCCTCAAGCAGCACGACATCCCTTCCCCATGCCCAGCTCCAGTTCCCTGACACCCTTTGCGTCTCTTGCCCCACAGCAGCTCTCCAGCCAAGCAGAGGGCTGTATTTTCAGTCATGAAGGTCTTTGCTCAGTTCACATTTGGGAAAGGTTCTTATTTTATCCAAGCCAGCTTGTGGGCACAGGCTGCTCTGGCACACTTCAGACCATTGCCTCACAGACAACCCCACGCTCTTTGGTCTCGTAAGGAGACTGAAATACATACAGCTGAATCTCAGAAGAGCGGTGTAAGTGCCCAGCCTCCCGCAACCTTGAAAACCACATAATTCTGCCATCAAATAGTCTGTTTAAATAAGAATGGCAAGAAACTCACAAACATTGAAAACCACGGTTTAACTGCTGTTAACATCTGCAAGTAATATTTGTTCTTTGAAAGTGCTGCTACTGTGCTGCTACCCCAACCAAGAGTTACACAAACCAGTTCAATCATGTCCGGGGTCTACAAGAAGCCAAAGCACCCAACAAACAAAAAGGTTTATAAAAACTTGGCTACGGGCATCTGATTATTCCCTCATGTTTGACATACTACGTCCTGGATAAAGTTTAGAGATAAAAGCACCCAAGCATTCAGAAACACAGGAACTTCCAAGAAACCAAACCACTGTGCACAGATGCCAGGTGAACTTCATCAGGAGAATTAGCCAAGACCCTGCCTGTAATGTCCCCGTGGAGTACCCCTGCTTCCAATTTATAAAAATCATGTAATTCTTCAGTCTTATCTCATCTCATCAGCAGAAGCAGCAAAACAGGGCAGCAAAAACATCTTATTAGGTCACATTGCCTTTTGTCTGAGGTTCTACACACAAAGAAACATGCAGTTACAGTCAGCCTGGATCCATATTTTTCAAAACCTATGCATGAATTTCTCCCATGGTTCTGAAGAGGGACACCGCATCCCACCCTCCCTTTTCACTCCATTGGTTCTGCGTAACTGCCTGAGCAGCAGTAGGTCCTTCACTACAGGGAAATTAAACACTTGCAGTGAGTAATCACAGCTTTTCCCTACTCCTCCATCCTGGAGAAACTGAGCCCAGAGATCATGGGACTGAGACTGGCCACAGGTTTGAGCTACATCTGCCTGCACCACATCCCTAGTGAGCTCCTCCTCAAAAAAAACCCTAAAACTAGAACGCAAGTAAGCAGGCTTTCTCATTAAAAAAAAAATAAAAAAGAAAAATAAAAAAAAGAAAAGAAAAGAAAAAAGAAAAAAAAAAAGAAAAGCAACATTTTATATGCAGCCCTGCCCACTACGTCCTTGCAGTTGGATCCTTGCCTCCAGCAACTCGCTGGCTTTCTGAACAGCGGCAGGCTCTGCCCATTCCCTCTGGTCCTGCTGGTCTTCTTTCCATCTGCTCCTGCCACGTCCCGCAGCCTCTCCCCCCTCGAGCGAGCCCAGCAGCGTCCCATGAGGAGGAATGATCTCACCTTCCTTCCACAGCATTGCACCTCCCTCGGTTGTGCAGATGAACGATGATATTCATAACCATCAAAGATCCAGTTACATCATGGGCTATATCAGGACAAAGCACACACGCTAAGCTGCTCTCCTTCCAGCAACAAACGAGGGAGAATTGGAAAATCTTTCTTAAATGTTGAGTCTGGCTCTCACAGTCCCAATACTTAAGGATGTAACAGGCTTTGCTCAGTTCTTACAAGCATTCTTACCACCGGTATGGCTTGTGTTCTCACTTCCAAATTATGTAAAAGAGTAAAACTTATCCAAAAGTAAAATTTGGAATCCAAACTGGGAGCGGGGAGTTCTTAATTCCCAGTCTCAGGAACGTGGTCCCTCTCTAGGTGAAATACGAAGTCAGTAGATGGATTTCATGCTCGTAAATGCATGCCATTTTTTGCAAATTCAGCTTGGGCACACTTTACTCACAGACCTCTTTCATTTCCATCATGTAGAATGTTCCCAAGAATTTCACATTCCTTCTGTCATCATGGGTATTCTCTGGTAGGTGATACTGAAGAGAATTGAAAATCAACTACTAATTTGGGAAGATTTAAAAAAAAAAAAACAACAAAACCCCAATAAAACAACAAACCATCAAACAGGAATCAGATTAACATCTACCTTGAGAAGAGAACTGTCTCCTCAAAAGTAATGTTTTCATCATTACAAAGGGATAGAAAAGGAAGTCCTGAAAAGCCAGTTCAGAATTGTATTCTCAAAGTCATCTTCCTGCCATTTGCCTAGTGGAATATGGATTGAGTAATAGGCAGTTAGCTCTGGGTCTGTCTATTTGAACATCAGGTTTCTAATTGATTGCACAGTACTTGGAATCTATTAAAGGCCTTCTATAAATTACATTTCTGTATAGGACAGGCTGCCTAGATATGCAGATGTTAAGAACTGGCTAATCCTAAGTAAACCCGGTAAAAACGTTTGCCTTCTCAAATTTTCCACTGAATTAATTGTGAGATTGTGTCATTGAATCAATAAAGTGAAAACCCTATAATCTTGATGTTTGCCACAAGCTCATAAATTGTCTGCTAACATGGAGAGCTTATTATTCCAGACATTTGGCCCATCTCAAACAGCGGCTGAGAATAAGACATTGTGTCATGCCTGCAAATGTGAGACACAGAAGGACAGCCCTGGTGATCATGGGCTTATTTCAGGACACCACATGGATTCTTTCACATTATCATTCTCAAACCCCTGACAAAGGAGAGCGTCCAGATTTTATTAAACTACACAAAAGTGGTTACTCTTACAAAACTGAGGGCACATACAACCTTGGAAATGCACACACACGAGTGTGATTAACCTGGTATCTGCAGGCACCCATTCCTAGGAGTCACTTTCCCTGTCCTGAGATTATCCCTCACCCTCATCCTCTCTTCCTCATCACTTCTTTGCTCGCACCTGCTTGTCCCATCTTCCTCCCCATCCCACACACTTTGTTGTGAGAGCTCAGATCTTCCAGCCTAACCCTCCCCTGCTCGGATAATTGTAATCTCTTACCTTCTAACCAATTTCTACCTTTCTCCATCTCTGTTCAGCTGCCAAAACTGTCCAATTAAATCACACTCTTCCTTTCCACTGCCTTCTCCTTACCTGTGCAAATAACGCACCCTGAAATGCTCTTGTGTGTCCCTTCATCTGCTGTTAGATGTCACATTGTCTCCCATCTCTCATGCACTGCTCTGCCAACAGCCCTGGACCTGTAACATTCACCGGCATTTTTTGCTCCAAATGCTGTTTGTCCATTTTGTTTTGTAACTCTTTGGTATAAAACACATGGCAGCACAGAGCATCCATCTTTGGACTCTCACCACCTGGAATGACAGGGTCCTCTTCCCCATGTTGATCTTACCCCCCTCTCAGACCCTACCCACTTCGTGCCCTCGCCATAGAGAAGGGCTGTGGGGCAGTGCATGCAGGGTTCCATAAGCAAACCCCAGCCTCAGAAATGAAATGAAATTGCACATAGGTCCAGGAAAGAGCCAACGCTGAAGATTTGAGGAATGGAACTAACCAGCCCCAAGGAAAGACATGAGGTCTGAAACACCCACTATTACCATCCTTGACTTTGCCCCCATTTTCACAAAAGGATGACTGAAACAGGGAGATAAGGTGATCTCCAGAGTCACGAGTCTCTGAGGGCATGGAAGAGACATCCCAAGCAAGGCAGTGCTTTCTTTCTGCCTCTTTGTCCGCAATGACCTGAACTTATTTTTCCACTGAAGAAGGAAGGAGAATTGTGCCCTGTCACACCCCAGGAACACACTCTCTTCTTGGTCTCAGAGCCTGCAGAAAAGAGGCTGCATCTCTTTATTTACCTGGACCAATCCTAGGATCTACAAGATGTTATAAGCAAAGTAATTGATAGAACAAATACAAATATTAGCAGATTTTTAATTTATTTAGTGTTACCACAGGAGACTGACAAGCCTGGCAGCTGGAGCACTCTTCATTCTCCAGGTAAGACACAGCCCAATGCCAGCAAGAAAGGTTTGCTCTCACCAGGTACCCCAGGGACCTGTACAAGGTATAAAAGGCATCTTCCTGCTTGATACTGTTATTAAATCTGTATTTTTCATTATTTGAGCCGAAAGCAAATGGGAATTCTTCTCTTGGTGTAACACAGAGAAGACAAAAGTCACGGCGAGTGGAATAAGAGGCTGTGAAAACCCTAACTGGGAATGCTGGGCTCAGAAGAGTATCATCTTCCACTCAAGGACCACGCTCAGCCTCTGCCCCACCCTAACCATGTCACACTGGGGAAGCCCAAGGGCTGGCTGGATGCTTACAGGGATCATTACTTAGGAAGAAAGAAAACCCTGCAGAAAGTTGAGCATCCCACACAAGGTCAGGGGGGAAACTGGAAATAATATTTTATAATAATTGGCTGTGGGAAATTAGCTTCAAGCTGCATTAAGAGCGCCTGCCAGCAGGACGTGTCAAGAAAGCGGGTTGGCTGTGCAGGCAAAAATAATTTAGAAAAAATAATAAAGAAAACCAGACAACAATCTAGACTAAATCTTTCTGTGTTTGTCAGATTTCCTGGGAAAACAGGAATAAGCTACAGAAAGAACCAAATTTGTTAAGTGATGAGATAGTCAGGACAGGAAACATTAACAATTCCCACTGAGGAATATTAAGACATTTTAAAGACATAATATAATCAGGCTTAACAGTAGGTGAGTTTGTGCGTCCCCTCTCACAACAAGGAAGTTGAAGTGCAGGGAGGAGAATGACTTATCCCAGAGTCACGGTGAGTCACAAGTCCACCATCCCCAAGTCACACTTCTCTGCTCTCACCACCACCACTCGCTGTCTCCAGGATGTGTTCAGGAGGCCAGGGAACAGGCTGTTCAGGAACTGCTCAGCACAAACACAGCTGGTATTAAAGAAAAGCCATCCTCAGTGCTCCGAGCCGTCGGTACTTGGGGACATCCTGCATTTGAGAGCCAAGGTGGAGGTGGTGAAGGGATGGCCGGTCACCATGGCACCCAAGCATGAACAGTACAGGGGTCCACGTGCTTGCAAATATTTTTTCATCCAGCTGTATAAGGGCTAGGATGATAACAGAGGGTGGGTCCACGCTTAGTTGATCGAAACATATGCAGGATTTAATGTTTTTTTTTTTCTACCTGCATCCCTAAGGGGAAACCAAAAGAGGTAGCAAAGTAGATTGGATGTGAATGATGCTGATTTGCATTGCACGGATGCTTCAGGAATCATAGAATCATAGAACTGTCTGGGTTGGAAGGGACTTTTAAGATCATCTAGTCCAACCATCAACCTAACGTTGATAAAAACCGTCACTAAACCATATTCCTGAACACTATGTCAACCCGTCTTTTAAATACCTCCAGGGATGGTGCCTCAACCACTTCCCTGGGCAGCCCATTCCAAGGCTTAATAACCCTTTAAGTGTCAAAATTTTTCCTAATCTCCAATCTGAACCTCCCCTGGTGCAACTTGAGGCCATTTCCTCTTGTCCCATGGCCTGTGACCTGGGAGAAGAGACCGACTTCCCCTGGATACACCCTCCTTTCAGGGAGTTGTAGAGAGCGAGAAGGTCTCCCCTCAGCCTCCAGGCTGAACACAGAATCACAGAATCACAGAATCATCACGGTTGGAAGGGACCTCTGAGATCATCAAGTCCAACCACAAAAAAAAACCAAAAAACCCAAAAAAAAACCACAAAAAAACCAAACCAACAACACACACAACACCCCACCACATCACATCCACCCACAACCAATAATCTTGGGCACTAGAGCATGCCCTGAAGAGTCATGTCTACACGTTTCTTAAATACCTTCAGGGATGGTGACTCCATCCATGGTGACTCCATCCAGGAAGGCTGTTCCAGTGCTTGACCACCCTCTCAGGAAAGTAATTCTTCCCAATATCTAATCTAAACCTCCCCTGCCCCAACTTCACACCATTTCCTCTGCTCCTGTCATTAATCTCTTGCGAAAAGAGGCCAACCCCCACCTCTCTACACCCTTCTTTCAGGGAGTTGTAGAGGGCAATGAGGTCTCCCCTCAGCCTCCTCTTCTCCAAACTAAACATGCCCAGTTCCCTCAGCCTCTCCTTGTGTGACTTGTTCTCTAGACCCCTCCCCAGCTTGGTGGCTCTCCTCTGGACACGCTCCAGCACTTCAATGTCCTTCCTGTAGTTAGGGGCCCAGAACTGAACACAGTACTCAAGGTGAGGCCTCACCAGTGCTCATCACTGCCCTGCTCCTGCTGGCCACGCTGTTCCTGATACAGGCCAGGATGCCGTTGGCCTTCTTGGCCACCTGAACACACTGCTGGCTCATGTTCAGCCAGCTGTCCACCAACACTCCCAGGTCCTTTTCTGCTGGGCAGCTTTCCAGCCACTCTTCCCTGAGCCTGTAGCATTGCCTGGGGTTGTTGTGACCAAAATGCAGGACCCGGCCCTTGGTCTTATTAAACCTCATCCCATTGGCCTTGGCCCATTGATCCAACCTGTCCAGATCCCTCTGTAGAGCCTTCCGACCCTCAAGCAGATCAACACTCCCACCTAGTTTCGTGTCATCTGCAAACTTACTGAGGGTGCACTCAGTCCCCTTATCTAGATCATCAATAAAGATAATGAACAAGACTGGTCCCAAAACTGAGCCCTGTGGGACACCGCCGGTGACCGGCCGCCAACTGGATTTCGCCCCATTAAACACAACTCTCTGGGCACGGCCATCCAGCTTTTTATCCAGTGAAGAGAACACCATCAGTTCCCTCAGCCTCTCATCACAAGACTTATTCTCCAGACCCCTCATCAGCTCCATTGCCCTTCTCTGGACCCGCTCCAGCCCCTCAATGTCTTTTTTGTGGTAAGGGACCCAGAACTGGACCCAGCCCTTGAGGTGGGGCCTCACCAGTGCCCAGTACAGGCACTGTTCAGGCCCTGTAAATGTTCAGGGGAGATTGTCAACTCACAGGGTGCATGTACTGTCATAAAAGCAAGGAAAATATAAAGAAAGCAAGGAAAATATAAAGAAAAAAGAAAGCAAGGAAATTATAAAAAGCTTCAAGCCCCGAACTCTCTCCCAAAGATACAACATTTGGGATCTTGCATGATGCTTCAGTCATGGTTATACAACCAGAAGCTGCTCCCGACAGAAATTAATAACCTGTTTTAAAGTTAATAACCCGAGGTTATTTCTATGTTATACAAGGTTACTTATACAAGAGCTCTTGGCATGCAGCACCATCTGCTGAGTGGCAGGTTGGGGAACTGGCGCTGTTACAGACCCGTCCCACACTTTCCCTCCAAAAGAGAATGTGTCAGCTCTCCCAGACGCGCCGCTTGGAGCTAACGCATCTCGCAGTGGCGTGCAAGGAGCAGACGGGCTGAGGGGTCCAGAGCTGGAGTCAATAAGTTATACTTTTCTCTTTTCTGCTCTCTGCCCTGACTCTGCCCACAAACTTCTCACTTTCCCCCTCTTCCATCCACTGTTTCCTGCCGTCTACCTTGCTTCTCCCGATCCAAGAAAAGATTTCCAGGACAGACCGCTGAAAAAAAAATGATTTTTCAGTTTGACTACTCCCTGAATTATCAGGGAAAAAAATAATTTTCAAATTCAATCCAAAATTAAAAAGAAAAAAACCACCCACATTTTCATGAAAACATATTATGGTAGGGAAAAGCATTTGCTTTAAGTCAAATAGAACCTTTTCTTCATATTAGCTTCTAAAGACATTTTAAAGTAAGAATGCAATGATTTTCAAAGCAAAAAGCTTACAATCCTTTCATTTTGAAAATATTTTTTCTCTGGTTGCTATTTTTCTCTGCTGCTATTCCTGAATGTATCTCTCAAGCTGCCTTTCTCACTGCCTGCAAACCTGTCTCTTCAAACAATTTCTCCTTTCATCTTGTCAGAATCAGTAAAATTCATAACTCTGTCCTTCCTTTAATTGCCACCCTGCACCTTGTCTCCTTTGGATTGTTAGCTTTTTAGGCAGAAAATGTGCTTTGATTGTGCTATGAAGAAAAAAAAAAAAGAGAGAGTGTAAACGTATGGTGCTCAAAAAAGACCTTATGTTCCTTTAACAGGCATGAGAAATGAGGGTTGTCCTTGCTCCTTTTGGAGCCCCCCGTACCCACAGGGACGGATTCTGGGGAGCATTAGCATCGTCACCTTTCAGGCTGTACCCAACCCTCGTGGGTCTCGACCCCAGAAACCAGCTGTTTAGAGGGAAACAGACTCTTTTCATAAGAGTATTAACAAAATCAGGGTATGCTCTTCCTTTCCCTTTTCCCAGCATCCCCAACACAAGCTGGTTAATTAGCATTAGGCCTGTCCCTGCCAGTCTCAAAGCCAGTGGCACGAAAGCTGAAAGCTCTCCTCTCCATTTCCTGTAAAGTCCTATCTGAAAAACAAATCAAAAATTTCCACGTATAAGAAACATTTTCTTTTTTTTTTTTTTCCTAAAGGTCATTGCAGAAGCAGAATAAACACCTGTGCACAAGCCAATGCTTTCAGATTTTAAAATCCCATTTCAGAGAGCAGCTTGCCACACGCAGGAGCAGATTTTCTGAAGGGCTGTGCAGCCGCAGGGCTGCCCAAATGGAGCACAGCAATGTCTGCTCAGCACTTCTCAAGACAGGGAAAATCCAGCAACCAAACCCCACAGGATGCTCCAATTAATGCCAAGCGGTCAGTCTGACACCACTAACCCTAACAGGAAAATTTTAACACCAATTTCTCCCTTCTGTGTAAAGCAGCCAGTCTCAGGAAAGCCCCTTTTGCTTAAAAATGCAGATTACAGGAATTCTTTGCGTATACCTAGGTGCAGCATACAGAGTAAAATATTATTATTTAAGACCAGCCCTGCTTTGCAGATACATTTACCCATTTGAGGCACTGCCCTGGGGTTTGTGAAGTGAGTTCACCTCCAGGATGCTGGCAGGTTTGGAGGTATATGAAGGAACATCAGCCGTTATCTCATGCATACGGCAGCGGGATGTGCCACAGACATCAGCTTGCTCCGATTCCACTAACGTGCATGCTCAAGTGAGTGTCTTTGGGATAAACGACGCCTTTCAAAATAAACATGGTGAATTCTTAGAACCCATCTAAGCAGCAAAGGAAATCCCCTGAACGAACCGGGTCCAATGCAAAGGGTTTGGAGTTACACGCCGAGAAACTTCACTTGTTTAACAGCGAGGCTTTCTCTAGGGTAATAAAACTCTCGTGTTGCTGTGCCAGGGATTTTCCATGAGGTGTGTGTCAGCGGGTAGTGGGAGCTGCAGTTTCTGTGGCCGGTCATAGACATGGAGTGAGATCACTCCAGAGAAGCCGACCACAGATCCCCATGAGCCCACAGTGGCAAGAACTGGGGAGAGCTGGGGGAAGGGAGGTTTGCATCCAGCTGATGGGTCCCCCATATGGTTGGGGTTTTTTTGCTTATGCATCCACTATTTAGCAGCCGTGTTCGAGTATGATAGAACAGTCCCAAAGCTTCCCCATTTTCCTTCAACCACAGGGAAAGTCTCTCACTGGACAGGTGAAGGGGGGCAGAAGTACAGCTCCATCTTCTTACTGCTTCCTAAAACCCCATCGGCAGCCCCATGGCGTGGAGACAGGGGACAGTGTGACACAGCAGTCCCTGCCCCTCCAGCCCTGGGCTCTCCAGGGAATACGACGGTCAAACCTCATACAAACCCCCAGTTATTTGACAATCTCCCAGTTATTTGCACTGTAGACAGGAAGGGTTTTGCTCAGGCAAAGGGAGCAGTGATTTAAGGTGGGGGTTCAGGACCCCAGCTCAGAAAATCCAATGGCTGCTGAACCTGCAGCTCTCTGTTAACGTATTGGTGGGGACAAAGAGTGAAGGACTCGGATTCATATCTGAGTCAGACCAAACTGATGACTAGAGCAGCGTGGGTCACAACAGCACTATGGGCATCCCTCTTAAAGTTAAAAGATACAGTACATTACATCACCACGGGTTCTTCAAGCTCACGTGTGGATTTATACACGTGGCATAGCGTGACGAGGAGGTATTTTTTAAGGTGTGAATGCAAGGATTCTTGGGTCTGCAACCATAAGGCTGTAGCCATAAGGGTTTTTCCGAAGAGAGCTTTCCTTTTGATGTAGTACTCATTTTACATGACCCTGGTTTGGGGATGTCAGTTAAAGTTAGTGGTCTTTAACCTTCTATATCTTGGTATTCCTTTCCCTTCTAGTTGCAATCAAATAGTGCAATAAGGCCCCATAAAAGCACAGAGAGTTTGGCTATGAAACAGAAGAACATCTATTGACTGTAACTACCCCACCACTATCAGATTTCATCGTGGTAATGCTAATGCACAGTAAACAGGCAACATTTCCCTGACAAGATCATGATACCACCACAGACCTCACTCTCAAATCAGGTCGATACCAATCTACAGTTTCATGACGTAAGATTTCAGAATGGGCCCGGTGCCTCCAAAGCACCGAAGCAGATTGACAAAGGTGACACAGAGCCACTGAGGAATCACAGCTCTTCTCCTGCAGCAGTGCTGGCCAGCTTGACCTTCAAAGATCATTTTCACTGCTCAAAACCACCACAATATCTCTCAGGACATATCCAATAGATCTTTTTATTAGCTTCTTCAGGAATACAAACTTTGACCTGACTGCTTAATGGCACGGTTCTTCCAGACACAACCTAATGAGACTCAGCAGTGTCCAGTCTGCGTGGGATGTTAAATAACTCCCATCTCCTTTGCAATCAAGTCCATGGGATGTGCTCGTGGTGGGGGGTGAATGCTGGCTGTGATGGAGGTCTACCCAGTGTTCCAAAATTTCAGGGCTGGAAGTAAAAGTCACTGCTGAAATTACATATGGAATGACCTTAAGCCTTGGTCTCTAAGAGGAATTTGTTCATTAAACAGGAGCCCAACAGAAAATTCTGTGGATCCCGTCTACAGTTAACTGTGGAAAAGGCAGAACCATGTACCTCCCTCCCACAGTTCCCAAGAAACCAGAGACACAACAAGCCCTCTTCTCCACAGGAGGCCAAGGGAGGTAGAGGCTGAAATGGCAGGATAACTCAAGAGGACCTGAACACCTCCAACACCTAGGTCCTCCTGACAGCCCCAGTTGACACTACTCCACATCCTGTGATGAAACCATAGGGGTCAACTGACATCCTTCATGGAAAAGGTGGCAAAGGAAGAAACTGAGCCTGAGCACACCCCATGTGTGGCATTACTGAGACTTGATCCCAAACCCAGGTCTAAATGTACTTCAAGTCTCACAGAATCTACAAGCTGCTGTTTCTAAAACACTTCCCAGTGGGCAAATATGAGGAAAGCAACCACCCATTTTCACAGCTGGGGAGGACACATGTTCAAATGAGAGAGACTTTGCAAGGGAAGCCAAGCTCCCCACAGTGCTCCGAGAGACTCTGGCAGGTTCATCAGCTGGTTCCTTATAAATGGGCAGTGGGTATGATGGAAGTATGAAATCTGGTCTTCTCTGAAAGCCAAGAAATATTATTCTAGCCAGTCAGCTGGACAGCAGTGGAGGAAGTAGCAGGGCTGGTCCTGGCAGAGCTACAAGGGATGTAGCAATGGGGAAAAGGCAGCTCTGGGATTGGGAAGGCCAGAAAACTGTACAGAGGGAAAAGCAGTGTTTCAAATGGCAGTGAGAAAGGCAAGAGCTCTAAAGAAAATAAAACTGAGGGGAAGAAGGAGCTAAAAGAGCTGCAGCAAGTTCATCTTTTGTGGGAACACTTGAATTGCTTTATAATCTTCCTCCTTGGCTGAGGCAACAAAGCACGGGATGGCTCCAAAAGATCTGAAACATACTGCATCCCACTGCAAGGATGGGTCTAGCCAGCAGCAGGCCATGTGAAACCAATAAATAAGGGGAAAAATGAGACAAGGAGGAAATTTTTATGAGGGGAAAAGAAAAGACGGTGAAATAATGTCTTGAGAATGGATGCCCTTTTTGTAAACCATTTTCTAGAGATGGCCAGGAAAGGGGTCTGATCCATTTAGAATCTTGCACAAAGCACTAGGCACCCTGTGGATTCATCTGCAGGCTTGTTCCCTCCCTGCAAGAAAATATCCTTGGAGACACAGGCTGCTGAGGCTGAATGATTCCACATCAGAAACTTTGTGGGAACTGGTCACGAACCCCCAGGTAGGCACCACGCACCTCAGGAGAACAGCCCATCCTGCCTGACCTCTTAGCAGTGCATATGCCATGCAATTTGCATAGAAAATTTATTTCTGTGACCTGGTGTGTTCCATCAGGGCCTGTACTTGGCATTAAACAGCTACTATATTCTGTCTCGCATCCAGAAGGACGGCTGCCTTAAGTGCTACAGGAACTTTAAAATAAAACATAGCATACGTTCAGGATGACTAATACGTTCCCTGATGCTGGCTTACACAGAACATGTCGGAAAAGTTGCTTTATTTTGTGTCTGTCATTTAGAAAAAAAGTGGCTCCGCATCCGTCGTGCTGTCCCGGGCAGACGTGGCTCGTCACGGGGGATGCAGCCAGCACCAAGCACCCCCGCATCTCTCCCCAAAAAACCTCCCCAGAGCTGCTCCGCTAAGGGCAGGGTGATTTTCATTCACGTTAATGCTGAGCCTCTTTAATCACGTCTAAGAAGGAGCACAAGAATCGCCCCGAAACAGTCACAGCTCCAGGACGACCTGGTCAAGGGGAAGAGAGGCTTCGCATGGGCTTTAAGGCAACAAAACACGGTGCTCGACTAGTCCCGTGGCTCCCATCTGCTACGGGAGGGTGATGGCAACATCCAAACCCATCATCCTTCCCAGTCTGTTGCTTTCTTGTCATTCCCTGGCTCCCTCCCTAAATCACTTCAGTTCATAAGCATTACAGGTTGCTGCTACTTTAGCTCTTTGCATCCACCACTCACTGCCGACACGTACCTAACCCTGAGCTGGGTCCATAGTGCCTGCGTCTGGGTGAGAGGTGAGTTCTCCTGAACAAACAAGCAGGTTTCCTTTCCCAAAGCGCTATTTTACTCTTTTGGTTAGCTAGTTTGATCATCCGCTAATGAAATATTTTGAAATAAACCCAAACTTCAATGGGTAACAGCAGAAAACCACAACCACTGACTAATTAAAGCCTTTTTCTAACACACAAAAACCAAGACCACCCAATGGCAAAAGCAGAAGTGATGAATCTTGTGAGGGATTTCTTACATCTCTTTGGCCCCCTCTGCAACAACACACAGGAAGGATGATCTTTAATTGTATCCCACAGACACAGTACTTATTACCTGATTTTTTACTTTTGAAAAGACAAACAGTATTAGACCAGTGCTGAATTACTAAAGAGTACTCTGAATTACCTGGAGCCAAGAATTAAGATACACATCAAATTTGGACCTTGCATCCATTCTGGTTTGAGCACAATTTGGTTGGGCACGATTAAAATCACAGAAGTAGAATCTTTTTCTCCTCCACCCAAAACCCAGGCATCAGAAAAGATCTCACCAGATCCTCCTTGTAATGGCAACAACCATTAGGAACATCATTTTCAGGAGAGGGCTCTGGAAAGATTTAGAAGATTTGGAGTACACCCCTGTCACATCAAAGACAGCTACAAGATGTATTTGTGTATTGTGCAGCCATCTTCACTCAACCACCCGCTCAGAAAAGAGATTGAGGTGCTCGCTAAATTAAAGATAACTCAAAAAAAATAAATAATGAAATTAATGCAGTCCAGACAAGCTAGAGATCTCAAGGGCCATATTTTTACAGTGGCTGTAAAAAGGAAGCTGAAAGGCAACTGTATCTGGCCTCCTGCTCACCTCCATACGGCACCTTCACTGACTTTCCATCATTGTTATCAGTAACTCCTATACAACTGTGACACAAAACGAGAAACAAAATGAGACACTTACCCTCCTTCAAAGATCTTGATCCTGACTGGCTCCCCTCTTTTGGTTACAAGAGCCTCTTCTTCTGATTTTCCTCTTTTATCCTCTTCCTTCTCAGCTCTAGTTATATCTTTTCGACCTTCATTAGAAAGGAGCGAAGGCAAATGAACCTATCTCCCCAAAAGAGCAAAACAATCAATGATTACATAAAAAAATCACTCTAAGACAGACACAGACCAAACAGCCTCAGAAAGAGCCAGCAGCCCACCACACACGCTGCTTCTGACAGCTAAGTGCAGTAATTAGCACATCCTCTTAACAAACAGGGCCTCTGCTTCTGGATTTTGAGCCATGCTGGTTATGTTATATTTACTGTGACCACTTACAAGTCTTTTAAATCACCCCCTGCATCTGGTGGCTCAATATTATCCAGTTCTTGCCAACTGGAAAACTGAGGCATAAAGAGAAGAGCCTTGGCTGGGGTGACTCTGAGGGTGTGGTGGAGCCATGGGTCTCTGTTCCCAAATCCACTGCGCTGTCCTTGGACAATCCTCTCTCTATTATATACATCTACAAAGGTCTAGAGTGGAGACATCTGCAGAATTCATATATTTAACCTCAACCTTTGGGTTTCCCCCTCATGCACACACATTCACACAAATTTGGACTTCAGCCATCTAAACTTGATATAAATCACTTAACAGTCAAAGCTCTCGGGTGATTTCCTTTCACTGAAGCCCTGTTGCCAAGGGTGCAGCACAGAGAAAGCCACAAAACCAACGGGAGAAAATAATCCTCAACCTCCCCAGATGTTCCCAGGGTAAAATTTGGGTTTCCACTGTTGAAATTGCCACCCCTTGTTTAGACCAGGGTTTAAGTCCTGCACTGACATCTCATCTAGCACATTCAATGGAATTTTTGATAGAATATGGACCTAAGCATTACAGCTGCCTCTCTAGCTCTGTGCTATGCAAGGGCAGCTCTCCACATCTGGAATGAAATCTTAGGATGTTGCCCCCATAAAACAAATAAGAGGGGTCTCCAAAGCTCTGAAAGAGGAAAGATCGCCTTTCACCCAAGGTTATGTTATACAGAAGTGCAAGAATACCTTTGAAGTTCAACTGAATTACCCATATCCTTGTTTTACATATAATTTATGGAAACAGAGTGAAGGCATTTGAGAGACCGGTGTTATTAGAGGGATTTTGGCCAACGAACTGGCAGAAGTCTAAAGCAGAGCTGGTCACCCTTGACTCTTTACGGTTGCTGGAAAGAGTGGCAGCTCTCAAGGGTGATTCATCTGCCCTACCTTAGACACTTAGCTTAAGGGGGGATGAATCACCCAAGAGGTGCCTCTTTGTCTCCCATGGTTATAGGGGAAGCCAGAGAGTGAGTAGCTCCAACTGAGACACGAAAAATTCAGTGGGATATAGCCCAGCCCCCACCGCAGCATGCTGCTGGTACCACCACCAGGTTCTCAGCTGGAGAAGGGAGGGACTCGCTAAAAAGCAGCTTTGCAAAACTGAGGTCAAACATTTCATATTTACCCAATAATTTCAGAAGTTTGGCTTAGAGCATCAAATGCACCCAGGGCTGCTCTTTGCCCCTGGGGTGAGCTCGCCCAGATTAGCCCACACCAGCAGACCCACATATCCTTCCTAGTTACCTCCTGGGAATGGTCTCTGTCCTGTCCTATCTCCCAAAATGTGCCCAGGAATTTCCTGGGAGAGGGCTATCAGCCGGGACAGAACAGTGCCAGGAAGCATTTTAACAATTTAACAGCAGAAAACAATCTCAACTGCTGTCTCTGGGCACAGGGACGTCCGTGCTCGGAGGAAATCAGTGGCAGGAGACACACTGAGCACCTTCAGAAATTAAACCTTGGCCGTCATGACTTCACCTCCTCACACGAGCTCCACGCTTGTAACAATGCTAGCGATAACCTTCCCGGTTCCATTCCTTATTTACTGAGGAATACAAAACAATTGACTTTCTAGATGTAGCATGAGGTTTATTTATTGCAACTTTTGAAAGCACAAAACATAGACAGATGAAAGGCACCAGAGAGCCAAAATCATACAGTCACTACTATCCCCTTTACAATCTCGTTTAATTTACAAAGTGTGCAAGCCCGATACAGTGTAATTAGCCATCCCTACATGCACGGTGGAGCCTACAGTCACTTCAGAATTGATCTGCTCAGTAAATCCCACTGGTAATTTAAAAACCAAGCCAAGTACGTAGACAGTATATACAGTACTATTGTGCTGATAGCTTGCTGCATGCATAATTGTACAAAATATTAGAGCTGTTTTACATTTTCTGTTGGGTTGACTGACAACTTAGAGTTACATAAAGAAGAAAATATTTAAGGGAAATAGCTAGAGCAGAGTTAACTGCAGGTTGAACTCTCAACCTTTGATGGATGCTACTGCTAGGCAGCTCCCGCTAATCGCATCTTCCTGAGGAACAGGCGACGCGGCTTCCTAATCTGTGCCAGTTGTAAGCATTTTAAAAACTGCACTGAGGATTTCACTCCCACCGATCATCTAATCAAAAATTATTTCTCCGCTTGGCATGGGGTCAATTTATCTCCATTGGAATTAGCATAATTTCTGCAAACCGCACTCCTTCAAGCAGCAGGTATTAATATCAGATTTCGGCTACACCATTTTCTAGGTGAATTTGGCAGGACAAACTCTTGGTCTTGCAAATTATACCATGAAAACCTTAACTTTCACCACCAGTCAGCTTCTAGGGTTTTGTCTAAAAGGTTTTTGAGTCTTTGGAGCAAATGCACGCAGTGACACGTGTATTTTGTTGGTTAAGGGCTGAACCATTCCTGTCGAGAGCTTAACATTTAACTTCAGGGCATGAGGGTCTCATATTTCTGAAACACACACTTGGTGTGCATTTTAGCACCATGTCAAAGAGCAAAGCTCAGAGGAGCACAGGCACTTCTATTAGAGAACTAAATCAAGGGTGGTATGACACTGTTCAGATAAAATCCTTTGAAAAAGAGTGCATAAATATCAGGCATTAATGTGGTTATTGCACTGTGCAGGTGATTATTTGCCCCTATGCCCCTAGAAATTCTGTCTTTTGGATTTCTGCAGAAGTATCATGGAAATGCTGAAGAGAAATAAAGATTTATTGAATCAAAGTGACTCTACTGTGTATTTTAAGACATATTTATAAGCAGCAGCTGCAGCAGTGATTATGATAAATTTAATATTCAGAGTTCATTTCATGATACAGAAATAAAATGAATAATCCATCAATATAAATTGACTTGAGATGAATATCAAACTGCAAAATCTTTAGAGCAATTCTGTTTGCTAATCTACATGAACATGATCTGGATTAAAGGGATCTGAATGGTTCAGCATTAACCAAGAGGGGAAAGTCTGGCCTCAGAAAGAGCTATATAACACTAGACAGATACCAGAAGTGTCTTAAACACTTCTGTGCCCATATGGCCAATGCCTCTGGTGAGCCCTGCCCCTGGGAAGCTGTCTGCCTCGCTCCCCTTAATTCTGAAGACCAGTTATAAAATGTCCTTGGATTCCTGGAAAAGCAGGTAGAGAGCTAAGGACACTAACTAAATGGACCACATGACACAGATGTTTTAACAAGACTCCATGTCTAACCTACTGAGGCACTTTTACAAATGTCACTGCATGCCTTTATGCTTCTTTGGGGGCTTAAATACACTTGCAAATCTCCCTTTAATATTTTTAAATACTTTTAAGCACGCCTCTCCATGTTCATTAATGTGAGATCAGCAGATGCACAACCAGACAGAATCCCATTTTCCCAAGGTAATCCTTTTTCATTTATAACATGCAAAATGTAGGGAATTATAACAGCATTTATTAAAAAAAAAAAAAAAAAAAAAAGAGATGGGAAAAAAAAGTTGTAAAGCTATTTGAAATATCAAGACAAATGCAAATCAGTCTAATCCTTTGTGCTTGAGCAGTGGCAGTTCATGGTGCGGTGGTGATTCCTACATGCTCTTTTGATTACAAGGCAAGTAGAAACCAGAGAACAGAAATATGGCACATTGCCTTGAAGCAGGCTTGCCTTTCCTTTTTTATATTTATTTTTTTATTACAGTGGGTTTGAGCTTCTTCATTCTAAAAGTTTGACTGAGAACAAGCGCTTACCAAACTGAGAGAGCGATGAATAAACTCCTATTAAACTAAGAATAGCAATTCCCCGTCCCTCGTCCCCCTCTTCCCATGTATCCAAATGGATGAGGAGAAATATATAGGATTGCATTACCTCTGTCATTTTTGGCTTCCTGGAGCTGGACGGGACAAGCCTGCCTGCCTCTGGACGTGGAGCAGTAGCCATGGTGTAGGTTTCCTTGCTCACCTTCTGCTTGGACCTCAGGAGGGAGAGGGCTGCTTTAGTGGATATACCTGGAAGGTTGGGGTTATACAAGCTGATACACCAGCTGGCGTACACTGAAGAGCGTCGATCAACTTGCTGGATATGATTTGGTTTTATGTAGTTTAAATAGCACCAACTGACATTAGTGGTTGTGTGGAGACTGGGGAACTGAAGTACCTTCTTCACATCTGTACCTTCTCGAGACTTCATTGCACTATGAGCGACCTCAGACAGAGGGGCAGGGCTGGGAGGGTTTGGTGGAGACTGCTCCACCAATTCTTTGGAGTCTTCTTTCTTCACGGGTTGCAAAGGTGCCTTGCTGAGGAACTGCTTGCCAGCTGGCTGCTTATACTCTTCCAGTGCCTCAAAACTTGGAGAACCTGAATGGGATACAACTTGCTGCAAAGTACTTGGGACTTCCTTTGGCTCTGACTGCTCTAAGGACAAACTAGGTGGTGTCTCAACCTCGACCCTGCCTTGGCTTTCTGCAAGAAAGTGAGATTTATCCTGCTTTTTCCCTTCCTCTATTGCATTGGGTGGTTTCACCACTTCCAACTTCTCTTCTGCTTCAGGCACTTCCTCCTCTTTCACTCTCTTCTGCTGTTGTGTTTCCATCGTCAGCTCCAAACTACCAGCTGGAGAGAGCATCCTTTTACTTCCACCAACTGTTGATGGGCCTCCTTCCAGTCCAAGGACACTGTCTGATGGGGAGGTGAGTGGCATATAGCCTTTTCGTTCTGGTAAGGGCAAGGGCACTCTCAGATACGGGCTCTGGAAAAGGCTTCTTTGATCCTCTGTGATCATCTGTGCCAGATCGAAACCCAGTCCGTGAACATCAGCGCTACAGACCAGGGTACCCTTGGGTTGGCGGTCATCAAATTTGGGGAGGACAATAGAAGAGGAACTGCACTGGGACTGAGTGACCAGGATCTGGGAAAGTGTTGTGTACATCGCACTCCCGTAGGACGGCATATTTGTCTGTATGCGGACAGGGACCACCAGTGACACCATTGGGTCCGACCGCGTAGGAACAATGAGCTGAGACGTGGATACGGAGACTGGAGGACTTGCTGTGCAGGTCAGAGGATGCAACCGACTGTCTGAGCCGTATTCTGTGCACGGGGAAAGACTGGAGCTTCCCGCTGCTGGGAATAAACTGGATTTGATCTGCGGTAAATGTCCACCAGCTTCACCCGGCAACTGGAGAGCAAACTGAGACTGAAGAGGCAGAAAAAAGGCTGAAGGGATTGGTGAGGACACAGGGTAATGCACGGGCAGGAATGAAGGATGCTGCCTGAAGGGCACCTCGGCAGGGTGAGACATTAACGGAGGAGCGATATGAAGAGGGCCTGGGTGGATGAGCGTTTGCGGCAGGGGCAGCGGTGGGGTCTGAAATATGGAGGGAGGGACCTGAGGCATGGTGAACTGAGCAGAGAGGATGTCAGACATAGTATGTGCGGCGAAGAGCTCTCCAGACTGCCCTGGCTGCGGCAGGAGATGCTGGTAGGGAAAGAGAGAAACCTGTGGGGACATGAACTGCTTCTCATGCAGCGTGAGTTGTGGGACGGGATGATGAAACACCTGCAGAGCTTCTGTGTACGGCTGGGTATAGGCTGGCTGAGGACTGTCTTTTGGCTGACTCTTTTCACTCGGGTAAGTACCATGAGAGGGCAAAGGGGAGGAAGATGTTGGCTGATGGGGCAAACTTGTTGAAGGAGATTTACTTGACAAAGGAATTGGATCTTCTGTCTCTGGCCGGCCAGTTGGGGCCGAGTCCGGCTCATGCTCTGGGTGCCTGGTGAGGGATGCTTGCCTCACCAGAAAGCATTTCCTTCTCTCCTGTGGAGCCGAGGAGGTTGAGGGGACAGAGGTTGAGGCAGGAGTGGACGACAGGCTCCCGTAGTCAAATGATTTACTGCGGGTCTCTGACATCTGGGAAGGATGGGACACGTTTGGTGTCTGCTCAGAAGCGGATCTCCGCATTTCTCTGGAATGATGATGGTGGCTTGGGACCATCAACATATGCGAGCCAACGCCAGGAGGCTTCGGGTGGGATTCAGAGGGCTGACTGGTCGACTCCGACTTGCCATGATCTTCACGATCAAACGACACGGAGTGGCTGGAGCTGTGGGATACGCTGCTTTCCTGACTTGGGCTTCGGGTGAGAGAGACTGATTCAAAACTGGACTCTCCAGAGGACTGAGCCATTTCTGCCAGCCGCAGCCTCTTCTTTTTTGGTGGGAGTTTCTCTGCGGGGAGCTGAGAAAGGGTCTGGCTCCTCTGCGGCCACTGAAATTCCTCTGTTTTCTCTGGCTCTTTCGGAGGAGGCTCTGGCTCCATTTCTGGTCTGTCAGGCTCTTCTGTCACC
The DNA here is from genome assembly GCA_033628505.1 of Tringa tobata. Taxonomy (NCBI): domain Eukaryota; kingdom Metazoa; phylum Chordata; class Aves; order Charadriiformes; family Scolopacidae; genus Tringa; species Tringa tobata. The sequence goes on from JAHREE010000561.1 coordinate 1,534,182, forward strand.
AGAATCTCTGGGACCTGGATATTGGGCTGGCGTACCAGCTTGGGCTGCAGGGAGTGAGGGGGTCGGCTGTGCTGCGGTGCGGGCTGAGAAGAGTACTGTGTCAAGGGCTTCTCTTCTCCTTCCAAGCCGCTTGCCTGCTCAACAGAGTCAGACTTCTCAAAGGAGCTCGTATGCTGAATAACAGAGATCTCCTTGGAGGTTGTCCTTTTCTCTTTGCCCTCCACACCCGGAGCCGGTTTGGTGTTCCTGGAATGAAAGCTGGCACTGACATCAGAAGGTGCAGATTTACCCGGATCTGCTGGTGACTTCATGGATTCACGGGTCAGGTTTAAAGCGACGTCAGATGATGCTGGGTTGGCAAACTGAGTCCCTGGCCCCGTACTGGAAGAGGGAGTGTCAGACAACTCGAAAGCTGGAGGCTCCTCATCATCACCGAGACTCTTTTCCTTTCGTCTTTTTCGGAGGGGGGTGAGCTCCAAACTGCTCCCCAGTTTGTAATGCATCACCTGGGGCCATGTGTCAGGATCCGCAATGCCTTTCTCAGTCTCTGAAGAGGTATGATGGGAAGTGGAAGAACGAGGCTTTGAAAGCTGCAGTTCTGAACAGTAGTATTTCTTATGAGCTTCATAATTGTCCCTTTTCTTATACCGAGCACCACATATGTTACACTCATACATGAACCCTTTAACTTTCGGACCCTTCCGTGACTTTTTGGTAAGTTCGCTTTCCTTGGTTTCAGGCTCCTCGGGAGGTTTGGAAACAGTTTCTTTGTTCGCAGAGCTAATCTCCTCCGAGACATATTCTGTTCCCAAAGGTAGCTCAATAGCTGGTTGTCGTTTTAGCATTCGAGGATGGGAAGAAAATGCTTGACTGCGGCTTAAGACTTCAGGCTCCATGATGTGATCATCAAATGAATAGCTACCTCTAAAGGTGTGTGGGGAGCTTATAGTGCATGCAGCAGAAGGCATTGAGTGGCTTCTTAGGAGAGGCACTGTCTCTGTGGCACTGTGGGATTGCTGAAGTGACAACAATGATTGTTCGGGCTTAATTTTTTCACTGTGGGATGTCAATACTTTCGATGCATCCAACTGGCTACTGGAACCAGACTTGATATCGAACTGAAACGGTTCTCTATATACACCAGACTTTGGAGATTCAATGCTGCTACGTCTAGATAAAGAGCTTCTTCTAGGCTTAACACTATCTATTTCACTGGTATCTACAACAGCTTCATTAATTGTAATTAGCTTAGTGATGTGTTCAATAACCTGTGTTCTAGGCACAGATAACGGTACCATACTTGGTTTCTCTTCAGTAGACAGGTGCGGAAACCCCTGGGTTGTGTTTGCACCTAATGCTGCAGTCCTTTGCCCAATCCGACCGCATTTCCCAAAAATAATTTCTGCGTAAGATTTTGCATTGGTATTTGGGGGGCTGATCTGCTGCTCTGCACTTTCTGATCTCGAGAAGTAGCCCGACTCGGTACTCCCTTTGCTCCCGGGACTCAGGAAAGCTTGTTCATCTATCACCTTCTTCCGTTCGCTTAAGCGGAGTGCAAGCTTCTGCTTTATAGTATGGGTATCTTCAGATTTATGGCTCAGAGCATGGTCTGACGATGGCTCTGCAAACTGGGTGCTGTCCTCAAGAGACTGGGACATACTGGAATGAGACAATGAACATCGGTCATGGCTGGAACCTTGGCTCCCTCCGCTCAGCACACTACTGGACAACAAGGTGTGCTTCTGCCTGGGTGAGAGCTCTACCGAATGGCCCGACATCGTGCCCGTTTCCTCCTCTGAATCTGTGCTTTCTCCTTCTGTTGGCTCTTCGAAGTCCTCCCCACCAATCCTTTCCATTTCCAAGCTCGATGGATACATCTCTGCTCCAATCCCTGAGGCGAGCCCAGCTTTTATTCGATGAGCATGAGATTTCCTATGTTTATACAAATTGCTCTTCGTCTTAAAAGAAAAGCCACATGGAATGCAAGGGTATGGCCTCTCACCCGTGTGTGACCTGATATGTTTTTGGAGCACACTTGGCTTCGCACAAGGCCTGCTGCAGTACTGGCAAATATATTTGCCTGGTTTCTGAGGTTTCTTTTCCTTCTTGTGCACTTCCTCAGCTTGTTTTAAGGAAACCTGCGAAGGTCGAGGGATATAGACCTTTTGAACAGTCGGCATGTCCTCTCCAGGAATGATCGGTGAATGGGAAGGTAAGAGCTGGCCGTGGTGAGAGTGAAGCCCGGGTGATGAAAAGGAGCCAGAGGGACCTGGTCTTACTGGATCAACTAGCTGCCATGTGGGACCTTCGAGGACATGCTCTGGTTTCCCAGGAGACATAAATGCTGGTGACAGTGCGTGCTGCTGAAGCTGCGAAACGTGGGGAGGATGTTCAAAAGAGGAAGGCTTAGGTTGCTTCTGATGTCCAGTCTTCTCCTGAGACTCTTCTCTTGGAATTGGCAAAGAACCGGAAAAGTGCTGCTGTGGTATGATATCTCGAAGAGGGGTTCCTTGTGAAGAAGCAGAGCTGCCCTGGTATGTAGCTGCAGACGAAATACTGGCTTGGAAAGCCTCTCCTTTGGGAAGCCTCTTTCTTGGACTTTCCTCAGCCTTTTTTGTGCTCTTCTGGCTTTGTTCAGGATCCATGACCTTAAAAGGGTCTTTGAATGCTATTTTGGGAAGGTTTTGGCAGGCTTCATTTACGAATAATAAAGGTCTCTTCTGTAGATTCCCTGTTTTGCCTGCATTTGCTACGAAGCTGGAGCCACCAGGAGATGGTTGTTGATTTAAGATTTTACTAAAGTGTCACTAGTTGCTATTTGATTCAAAAAAAAAAATGTTTCAAGGTCAATAAAGTTCACATTGGTAACACATGACAAACTACTTCAAAGAGAGAAAACTTTCCAAAACTTTTAGTCCAAATATTTTCCTTGTGAACTTGGTTAAGGCTTTAAACCTTGCCATTTTATTTCAGTTGACAGTGGCAAGCCTTCAAAGTCAAGATGCAACCCACAATGTGTCTCTTGTTTGTTATGCAAACCTTTGAAAACTTGAGACTTTAGTGCTCATCTCATAATGATCTTTTTTTCCTGTGCAAGGAAAATAACACTGAACGGTGTGTGTCCCCCGTGTCTTCCTTCTGTTCCACTTTTGAGTTCAAAAGCCTTGGAAAAATATTTCCCACATTTCTGTAATTATATCCAAAAGAAAACAAACAGAAAAAATTACTTCAATATTTGCATTTAAGTAATTAAATGCTGCTACTTTTATAGAGGATTACAGTAAAGATTTTGCACAAAAAGAAATTCAGAATAACTGATTGAATGCCTACAATTCAGGAGATATTATTTTTAATGGTAATCTAAATATGAATTGCAGTAAGTCAGACCTCGGACTCATGCTCAGTTTAATGCACACAGAACCTGGCTCTGTAGCAGTAAGCAAAGACAGCAACTTGAAACACAGTTTTGAAAAATGTATTATAATGGTTTCAAACTTGGATTCCTTCTAATCTCCTGCAAATATTTATGGTTTTACAATTTCTATAATTATATTTCCCTTTCAAACAGACTATACAGTAAAGCTGATGAAATACAAAGCACCACCTAATGTAGGAGATACAGTCACTGACAAATAAAAAGCAAATCTTTTCTGCATAAAATCCGCTCTTAAGTTTGCAATAACCTTCAGTGTCATTTACAACAATAGCAGGTAAAGAGAAAGCACACACACTCTTTTACTGAAATGTTGCCTCTTTAATTTCCTGCCTTTTGCTACCAAACAATGGTGCAAATCCAACTTCTATAGCAAGCCCATATTTCATACAGGCAGGATGTCGAAATTGGCTGTCTGCAAAGGGGAACCCTTCTTACAATGAATCTGAATGGGAGGCACTATTAAACCTACCACCCCTGTCATTAAATACAGCTATTGATGAGACACTCGGGGAGGAAATACTCTGATTCCCCTGAAATAAAACAGCATCACCAAGAGATGGAATTTGGAATGGAAAATGGGTGGGTTACTCCTAAGGAAAATAAGGGTGGTGCTTTTTAAGGGAAGCAAATTGATACATGTAATTTTCAATGAGAAAAGAAGTGTCTTCCTTCTTTATGAAGCTATTACCTGCCTCAGGGTGCCGTGTCTTGCTATGACAGAATTGCCTTGGTTTTATTTGAGAAATTGCTCAGAGCTCTGCTGCTTTGCTCCTGCCCCATGCAGGGGGAGGGTGCATGGCTGGGGCTGAAATCTAAACCCAGCAGAACAGGGAAACACAGGGGACTGAGATTTTAGTGGCATAATGGCCCAACTTCATCATGAGGAGCAACAGTGAAGAGCCAGCAGAAGAGGCTGCTCGTGCTCAACATGGAGTCCTCCAAGGATTACCTGCTCCTTATTCATCGCTACAACCCTGTGGATGCTCCACATTCAAGCAGAGTCTGAAGATATGATAACATTCTAAGATACTTTACAACCAACTGCTCTTTAGAAAAGTAGTTAAAAACTGGCTATTTTTTGGACAGGATTGATTTAATCTAAACTTACATGCCGAAAAGTCAGGGTTCAAGTCCTTAGACACACCTCCCCACACTATCACTGAGAAAGGCAGGTGTCAACGAGGGACCCAACATGAGATTGACTACTTTGAGATACCTTCTCTTATTGACTGGATTAGTGGCTTACTTGGCCAGCTGTGACACCCGCATCTTAGGTAAATGTACGGAAAATCAGTCCTAGCCTTAAACTTCATTTTCCTTTGCCCAAATGGAGGTTTTGCTCCACTCCAGCAGGAGCTTCACATCTTCCCAGGACCTGCAATGCACCTGCGCTTGCCCCAGCTTGCTAAGAAAGGTGCCTCATGTTTTTGGGCTCATTGCTATGAGTAGTAATTAATTACATTTTGAAACTCCTTTTTAGAGAGTGCTGGCTCCTTGATGCTGACTAACACTGACCGTGGTCTGGGTTAGACTTAGAGCACTGTATTTACAACACAGAACTATCTGAAGACCGAAGACAGTTGTGGAGCTGATTTATCATGTTGAATTTTGCCCAAGATGCTGTTCTTTGCCCCACTCATGACACACAGAGCACATTAACTTGGTAGAAATGGATTTAAGCAGAGACTTTTTCAGGAATCGCAAAGTCTACACTGCCTCCCATGACCTCAAGCACTCACATTTGAGAACTGCCAACTCAAGAATGCCTGAAAGACATTTTAATACCATGTTTTCTCCTATAGCCTCCATATCCACTCCTAAGTGTATAATAATTAGGGTTGCGAGGAAGCTTCCTGAGATGATTCAGTATCATCCCAAATGTTCAGGCCATCCTCAACCTCCTCTGGTGAACACATGGGCCCCAGCTGATTTTGCTGGGAACTCTACACAGAAGTTAACATTTAAGAATTGGTCAACAAACAAGCACACCTGCTGCTTACAGCAGTGAGCACAGCCATTCTGGGGACGTTCAGGATACTTTCTACAATTTTTTTCCATTACTGGAAATGGCCCCTGGAATGTTAATGGCAAAAGATAATTCTCCTGTCTGGATGCAGTTACTCCAGGTGGATACCTCCCTAAGGAAAATTCAACAGCACAAAATAAAGTGGCAGAAAAAAAAAAAGTCCACCCAGCTAAAAATTGTAGGAGGGTTTTTCCCCTGTGAATTTGGAGGCACGGCAGAGGAGGAGAATGAGAGGTCCCCAGGATCTGGTTGCAGATGCCTAACAGTGCTCTGCCCAGCTCAGATACAACCTAGAGCAGCTGAGGAGCATCTCGTTCCATCAAAACAGATAAGAGAAATTGTTTCTGCTGTTCTCCCTTTGGCCTGATGCATCCCTCCAGCTGGCAGAGAAGAGGGGCTGCCAGGGGTCAGTCCTACAGAGCTCCACAGACAGCTTCCTACTGGATCCTTCTGGAAATCCAAATGGGCTAACATGGGTAGGAAAATCTACTTTTGTTTTTTTTTTTCTTCCCCCTTTCTCATTTTCCTTCAAGTTTCTATTCCCTTAACCTCAGTCCAAATCTATCTTCAGGTTTTAGCCTTTTAGTATTCATTACACTTTCCCAGTTCTCGCATTTCTTTCTCAGAAAAGGCACACCTTTTGCTTTTACTTTCAGCTCCACCTCCTGATGACCTGCGTAGCTTCTTCTCTCTGTCATGTGTTATGCCTCTACTATTTTTGCTTATCACTTTCATTTAGCGTGTATTCGGCCCTGAGCTCCCTGTGGGACAGCACAACAGCAGCTAATGCACAGCTAAGGCAATGCATGGCATTGGCACAGCATCAGCAAATCCTTCACAAAAAAAGTCACATGGATTTAATGGCACATGGTTTCCAGCTGCTAGCAGTGCATGTCTGTGGCCAAATCCAAAGTACAGGCACTAAAACTGGGGATTCCAGCTATTATTTCTATTCAAACATAATTTCTTAGGGTTTTACTTGAAATGCAACGGAGCGAACATGAACAGAAATGCCTGTTTCGTTCTCAGTGACAGAAACAAAGACTGACGCCCTGATGAAAGAAATCAATAACAAAATTCCTTCTGATTTTAATGGGGCCAGAATTTTACCCTAAAGCCTGAGGTAAAATGCTTAGAAATGCTCTTTTAGACAGTCACAATTGTTGGTATTTTGAATTACCTTTTTATGGCCGAGATGAATTCCTGTACAAAGGCCCACACAGACTCTCTCCCAATCCTAAACCTCCTCTCAGTCCTCCTTAAGGGTTTGAAGAAGAGTAAACCTGTCTCCATCAAGCCTTGAGCTGGTCCCTCTGTGCCTGGGATGATCACCACATACGTGCAGCTATGCACCCAAAAAAAGCTCTTTACCATCGGATTTGGGATTGAGACACCCCCCCATAAGTGAAGAGAAATGCTGGAGGCTGCACCTGGCACCCCAGCTCCAGGTGGAAGCTTCACTGACAAGGCACTGGAAGGCATCAGGACTTTCTCTACATCTGTTGGCTTCCAGAAGTCATTCCTTTGAAGTGACATGTGGAAAACTGCAGTGCTTGGCTTTCTGTCGCTTTCCTTTTGTTTCCAGGACTCTGAAACCTCTCATTACTGTGGTTCCTTAAAACCCTGCTGGTGGCAAAACTGCTGTTTGCAATACTCAAGCAGATGGAAGGATTTTCTCGGCTCTTTGGTCCTGTCCCAGCAAGATCAAAATCCAGTGTGATCAGTGGGAAACTATTACAACTTCGCTTTTTTTTCTATAGTTTTCAAACCTTAACTGCATTTTCTTCCATACACCAAATTTTACCCTGTTTTTAAGGATAGCAGGGTTATGGGAGAATGGTGTGCTACTGGAAAATGCGCCTGTTGATTCCTCATGATAAAATTTAAGCCATTTGGCCAATTTTAGACTAATGTAACCAATGACTAACCTAACTCATAAACACATTTTAAAATCTCACAAATTTTGTGATAGTGAAGGAACGAGGTAAAGCACGAGCCCCTGTTTCTACTCCACGGAAGGAAAGGCACAGCTCCTTCTTATTGGCAGACACTAAAATGTCCTGTCTGTGGAAAAAGCTTCATTCAATGTTTACTTCTTTTTAAACTATGGATGAATCAATATGGAGAGACACATCTGTAAGAAACCAGATCCCTTTTTTTCAGTAGGTCATGATGTTCCTTAGTTCTCATAGGAATCTGCAAGTCTCTGCTTTATCAAGGTGATGGGTGGTAGGGCATTCTGCTACCCAAGATCATGGTCTTTGCAACCAGATCCCAGCTGTAGCTTTGAATGAAAGCGCAGATGCCACCTTAGATGTTCAAGGTGATTTATGACTAAGAGGGATTAACAATGCAAACAGAGGGAGGCAATAGCAGATCTGGAGTCAGTAACATAAAACCCTGCTGCAGAACCCGGGGGACTCGCCAAGCAAAAGTTTCTCAAATATATTGAAGAAAAAGCAAAGCAAACCAGACAAACAGCAAAGCAAGTCCCGTTCCCAGGTTGAGCCCACTGCAAAGGGCAACGCACACACCCAGGGTAAGTCACCAGGGAAAAAAAAAATGAGATTACTTACAGTGGACTTGGTAGTCTGTAATTTTGAAGGTGTCTCTCTTTTGTTTGCCCACGATTCAATTCAGTCTGTAAAAGAAACAGCCCTGTTGGAATCACAATGTGTGTATGTTAAAATGCCACCTCGGCAGCGAGCACACGGGACTTACATCAGGTGCCCTGATGGAGAGGATTGCTTGGTAACCGAAACAGTACACAAACTCAGTCCCAACAGCTGGAGAAGCCTTTGGTGACTGTGTTCACCTCCTTCAGCATGTTTACCCTGATGGTGACCTGCCTGCTCCCAGAAAACGCATCACCACGGTGGATTCCTCCCCCTGGACCAGGCTGCGAGGGAAACCCCAGCCTGGCCAGTGCCAGCCATGGGAAGATGCAGATGAGACAAAAGCTCCACACCCTGGCATGGAGTTCAGGCATTGAGAATTCACATCAGCAGGCAGGTGCTGCAGCTCTTCCTCCAAAGCTCATACTTTGCCCTGAGTTTTATATTTAGAGCACCTTTAGTTTTAATTATGGCCATACTTACCTTCCAACACACTCCAAACACAAACGCATTGATCTACACGTGGGTCAGGCTTAGATAAAGGAAAGGAACATCCCAAGTGAAGCTCTACTTTGAAAAATGACCCAGAGTATTGCCTGTGCTCTGTGTATACTTTACACACAAAGAAAAATACATTTCCTTCACAGACACAAGCACTGCAATTCCACAGGGGAACGAGAACACACTGTTCCTCCAACTCAATGCCCCCATCACCAAATCCTGTGTTCGGTGATGCCCGTGCAACCCTCCCTGCAGCAGAGGGGTTTGAACCTGCCACCAGAGCTCAGCTCACAGAACACCACCATGATTCTAGGGAGTACTAAAGACCTCTCTCCTTTCCTACACGGTCACAGCATTTCTGAACTGCAGAACAAAGGGTGGCAGCACACACTGCTTACTAAAGCACCTCCAGAACACAATTCTGATTGCATACGAACCCTAGTTAGTATTTTGAGAAACCAGTTTAAGGTCTCTCAGACTCAGTGACAGATTTATGAAAGCTTCAAAGGTCTTTGTGTTCAGAGACAGCATCTCCTTCCACAACTGGCAGGACAATGTGTCTTTCAGAATCACGTGCCCAAATATTCTCAGAGTTTTGAGCTTCACTCCTGCTACGTTCTTCAACCTGCCTTCAACCCCAGATTGCTGCCACCTTGACTTTATCATAGTGTCCAACTCCGGCCTGCACCTTCCTTATCTCTCTGACCTCCTGCTATCACAGACCTGACCATGCTATTCGGATCTACACCTCCCCATCCTCTTCCTCCCCCCCCCTGCAGTGCTGCAAGCCCCATTGCCACCTCCTTGTGCTGATACCAGCTGCGTAAAGACAGGGTTGAAGGAGGAGTTCACCTCACCAGCCCCTTTCTCCTGAGAGCAGAACCCCTGGGCACGTGCTGGGACATCTCGATGGACACATGCACCTCTGCACACAGACACCAATTCTGCCCAGACAGACAGGGACATACAAACATCTGAGAAATAAAGAGTTTGGGAACTAAAGTCAGGCAGCCTCCTCTCACCTAAGGATAGTGTTCAACCACAACCATGAGAAAAAAGTCATTTTTTTCACCATTTGGCTTTTCATTCCAGTTCTCCTACGCAGACTCTTAGAAGCTGTAAGGTTAGGAAAAACAAAGCAGTGGATGAATGGTTTCATCCATCCACTGTGGTGCCTGAATGCAGCCTTTTCTCCTCCCAAATCCCAAGCTCAAAGTGGAAACAAGTTTGGTGAAGTGTCATAAACTCTGTTTGAACCCTGCAGCCACCACAAACCCTGGCACAAGGAGCACTCGGTTGGCTGGGAGAAGGCTGAAATTCCACCTCCCTTGGGGCCATGCCTCCTAGAATCCAGCCAAGTCTCTGACAACTCAAACCACTTAAATGCTGTTGGTATCTGAAATCAACTGGTGCCTCCATGCTGTGGTATGGACACAGCATCCACAAGAGAAGAGGTGCCCCCTGCACCGCCGTGAAGCTTTCAGCCACAGGGTGATAAAATACAAGACTTGACTCTCCTGTCCCTTAAGAAGGTGGATCCCATGTTCTGTGTCCCAAGTTACTGTCCCAGCGAATCACCAGCACAGTGTTTCTCCAGATCGGGCCGATCCACTCTGCAGCCAGGAGCCCAGAATCAAAGAGGTGAAACAAATGGGACCTTCAACCTGCAGCAGTGTGTGATGGTGGAGAGAGAAGCATGCCCTGGGTCCTGTTCCCACTTTCAGCCCAGTGCTGCAGGAAGAGACACACAGCAGCAGTTAGTGCTGATGGTTCTGCAAAAGCTCCTGATGTCCCCTTGCCCGTTTCTAGGCCATACAGCATCCTTATATCCACGATGTCTGCATGGACAGCCAGTCCTCAGGCCACCGCCTGATGCAGCGGGTAAGAAATTCCCCAAACCACTGCCAGCAATGGCATCATGCCAATTACGAGAGCAGTTTCTAGACTGGAGGGGGGAAGAAGCTGTGGGGGCCTTGAATCCTCCTCCCCTCTTCCCCAAAAGGCCATGAATAATCTGTGCTCCTCTCCCCTCTTCAACATCTGCTTTGGCTGGAGAAAGGAGAACTCTGCTCTAACCAGAGTTGAAGTTCTTCCAAGAAGGGTCAAGGTAGAGCAAGCCCAACCCCATGTGTGGGGGCAAGGGGATGGACCTCCACAGTGGCCCCCAGCCTCACCTTCCCCCCGTGCTGCCTCCCTGAGGGGGTACAGCTGATTGGAAAGAAGGAAAAAGCACATCCTCCATTGCTCAGAGTGACACTTGGGATTGACAAAAGAACACTCACTCAGTGCTCCTCCAGCTTGAAGATAAAATGAGTGTATCCACATGAAAGGTGAATATTCATCTCCATCCATGGCCCCCTCCCCTCTAGCCCCGCTTCCAACCGGTGTCCCACCCCACACGTGTCCCGGTCCCTTGACAGAGAGGGGTGAGGGGGCAGTGGGGCAGGAATGGGAGCAGTGGGGGGACAGGGGACAAGCAGGGAGGGGCTGCCCAGTGCCATCGGTGAGGATGGAATGTGAGATTTCTGTCCCAGGAAGCACCCAGCATGACACAGGTGAGCTCCACAGGTCTGATTGTTAGAAAATAAATAACTTTTTTTAATAAGGATTATTCTTCTTTCTTTTTAATTTTTTTTTTTTTTTTTTAAGGAAGCAGCAGCTTTTTGTTTTAAAGCTCCAAACAGGTATCTACCAACCTGATTCACACTTTTCTTTCTTAAACTCCTTTCACGCATACAACATCTGCCTAGCTGCTGCAGACTTGCTGAGGGGAGAAGACAATCCAGTGCTAAACCCAAGTGACTGGGGTTTAATTCCCACTTTGGTTACACATTTCCTGTGTGAAACTGGGCAAGTCATATCATCTACGGCCCGCGTTAGTCCTCGTTTCTAAAACGGGGATACTTCCTTCTTTCACAGATGTGTTGTGAGTCATCCATTAATGTCTATGAGGCCCTCGGATACTACGGGAAAGGAGAGACCCACAGAGATAAACAGGGATCCATATAACGAGAAACAGATGGGAAGACATCCAGGAGACTTTCTCTGCTCATTAAAAAGTCTAGGATCTAACGCTGGGCTTATTACATTTTCCTTACACCCCCCACGGTTTCAGTAACTTCCCTTGTCACCTTTCCAGGCAGCAAAGGGCACCAGGACCTGCACCACGAGGAAAGGTGACAATTAAAAGCAACTCTGCGCTTTGCCAGCAAGGCATGTGCAAAGGGTTAATCTATTTTCATAACTTAAAACAGTTTTGCTTTTTTTTTTTTTTCCAGAAAACCATTTGAGTCAGAACAAGAGTAATTATTGCAAAATCTGCATATTTCAGAGCTAAATATTCCCAGAAATATCACCACTGAAACTAGAAGGGGAAAAAAAAAAAAAAAAAAAGCAAGAAGCCCTGTGCAGCCTGGTGAGCATCACTGCCAGAAAGGCAGAGAAGGAGGAAGGCTCTTCACACCCCAAACCCAGATATGGCAAACAGCACGGGGAGCTCCTTTCCTCCAGGTCCCACTCATAAAACGCAGAAGACACGGCAGTTTCATCCTGCTTTAGAGGATACTCAGCTCTGCCCCATCCAGTTCAAACTTTTGGGAGAGTTTTAAGGCAGATCTGGTTCCTGCACACACAGCCTCGTGCATCCCACCCGGACCAGCTCCAGCCCACCGCAGGCAATTCGAGCACTGTTCCCGTGCTTAGGAGGGGGAGATTTCCGTAATGTCATTTCCATCATAAAGCAAAACTGGGATTTAAATTCAGGCTCCTGCAGACAGGAAGGGCATGCCAGTATAGCACTCATATTCCGGAGGACTTGTTGGATTTTTTTCACATTTGTAATGCAAATAATCCCGTTTTCCTGCAAACAAACTCAAGGAAACCAAGTTCTCTCACAATGTTAAGACAACCCTCAAGAACCATTCAGTGCTCACGACTGTGAAGTGGGATTATGTGCATCACTGTCGTGTCTCCTCCAGAGGATTGTAAAAATCTCTGCTGCTTTCACTTCTCACATGCTCATTGCTGCAAGAAAGTCATTAGTAAACTAATATTTTGAAACTACTGCTGTGTAATGATTCTTTCAAAATTCATCTGAATTGAACACTCCAGACCTGCCAAACCAAGAACGGGAAGCCAGCTATTGGCGAGATGGTGATTTTTTTCCAAGGTAATGTGTCTTGCATACAGCTAAAGCAGTAATTGCCTTTCCCCAAGAATACGTTCCCCCTGCTGAGACTTATGGTTAAACTCATGTATTGAGAAACCTTCCAAAACGTTTCTACATAGTTTCAAACCAGAGGAGTGGGGAAAAAAAAAAAAAAGAAAAAAAAAAGAAAGGGGACAACTACAGTTCAGATGGAGTTTATGATTTCTGCTCAATCTCATAATTGCAGGGTGAATCAGTGGGAAATGAGGTTTCAGTCAATACCACAGTCCTGGCCAGCAAACTTTGTAGAGATCAGCTGAAAATGGTTTTCCCCTGACCCTCCTCTGACTTACTGATGAACCTCACCCCAGAGGTTGCCTTGTCTTTCTTCCATGGATGGACACAGCCACCTCTGGCCCATCTTGCAGAGCACCACAGTGGTTGCACACTGGCTGCTCACTTCTCCATTTACCTTGTGCAAAAGCCAAGCAGCCAGTGGATATTGGAGATATCACGCAAAACCCAGGCAGATACAAAGAGGGTCCCCGATTATTTTGCTGCGTGAGAAGCAGAATCTTACTTCAAGATGAAGCTCACCCTTCTCCAGAGAGCACACACAGAGCCTAACCACTGAGATGGAGCAACCTCCTTCCATATCACTGTCCCTCAGGGTCAGAAAATCGATCCTGGCTCTTTTTATTTCCTGGTATAAGAGTAGCCTCTGTTGCTCCACAGTTGGAGGGCATGGTCTGTATCTGCAGCAAGTCACTACCCTGCTTCTCCTGCCCTGGAGGAACCAACTGTTCTCCTCACTGTCTGGTAAACTCAAGGCTGGCACGGAGCAGAAGGAAGTGCAGCACAGGAAGTTAAATGAAGAGATGAACCACAGTGGAGGTCAGGCTGCCAAAATGTTAAGAAACAGATAAAAAGGCCAACTTTCAGATATCGTACTCAATTCTGTCTCATAGCACAGGGCTGTGAGCAGACCTGTAAGCAGCCACAGGGACGAGATGGGGGTCCCAGCCAGACCCAGCGCACCCTTGCAGCCAGGCTGGTCTACAGAACTGTGGCAAATCAGCCAGAAAAGAGGTCACGAAGTTGACATTTTGCATGTACAGGATTCTGGGCTCGCTGCTTGCATCTTGCCAAGCCCCATGCAAATACACAGCAGAGCCAGGACCTTGTCGTGCTGCAGGCACAGTGATACACAGTCTGTATCTGACAACTAAAATTAATATCGCAGTAACACAGCAGTGATTTTATCACTCAGTGCGAAAAATGGACCCCAAACCAATTACCAAAATGGAAACAAGCTCATCCCAGCACTTTCCACATTTCGTTTTGCCCTGCAATGACACACAGCAAGTCCCAGGTCCTGGCGCCTACTCACACATCTGGACTGGGATGTCCATAAGGGGCCAGTTTGGAACCTCTTCTCTCACTGCCTTCAGGAGGACACTTAATGGAGTAAGGCAGGCAGTAGCCTGCAGCTTCTTAAATTAGAGGGTCAGTTAATCACTATGCAAAACGGTACTGAATGACAGGAAAGAGGCAGCAGCAAGGAACTCATGGCTGTGTACAACAATGCAATGAACTCCCATTCCTTGCAGAGTATTCTTATACAGACTTTGCAGAGTCTTTTATATACATGGATTTTGCCACCCATGACTTAGACCCCAGGCCAGAACACGTAACTCCTATAGGATTTTGCTTCGTAAGGACACAGAAAGCTCTGCGAAAAGCTTGTAACTGTGCTTTTTTTCAGCTTGGAGCTCGTAATAGTCCATTTAGCCTGCCAAAGCTCTCCAGAGCAGGGGTAACACCAGACGTAAGCCTGTCCGAGCCTCTTGCATGATGCTCATCAGCTGAATTAATACACTTTCCTTTCCAGTTTATTTTGCACTTCATGGGCTTCCTGAAAGCAGAATTCCCCTCAGGCTTCACTAAAGAGAAAATTTAAAAAAGAAAAAGCAACAAGTGTCACGGACTTGCTAACTCTACTGTTTAACTCAATCTCTGTTTTTCTGGCAGTTGGTTACTGCAGGAGTTGAAGCCATTCCACAATAAGGAAAATGAGGTATTTTGGTGTATTTCATTAAGAGAGGACTGTTTGTGGCTGATTGCAGAAGGGACCAGAAACAAAGGGCTGCTGGTGTGTTCAGGCATCAAGATGCTGCCTGGACCGAGTGCAAGCAGGGGCTTTGCACCATCAGTCCATGGACAACTCATCCTTCTGCCGTGGTGCAGACAAGTTTGCCCTCAGCATGTCCTTGCAAGCACAGACAGGTCAGTACTGCTGCCTGCAGGGGACAGCAGGTTTGTAGGACTGAACAACACCAAATGAGGAATTTGAAGACAATGAAAACAATAAAAAGAAACTTTTAATATGCAAATTTCATCTCCGCTCCTTGATAATTTTACTCTGCGAGCTATTACACAAACTGCTTTTTGTCTCATTAACAATAAAGCAGAAGCAATTAAGCAAAATGCAATAAAACTTAGCAAAATAAAATTAAAAGACTCCAAGATTATTGTATAACCTCACTAAAATGACAAAGTGATCTTTCAAGTTGGCATCACAAAAAGCTTCAAGTTTGCTTTGAATACAGAAGCAAGAAGAAGAAATGCTACAGGAGATGTCTCTATACCAACAGCATCTCTCAGTGGGAGCAGAGGTCGCCAGTGGCTGCGAGCTGCATTATAATTTATGCCTGTGCAAAATTGCAGTCTGAGCCCACAACAAGGCTCCATCTCTTCACACAGTCATAAAGAAACAGGGCAATGAAGCATCTGCTCCTGAAACACATTTGCACCTTTGTGTGTATCTACAGACACATCAAGCCACGCAACACTCAAGCAACTCGTTGCTTTAATTGACAAAACAGCAATAACTGCTAAGGTTTCCTCAGTTTGGGTTCCCTGTCCTCTCAGTGCCACCCCATACACACACCCAGGCTGCTGCCCTTTTCTACAATGACCTCATGTTTTTTCCTGATGAATTCACATTTGTGCAAGATGACACAGGAGTTTCAATTTTCTGCCCTTCAGATCTGCATTAGGTCTGAAAACCTGGGTGTTCTGGAAGCAACATGTTCGTGAGATGGTAGAGCTGGGCTGCAAACACTGGCTTACAAATGCACTGTCCCCTCACTGCAAGGTGAGCAGCTCAAGAGGTGGCAAACCGAAACCATGACCTACCACCTGGAGACAACGTGGTGGTCTACCTCAGGATTCAGCCACCTCCACCCACCCTCACCCTCACCACACGTGCGTTTCCAAGGCCCTGCACACAGAGGAGCATCTTCCCGTTGGTTGCTGGCAGCAGATGAAGCTGCTCTGACAGCCAGGACTGCCTGGCACACGGGAAACAAACCAGAACCCAGCTGGGAGCAGGAGCAGCAACTGCCCGAGCCAGGGCTCTGCCCACGACACATGTGGCATCTCGGAGGGGACCTCTGCTGTAATTCACCAACGGGTGCCAGGTTCATGTCTGTAATACACTGCAGACAGCCTATCTCTGCTGTTCATACTTTCTTTTGGCTAACCCACACAGAGTCACTTCTTTTTTTTTTTCCTTTTAATGTTTTCTGGTTTATACCTTAAAAGAAAAAAACATTATATATCGATGGGGTTTTGTCATTTCCCTCTCTGAGAAAACAAAGTGAATTCACAGGGTTTTACCAAACCCTTGGAACACGCCAAGGGGCTGCGACCTTCCAGAATTTAAATGCCAGTCACTGGTAAAGGTGAGAGGCGTTTGAAAGGCAGCCAGGAAAATCTGGAGGATCACATTCGACGTGTACAATACCGAAATAAGCCAAAAACATGCAGGCCACAACCTCCAGCGCTGCTCGCGGAGACGACTGACTGCCCTGCTCACCGCAGGGTCCGCCCACAGCATCGGCAAAAACTCACACGTACTCAGCAGAAAGTTTCCCCAGAAAACACAAAAAAAAGCTTTGCCCTCTCAGTGTCCTGATTTTATTTTTTTTTTCTCAAAAAAAGAAGAGAGGGATGGAGGCTGATAAAGCAGCCCTGCCGTTGCTCTGGCTTTAGAAAACAAGGTGCTGACACAGGACCAAAGCCAAGATGCTCAGTGCTGAGTTAATCCTCCAGCCCTGCCTTGCTAAGCCAGGTCCCAGGAAACTGGGGGGGGCAGAAGGGAGGAGAAAGGAGGAAATCACTGATCACGCACAAAGGGAGCAGAAAGAAATCACTTTTGCCCAATAAACTGCCATATCAAAGCACGTAGGAATGGCACTATCTGTCTTGAATTCTCACACACTCCCCTCAGAAAAACCCAAACCCCAAACCCACCATAAAGGACCATAACCTTCCCCAGGACAGGCTGTGTGCTGCTGCCACCAGCACAGGGACGGAGTTACAACCCCTTGAGCACAAGGGACAGGCAGAGCCAAAGGATCTGAATTTTGCATTGCAGGGCATTCCTATCATTTTGATAGCTCTGGTAGGAGCTCGACCAGAGAAGACCCAGTTCTCATGGCACCCAGACTCATGGAACCATCTGATTTGGAAGGCACCTTTAAGATCCTCAAGTCCAACGATCAACCTAACACTGCCCAAACCACCACTAACCCATGTCCCTCAGCACCACGTCTGCCCAGCTTTTAAATACCTCCAGGGATGGTGACTCCACCACTGCCCTGAGCAGCCTGTTCCAATGCTTGACAACCCTTTTTCTGAATAAGTTTTTCCTAATATCCATCCTGAATCTTCTCTGGAGCAACTTGAGGCCGTTTCCTCTTGTCCCACGGCCTGTTCCTTGGGAGAAGAGACCGACCCCCCCTGGCTACACCCTCCTTTCAGGGAGTTACAGAGAGTGAGAAGGTCTCCCCTCAGCCTCCTCTTCTCCAGGCTGAACACCCCCAGCCTCTCCTCACAAGACTTGTTCTCCAGAGCCCTCACCAGCTCCGTCGCCCTTCTCTGGACAGGCTCCAGCACCTCAGTGTCTTTTTTTGTGGTAAGGGGCCCAAAACTGGACACAGTATTTGAGGTGGGGCCTCGCCAGTGCCCAGCACCAGGAACAATCACAGAAATCGTGCTATTTCCATGCTACCCAGGGCGAGATACTCGGTTTTCACACCTGCAGTTAGCCTAGAGGCTCCAGCCAGAAGAAAGCACTTTTCTTTTCCACACAGCAAAAAGGAAGCTTATATTTTTTGCCACCCTCCCCCAGATGAGGGCATGCCAGGTGGGTAACCCCTGCGGCTGCGAAAAGTTTGCATCACTTCAGGTCATGACCTTCCCAGGTCTCATGGGCTCCACCAGGATGGGGAAGATGTTGGTATTTTGCGAGAAGGTCTGCAAGGAAATCCAGAAAACGGCTGCCCTGCCCGCAGGGAGCAGCCACATCAGTGTCCCCAGGCTGGGAGGCTGCTGGAAGTTTGTGATTGAAATCTGAGGACCGGCCATTAAAGAGCCCATAAGCGCTTCTGGGCAACCACAGCCTGAAATTCCCACACTGTTGGAGAGGAGGTTTTCCTTTCCTTGATGCCCTGCAACGTTGCTACGTGCTCTCTCTCAGTTGCCCTCTCCATGCACAGTGTTCCAGCATGGGAAGCGATGCATTGAGTCAACCATGTTCCCAAGTGCTCTAATATCCAGCAAGGATAGAAGACACTGTAGAAATACAAATACTTCATTAATTATCTGAATTAGGATGATGCAAAAGCAGGATGTACATGGGGGACTTACTGTGTCTCTACACAGCCTCTGAGGAGAGAAAAAATAAAAATCAGATCTTCCTAAGTAACACGTTACTTGCTGGACACAGCACCAATACACAATGCTGTATTGTGCCAGTCTGCATCTTATTTAACCAAACACAAAGAGAAGATGCTGAAAGATTTCTGTCTAAGTGACAGTAGAAAAAAAAAAAAAAAAACAAACCCTGGAATCTCAGTGGAAATAACAGGGAAACTTCCCCCACTGATTCAGGACCAAAGACAATGGGGTTTTTCCTATCCTCAATGAAAAGAAAGTCAGAAAGAGAAGAAAATGGTCCTATTATTCCCTACAGGCAAAAAGAGAGCTTCTGATCCTATCACCAGGCTGGCAATCTCCTATTTACAGAAACAGTCTTGCCTCATTGGGAGCATATACTGACATTCGTTTATGTTTTGTCACATAACAGAAATGGTGAAAAAAAATAGAAATACATATTACACACACTAAACGAGTACCTGCCTGTCCCCAGTGCCACCCTCACCTTGAAAACTTTCCTTGCTAAAGACTTCGCTGTGTCATGTGGCAGGGGAATTGGTAGAAAAGTCAGTTTAATTAACACAACTTTTCTCAAGATAAGTATTTTTTTCGGGCAATGAGGAGCTGCTGGAAGCAGATCGACCAACGAACGCAGGAGGAACTGCAATAGATGGTGCAGCTCATACCATTCCTCTTCCCCAGCACCGCGCCTCCAACCTCCCTTTGAAAGGACAATATATATCCTGCAGATGTCTGTGCACACACACACATCTATGTACATTAGTGATTCCAAATTAGAAGTTGCAAAGCTCTTTGCAAACAGCTACAATGGGTGTGAAGACACATCACCGTTGGAAGACCCTGGTGTTCCTCACACCAACGGCATGGAGGTTCAGAGGGAAATGTCACGTTTCAGAGATCTTGTACTGCCAGTAAAGGCCAAGCCAAGTCACAAAAAGCAGAAATAATTTTAAATCAAGATATACATTTGTTTAACAGGAAAGAAAGAAAAAACATGACTGAGTTTGGAGGGAATGTTGTTAGCTTTGTAGGAAGAAAAGAATCAAGTCTGGACAGTGTTTGCTTCCTTGTCATCACAAGCTCTACAAAACTCTCTTGTATGCACATACAAAAATACACCTTATGCCAGTGAAACGAAGCAGCATTTAATGAGAACCAGAATGTATTTTGGTTAATTTCCAGGTGATTGGCCTCTTATTCACAGATACTTCTTGTAGGTGAATGCAAATATTTACATAGGGACCCCATCGGCTGTGTGTCCATCTATTCTGTTTTTTCCCCTCATAAACCTGTTCCTCAGGAATCCACAGCACAGCACTCACTGGGGGATTAAGAGAAAACCCAGAGCAGGATTTTTCCACATCTTTTCTACCCCAGACAGGATCTCCTCCACACCGAAGAGTTCCCACTCTTTTAAATCCGATTGGATTAAAGTATCAATCAAAAATTCTCCATCCCTGACTCCTACACAGGGATGCATGTTAGACCAAATATTGGCTCTGGCATCTGCTGCTTCCACTGGACTGTTATGGCTCTGCTGGAGAGCTGAGGTAGTTTGGGATGGGGAATCCACTCTCCACATTGGTGGGACAAATGTACTGAGGATACAGCACTGTGGCAGGACAAAGAACAATTCTTTATCAAAATGAAGACCTGGAGAATTCTGCCCATGCCTGAGATATAACAGGCATTCCTAGCTTTAAAAGTCAATTTAAAACCCAAAAAGCCTGGTGCTCCCCTCTGAGTCTCCAGGCTGCTTCAGATAACCCCACTTCCTCACATTTTCCTTCCCTTTATCTCTATAAATGTTCCAAAGAGGAACACACTTCGGGGTGCAGACCTGGAGTACAAAGCCATATGAGTCCACCACAACACTTAGTTTGATGGCTGTTGGTCATGCATGGACTTGGAAAGAAGGACAAGCAGGAGGATCCACCCCGAAAGAATTTGCCCTACGGGTCCCCTCCCAACCAACTGCACAAAAACGTCTGAACTTCACAGAGTGGGAACGGCCTGGGTGATCTGCATTTGGGGCCACCTGAATACATCAAAGGACACCCCAGAATTCACGAGAAGCAACTCAATCTTGTGACTTTTATTCAGTCATTAGTTTATCGGGCACTAAAATCTGCCCAATAAATGTACCTGCAGGTGGAGCTGGTAAATTGAGAAGCAACACTGAGAGTCACCAATTTTGTTGAAAGCATGGGGGAAGTCACAGAACTTACCCCAAATCAAAAGGAATCTGATCTTATGTACAGTTCCAGCAACATTTCAACAGGAACTGTATATGCTGCCATCATATCCACAGACCGAACAAATTATCCTAATGTATCAAAGCCCTAAGAAAAATTATATCTTAATGTAGATCAGGAGAATTAGACGACTTCATTGACACACAGCTCCACTTTCTAATCCTAAGATTTATGGAATTTGTTTCTAATAGCTAATGAACTAAGAATCCGCCAATTATGTGTACAATTATTATTATACATCTAATGAAATAAAGTGTGAACTTCTGTTTAATTAGAAATGAGCTCACGCTGGTGACCAGAGACACCTTTAAAATATCTTTCAATGCTTCACAACTGAGCTCATCAGGGCTTTGAGTTGGAATGGCATTAAGGAAATGATATGAAGGTCAAATATTAAAGATTTCAAGGCAAATTAAGTATTTTTCAAAGCCTGGTCCCACATCCCTAGCAAGGAAGGGGATATATTTGTGTGCAGAGTCACCCAGGAAATCTGAGACCATATTCCTTCTGCTCAGCACAGGGCCCAACAGAAACTAGTTGGGTTTCAAAACGTTTATTTGCTGATATTTTTTTAAAAAAATTAAATGTCTTTGGCAAGAAAAAATGGATAAAGGTTTTTCATTAACACTTCCAAACAAGCTTTTTTTTTCTTTAAAAGCAGGTTACCTTTTTCTAAGAAATTAAAATAACAGATCTTAAACCCAGATCCAGAGATTACTTGTATACCTCAGCTACTGATCCAAAAAGCCTCCTGCTTTGCGAAGCCTCAAGAGGAAGAATGCTTCAAAACACCTCACCTAAGAGGAAATCTCTAACTGATTAAACAGCTAAGAGATCACACAAAACCCTCCTTATTTTAATGTAAGTGAGAAATTCTTGGGTCAATGGCCACAAATAGCTACACATCTGAACTTTAGATTAAGTGGCTACTTTAAAAAAACTCACACATTTAAAAAATTAACTTAAAACCATCAAGCCAACACCTGTTGGCAAAACAGATCTTCAGCCAGCGTTCATCTCTCCTCCTATCTATGTTGTATCAGCATAAAAAATAACAAGAGAAGTTTATGAGAGTATTGACACCCCAGTTTTTGTCCAGATGCTTTGGTTAGATCTAGTGAACCTCCTGTTTGGACTCGCAATGGGCTCTTCTGGTGTATTCCAGAGCAGCAATAATTTTTTCCAAAGTACTGTGTACAAAGCACTAAACCTCTAACCAGCAACTCTTTCTTTAAAGGGCTACTGAAAATGACCCACACCTTGCTCCAACTTAACATAAAGCCCACTCCCATTACTCCTAGCATTTTCTGGGTCCAGGGACTGACAATTGCCTGTTAAAACCACCCTGAACAGAAGCACCAAGTGCTGTAACAAGACTTTTGTCTCCACCTTCCCCTCAACGTGCAAAACAACGTCTGTAGACCAGGCAAGTCTGAAATTGCCTCCAGCCTCTTTAGGAAAGGTTTTAAAAAAAAAAAAAAATATATATATGTATTAAAAAAAAGAAAAATCTATTAAGGGGCCAGCATTCCTGCTTTATGCCTGAGCATTAGCAGGCAACAAAAGGAATAGCTACAGGCCTTGACAGGAAGGGAGCAGACCTTCGTTTAGTGGTGTAGGTCTGGTTTATGGCGGCTGTCTCTGCAGACACCGCTGGCTGGCTCCAGGCAGCAGACGGAGGCTGGGTTTGGCTGCTCGGCAGCCCAACAGGGCAGTTATGTCAGTACAAGCATAAAACAGTGGGGGACAGGTTCAAAAAAAGAGGTGTCGGAGGAGGTTTGTGCATGCCCCTGAACAGACGGCTCCAGTCACGTCTTGTTAAGGAGGGGAACTGGGAGATGGCTCGTTAACGTAACGAACGGCGAGGCCGGGTCTGGAGGAAGAGTTCATGTCTTTAAATAGACCAAAGGCTACAGTCGGAAACACCCAGACAAGCTCTCAGCCATGCCAGCCCTGCTGCAGGTCAATAACACTACAACTTTTGCAAGTCATTAAAAAAAGAAAGGAGCAGCTCTCGCCCTGCTGGGGTGGGTGAAGGAGGTGCAGGGGGAGGAAAGTCCCCGCAGCCCCACGAAAAAGGGCAGGGAGCTACGAGATCTTCTGCTTTTCTCTGCGGCCCGCCCCTCGCTCAGCAAGCGGGGCTGCAAGATCAGTAATTCTCTCTCTGCACGTTTCCTTTCGGTTGCGATCGCCGTTTCTGGGGTGTGCCCGGCAGCTTTGGGGAGGGCAGGATGTGGTCCCACACCTCCCGCGCGCAACACACAGCATCCCAGTCACAGCCCAGCACCCTAAGGGCTCGGAAACCCTGCAGAAATCTGCTCAGATTTCCCCCGCCAACTCCTCCACCACCTCAGTAGTTGGCCACAAGCCACCCAGGAGTTTCAACCCTCCGCTCCCGGGTCGCAGCCAGCGATGAGGACCTCGATACACACCACCCAACGTGCCCGCGGCGTTGCCCGTGGCTCCTCCATCGGGCAGGGCNCCAGCACCCTAAGGGCTCGGAAACCCTGCAGAAGTCTGCTCAGATTTCCCCCGCCAACTCCTCCACCACCTCGGTAGTTGGCCACAAGCCACCCAGGAGTTTCACTCCTCCGCTCCCGGGTTGCAGCCAGCGATGAGGACCTCGATACACACCACCCAACGTGCCCGCGGCGTTGCCCGTGGCTCCTCCATCGGGCAGGGCTACAGACCAGAAGATGGTGCTGCAAGAATGGTGGAGACACAACAAGCCTGACCTGAGCTGGGGTGGAAGATGCTGAATCATCCATCCGTCGCTTCACAAAGCCCCACCGCCTACCGAAGCCGCTCACCCGAAACCAGCAGGCTCCAAAGCTGGAGGAAGCCAAGCCATTCATTGGGCATCCGTGTAGAAGCCCTCTTCTGAGGAACCTGAAATTATGACCTTGGTTTTCTGCTCTGCAGAATTTTCATCTTTTAGTCTTTTACATTCATTCATGAAGAACAGGATTGTGGGGGAGGAGAGCCGTAAATACAGCCCCTTGCTGGTTGCAGAGAGAAGATGCTTGGGCAGACGAGCAGCATTCTCACCACACACCCAAAAAGAGAGAAACCTGCCTTTTTCCCTCCCCTCCTCCCCCCTTTTTTATTTTTTTTCTCCTAAAAGTCAGTTTGGAAAATACTGTTCATCATCACAGCCAAAGTAAGTGGCATTATTACAACTAAACCTGGAGTATAAGAGAAGGGCCCTAGATATAAAACAAATGATCATCAAAAAAAAAAAAAAAAAAAAAAAAAAGGAAGTTTAAGCCCGGATGCAAAAGTGTTAAATTAAAACTACATCAACTGCATGATAATTGCACAAGAGCTTGTTTGTTTTCACAGTGAGATTCTGCACAGCTCACAAACCAAATACTATGACCTGCGGGGGATCCATGGGCTGTCCTGTGATGCCAAGTCCTAACGGCAATGAACTGGTGTGCAGTTAGTCCAGCATTTGTCTTGGGAATTTCTATTCTTAGCCTGAGACTGAACAGCAAACAACGTTCATGCTCACATTTATGGACCAATACAGATGGAGAATTTCAGGAAAAAAAAATATACTGTAGTCAAGGCCCTTGATTTTTGGGAATAAGCATTTCCAGGAAGATTAGAAGGTTGATTTTCAAAATGTGACGACACAATCTCACACGGTCTTCAGAGATCCTCAAATCTTAAGACCAGGAGATAGCATGATAAAGCCTGACCTCCCGCTAAACAAATGTTTCTGCATCAAGCTCATTACTTGTCCTTGACCTTCAAAATCTCTTACGAAAATAGAAAACAGTCTTGATTTAAAGACTGCAAATGGTGGTAGAAGCAGCAGTTCTCAGTTAAGGTGTTCCAGTGATCGATTTCTTCTCTGCTAAGATTCTGTTCCTTTTTTCTAGGCTTGCTTGGTCTAGCTTCACTGCCCAAACCCTGCATCTATAAAATTAAGTACCAGAAATTTTTTTATTGTTGTTTTTTGCTCTTCGAGGAGAAATACCCTGACTATCACAAGCCAAGAACAGATCTTTGTGGGTCTTTCCTAAAACCAACCATATATGTTGTAATCCCGCACCTACAATTACTACTTGAGATCTATTTGGGGTAAAAGACACATATTTTAAATTTTAGACCTTACACAAACCAAAACACAGAGAATTCTTGGAAACATGCTTCTTTTCAATCAGTCTCCTATACATCTTACACAAACTTTCTAGCTGCAACTGGTTTTGCGGTCTGCAGAGGCTGACTGTGACACTGTGGAATGGCTTCTGATGAGCAGAAATGGTCAGGAGCCAGAAACCATCATCATTTTCTCTGGTCGTGGGGACCCTACAGTGCCGAAGGTCAAAGGCAAAAAAAAAAAAAAAAAAAAAAGAGAGACATATTTCTATTCTTTGCAAACTAGCTGACATTCCAGTCCCCACATCTGGCTCTCCGCCAACGGCAAAAGTCATGTTATTTTTTTCTGTAGCACCAAGACTTTAAAATGTTATTCTTAAATACTACAAACAAGAGGGAAAAAAAGATATTTTATTTTTTTTTTCCTAGCAACTGCAGAGCTTAATAATCACAGAGCACACGGTACCCGAGACTCAAAGTTCAGCACGAGGCAACCATCAGTTGCAGTTTCCCTATTAGCTCCCCAGTGCCCAGCTCGAGGACCGGGGACACGGGCTGTTGTTTTTAAACACACGTTGCAGTTACTTAAAGCAACAATAAATCTGCAGGGCTGTTCTAGCAATTTAAAAAAGTCAACCTAACGGGGAAGCAAATTCGTTGGCTGTTCCATCTGGCTGGCAGATTGGACGGAGCCACACTCGCTATTTTAAGAGGGACTGGGAGCAAGGTCAGCCATTAAGACCAGCTTCCCCAGCAGCACGGAGGAACTGGTTTACTAGAAGACACTGTATAAATATTTTGCTGAGCTGCAAAAGGAGGAAGCTTCCCCGGCCCCAGGCTGACATGTGTCATGATGAGTTCCCAGGCACAATGCTCAATGAATACTATTATACCAAAGGGTGTTTATTTCACATCGCAAAGCAGTTGCCAGAACACACAATCACGCGTCTTACCCGCCAGCCCTGCAGGAGAAACTCCTCTCCGAAAGAGAATGAGACAATTATGTTGGAATTAACTCTTTGGCAGCGGCGACGGGACTTCCCCCAGTCCCTGCACGGCTCCAACCCCTGACCAAGAAGCGCTGGGGGCAAAAACGTTACCATTGACGTCCCCCCGCGCCCTGGTGAGCTAATTAAAACCCTGAATTTCAGCGCAGGCAGGTGAGACAGGAGCTCTTTCCACTTCTTCACTGGTTTCATTATCTCACCAGCTTTGATGCTCTGCAGATGGTCTCTTGCCCTTCCCCACAAGGCAATGCAAGGAACAAACTTGTCTGAAAGGGCTGTAGGACTGGGCAGACCTAATCAAAATTTGAAGGGTTTTTATTTCCCTGGGGTATTTCTTTTTCACTCTGATTGTCATTTTCTTAATGAAGACAAATGAAGGAAACACCAGGTTAAACAGCCTCTATCCTTGCAAGTAAAAACAATACGCCTCTGCCCAGCCTCAGCAAAGGTCCTGCCTTGCACACTTTTGCCTTGATAACAATTCTGATTTTCTTTAACTGTTTTTGCACCAGGGTGACTGCTGTCTTTGAAGCAGCCATTCCTGAAACGCACAATAAATAAGATCAGAATTAGGCTGAATTTTACCCTCTGCTCCTACCCCTACTTCCAGTTCGAAACTTCACAAATTTATTGAGCAGCATGTTCTACACCAGGTTCCCACGTCCAACACCAGCAAATCCTAGACAGCCTCACAAAAATAGAAATGCATCTTTCCTGTGTTACGGCTGAAACACAGGATCCTAGAGAGATGTTGCATGACAAGCTGGTATCAGAGCTGAGCCCAGACGTCCTGTTTTGCCTCCTTTTATCATGATAAACTTCTCTTTTTCCATTCTAAAGAAACTTGTTGTAAGCAAGCAATGATATTTTCCTCCCACTTCCCATGCAACAATCTTTCCCTTGAATTGTGTGGTGGAGCCTCATCACTTATTCCAGGAGGGCAAGAGGACCACTGTCTGCTTCACTGCAGCACGCTGGAGGTTAATGTCACCACAGAAGCTCTAGGAAGCAAGAGGTCTGGAGGCTGCTGTCAAGCTCTGAATGTGACCCTGAATGTCACATTCATATGGGAAGAGGAGGAGGTGGAAGATTGCAGACTAGCATCCAATCCTCTGACACCAAGAGGGCTTTCACCTCCAAGAGAACAGGATTAGATCATGAGGTTGTGTACATCATCATACAGCCTTTCATTTCTGTGATCTGCTCTCCTGTTGTTTAGCAGTGGGACGCGCACGTCTCCGCGTGGCCAGGAATTTTTTGGACATTTGTGGTATGCAAGGATACCAGTAAAGTCATCACCTTAAGTAATAACTCTCCCCTGTGTCTTCCCATGAAGTGTTAACTTTCTGTGCCAAAGCAGAAGTCAGGAGGAAGAGAAAAGTCACATTTGCAACTTCCATGGGACAGGCTCTTCTCTTTTGCACACCAGCTTTTAGTGCAATGTCACCCTGGAACATGACTTGGCATGACAGATGCAAACAGGCCTTCTTCAACTCGTGTTTCCCTTTGCCAAGGTGCACCACTGAGAGGACACTGTCTGGTTCTTGCAAGAGGAAGGAGCCAAAGTACAACCTGGGAGCCTGGAGTTAATGTCTCATTAGCACTGGATGTATTACTGGCAGCATGAGAACAAGTTTTCTGGGTGGGGTAATGGCAACCTTACACCTTCCATGATCCCGGTTCAACAGTGTGTGTGTGTGCACGTGAACACCCTGCAAAGCAGCACTCTCTCTTTTGTTCCCCAAAGCTGTTAGGTCCATGGTTGCAATCCCCATGGCCATTGAGGTGTTGACACATCCCACTGCCTACAAGAGGTTTTGACACAGACATGACACGACACAGCTGAGCCTACTGTTGCTCTGCTCCAAACCTACAGGAAGAATAAATGAGGGCTTTGCCTTCATCATGGCAATTATTTCTTCAGTACTGATGTCCCAGAGCTGGTAGACTGGAGATCCTATGAGGACATGCTGAGAAAGTTGGGGTTGTTCAGCCTGGAGAAGAGAAGGCTTCGGGGAGACCTTATTGCAGCCTTTCAGTTGCATGTCTGAGTACTTAAAGAGTACTCAGTACTTTAAGTACTTTCAGGACTTAAAGAGGGCTTATGAGAAAGATGGGGACAGACTCTTTAATAGGGCCTGTTGTGACAGCACAAGGGGTAATGGTTTTAAACTAAAAGAGGGTAGATACAGACTAGATATAAAGAAAAAGTTTTTCTACAATGAGGGTGGTGAGACACTGGCCCAGGTTGCCCAGAGAAGTGGTGGATGCCCCATCCCTGCAAACATTCCAGGTCAGGCCGGACAGGGCTCTGAGCAATCTGATCTAGCTGAAGACTAGACGGCCATTAAAGGTCCCTTCCATCCCAAACCATTCTACGATCACAGTTCTTGAGGTATTTGGCCTTTCAAAGAAACTTGACTTCAGGACACAAACTTTGAGATCCTGCCACTCTCATGGACATACTAGAACCACTGTTACTGACAGTCATTTGTATAGCCCCCTCAGGGAACTTGAGCCACTTCTGCTCCTTCAATTCTTTTGGTGATTTCTCCTTACTCCACACTCATCCCTAAATCATCAGTGTGCACTGACCACAAGAGATGACACATCTTAGTGTCAGGCAAGAGGCCAAAAGTTTTCTTTATAAGCTGCTCACATGGGTGGCTGGGCAAGGGGAAGCCATGAAGTAGCTCAACAGAGAAGACTTCTTGTTCTTAACGTTAAAACCAGTGACCCCGTTTCACGTGCTGGGAGCTGGAACAGCAAGGAAGCTGTTCCCCCCAAGATGTTGAGATATTTCATGACAGTGTGGGAGTCGTTTTCTGCTCTCCAGATACTTCTGCAATGCCTACCGCCACCTCACCCGATATCTCCAGCTCTTGAACTTCTTTCCCTGCAGCTCTGAGCACGTCCAACAAGTTTTAAATCTCCACCCTGTTTCCCAGAGGAACCATCTCTTTCCTCATTACTTCCCTTAGCCGTTATTTCTCATTCGATGTGACAATGCCATCAACTCTGCAAAGCACTGTGGGACATTGTCCATGTACAGAACGTGTTGTATTAGCTACCAGACACCACCAGGAGAAAGAGTTTGTCCTGTGTTTAATGCAACACCTCAGCCTTAGGGGAAAAGCCAGCAACAGTAGAAAAAGTCCTCAGAAAAGTCCTCGTGATCGTACAGACCTTCATGTACAATCAGCTACTCGCCTATGATGTTTCACCCCAGGGTAAAACTAGTAAGCTCGTCTTCTTTCTATGAATCATCTTCAGAAAACAGCCCCAATTAAAAATATAAAACATTGCTGCCACAATACCAGCTTGTGCGGGGATTTATTTTTAGAAGCAGCTTAAAATAGAGTGTGTGTTACCTTGTTAAAAAAAACATCGTCTCTCTATTTTAGTAAAAGATGACCTAAGAGCAGCAATACACACTCCTGTGCGGAGAGGCACTTCACACCCTGCACCACGGCTTCTGAGACACCATTATTCAAGAGAAAACACTGAGAAAAAAGGAGGGAAGTCCAAAATTGGTCTTAACACCTCACTGTCAATGCAGTAAAACACCAGGGCTTAATGAGAGGAGTCTAAAGGGATGAGACATGAAGATTTTGGAAATAACAATGCATTTCCCACTAAAAAGTGAAAGCAAAAAGCTGCACGTAACTCTGGGGAAGGAATTTGGTTTCTGACAGTCAACCCTGGCTCTGAAAGAGACTCTGACACAATGTGGACTCTTGATTTGAACCACCATTGCCGCTGTGAAACTAGGTCTCAATGCAAAGACTTAAGGATCTGCCACCTCCAGTCCACCCTTGTGAACCAGTGAAGAGAAAAAGAAAGGAAAAGATCTCTTGGCAGCAGCGTGTATCCCTGAGGCATCACCCCCAGCATCGACACCGAGGGTGCCCTTTCCCTGAAACAGGCTCCAGCTGTTTCCTGACACAAGGACTTGAGAGGGCATCACATCCTCAGTTGTCCACCAAAAACCACAGTGGATAATAAAATCTCTGCCAAGAGAAAATACTTCCCCACAGGCCTCCCCATGTTCACTCTGCACCTCCTCATGCTCTTTGCCATTTTGTGAAAGCACAAGAGAAAATTCATCGATGCAGACACTGTTGAATCCTTGGAAGATCAAACATGAAGGATATACCTCAAAACCACCACAGGCTCATGGCGTGAAAAGAAAAGCTGAATTAAAACAAAAGGAAAAACAGTAGTCACATCAGATTTCATGGAATCACAGAATGGTACATGTTGGAAGAGACCTTAAAGACCATCCAGTCTCACCCCCTGCCCTGGGCAGGGATACCTCCCACCACACCAGGTTGCTCCAAGACCCCTCCAACCTGGCCTTGAACCCCTCCAGGGATGGGGCAGCCACAGCTTCTCTGGCCAACCTGGGCCAGGCTCTCACCACCCTCACACCAAACAAGTTCTTCCCCACATCTCAGCTCCATCTCCCCTCTTTCAGGGTCAAACCCTTCCCCCTCCTCCTAGGGCTCCCCTCCCTCATCCAGAGTCCCTCCCCAGCTTTCCTGGAGCCCCT
>JAHREE010000561.1:1573916-1585975 GCA_033628505.1 Tringa tobata
TTGCCTTTCTCATCTTCTGGGTGTTTGCTCAGCAGGCTACGGCATGTTCAAATTAAGTGTTTCTGCAAGAAGATAGTATGGAAAGGGTGGGGTGTGACCCCATCAGTCACCTCCCAGTGGGGGACAGGACTTGTCTCCTCAGACCAGCAGCTCAAGCCTCTCCAGTCTGTCAGGGATCCATGAAACTCCAGCCTAGAGGATGCTGTGGAGAGCTGCAGCATCACAAACACAGCAACGACTCTACTTGAAGACCCTCAGGAGATGTGCAGCCTCCCCCCTTCCCTAAGTTCTGTATACACATTATAAACACAATGTTCTCAGAAGAAACCTGCTGTCAAGCATGACACAGTGTCTATGGCAGTTTCTACAGCTATTCATTCCTCTTCCCCATAGCCATATTAACAGTGTATCAAGAACAACAGAAAAATTCCTCATGTGGCACATTTCGGGTGCTCCTTGGTTTTATTTCACTTCAGTATGGTATTTTAGAAGTTTTTCAAAGTATTAAAAAGCATGACCTTTGCCTTTATAAATCATTAGGAGAAACGAAGAGAGTCACAGGTAGGGGAAGTGTTAGACAATTGAACTTTTTGACACTTCTGCAGAGTAAAAGTTCTCTGCTTAGCTAAAGGAAGTGGAGGGAGTCTTGAACGGAGGTTGAACCAGCAGCTCTTGAGTTTAGGTTGTAATCAGTTACAGAAAAGAGTCTAAAAAAAAACAAACAACAGAATCTCTTTGCAGAACACTGGCCTGCATGTCTGAGCAGAAAGCATCATATAGGCAACTTCAGTAAAAACTAAGATGGCCAAACGTGTGTACTAATGACTCATTAAGATAAAAATCTTTGCTTAATCTTCCCAGCAGTGCAAAATGAAAAAAATCACTATCCAGCCTCCAAAATACGAATATCTAGGTGCCTCCCAAGAGCGAGCACCCAGAAAGCTCACACCACCCTTCCCACCCCATCAGCAGGAGGGGAGAGCTCCCACCCCCAGCTGTTCCTTGCAACACTCTCTGCAGCCACACTGGGGTCCAAAGCAGAATCCAAAACCTTCTGGGGGTTTTGAGGCTTTAGCTGCTGGATAAAGCTACCCTAGGCCACCAGGAGCTCCATTTGCCACAGCATGGCCAGAAGCAGCACATCTCCACATTGCATGTGCTGAAATGTCTCAGTATGTTCATCTCACGGGTCAAGCAGCCTCCAAATATTAGCAATTTCTATGCTACTACTCACTTTCTCCAACCTTCTCATCTGAAGGATGACACAAGAGTCTAACCTTGAACATAACATCCAAGAATAATTGTAATTTTCAAATTCCACTCATGTTACAGACCCAATTTGTATGAAGCGCAGCTGGGTGGTTGGTTGGGTTTTTTTGTCTTATGAGAGAGAAAAGAAAAAAAAAAAAAAGTAGCAATTCTCTTCTGTGCACAGAAGTTCTGCTTCTTTTGCTGGATGACACACCGAAGAACCACAACTGCACAGCCCAAAGGAGACAAACGGCTGATGCAAACGGAAAACAATGCAGCAAAAGGAAGTCATTCTGTAAGGCAATTACTTTGTTCTTTCAGGGGCTTTTTGGGGTATCTTCTTTCCATAGAAAGTTTCCACTACAGTTATTTAAATGAAACTCGTGTGTATTTTTGTCCTCAAACCTGTAAGGCTGTGTGGCTGGAGCTCTGCTGAAAATTGGTAAAACAACAGATAACTGTGCATAGGTCCTGGTTCCTAGGTCAGAAACATAGAGAAAGAACAAGGAATGCCCCAAAACAATTAGTGAGTCATTTTCTTAAACTGAAACCTGGAAAGACCTCAAGACACATTCCTGTGCAACCTGCTGAAGGTGGACCTGCGCTGGTGGGGTGTGTGTGTGTGTGTGTGTGTGTGTGTGTGCAGTGTGTGATGATTTCCAGAGTTTCCTTCCAATCCTATATCGTTCTGTGATATCTTTTAGCAAAGTCACTGGAGGCGTTTTAGGAGGAACAAAACTGTCTGGAAGCACGTGAAAAGTGAGAGTCCAAACCTACCTGCAGGGCTACATACACCTTCACGGGATGGGGCAAGAGAGGGAAGAGGGTGAGTTGAATGAACATTAGAAAATCCCTCCACCAAGAGTCACCTCATTGCTTGAAACATCTCAAGGCCGGACAAACATCCTCATGCTATCGGGTTGGAAACACTCCTTTTCAGGGTGAAGATTTTCAGTGTCACCGTCTCCATTTGGGGCTCCAGTGGACTCAGACGTGGGGGAAAACACCCCCATTAAAAAGGAGCTCAGCCTGGGTTGGAGCTTCAGACCCAAGCTGGAGCCTCTGGGTGATTTTGGGATGTCCGTGCCGGTCTCCGGTGCTGCCAGCCTTCCCCCAGGCGTGCAGATGGCTGAATATTGAAGCAGCTTTTGCTTCCTGGCACCGTGCAGCAATGCAGCAGCACGAAGGCAGCATATAAAGGACCATTTTCTGCAGAAGATTTACCGTTTGCCTTTACACCCTCTAAAGGGGTTAAATAACGCGGGCGAGCACGGGTTTCTTGTGGAAAAATGACTCACAGGAAGGATGGCAACAATGCACTGCTATAAAATATTAAACATAATAGGTCTCTCTGCCCAGGACTGAAAGAATAAAAAA
Source organism: Tringa tobata (assembly GCA_033628505.1). NCBI lineage: Eukaryota > Metazoa > Chordata > Aves > Charadriiformes > Scolopacidae > Tringa > Tringa tobata. Next base: position 1,576,545 of record JAHREE010000561.1, read on the forward strand.
CAAGGTAAGTGGACCTGTGTTTTTCTCCCGGTTCTCAAAGTCACTAATGGCCCTCTGGGTCTGTGAGCAGATGTCAACAGCATACTGCAGGTACCACAATTTACTCGCTGCAAATTATTGCCTGGCATTTAATTAAAATTTTATTGTGGCGATTCCCATCAGCTCCCTCCCCAGCACCAAATGGAACAGAGTGGAGAGAAAAGTGGATCTTTCAGAGCAAATGAGCCCAGTTCATCGATAAAATGCTGTAGCTCTGAAAGGGGAAAAGAAAGCATGTGGTAAAAGGTTTGGTTATCTGACGTTCCTTCCCTGTGCGGGGCCCTGTCGTGCTGTTCCTGGCACTGATGCCCGAGATCAACCAGCCTGAAGGTGGCTGTGGATTGTGTTTTTCAGTTTGGAATCATCAGGGATCACACAGCATCCCTTTAAGGATGGAGGAAGGGGCCTCAACAGTTCACTTGTCCTGCTTGAGAAGAAAGCACTTTTACTATAAAAGCTCTGTTTCATTTCCCACCTCACAAACCTTTTAGGAACAATCCCAACCTGGTGGGAGGAGGATCTGTCTACCTAATGGATTCTCCTCAATGATTTGTGCTTTTTTTGCCCCAAAATGATGAATGACTGTTCTTGCTCCCATTACAGCAGCTGGAGCTATCAGGAAGCTGGAGGGTCCTACTGCTGTCAGTGGATGAAGCAAAGGGACCAGATGTGCTCAGCCCCAAACCGCTGCTCCATGCACTCCACCCTGCCCAGATCTTGCACAGTTTCAGCTGGGGGTTGGACAGGAGCACAAGATCACCTTTTCTCCTGTCCTGCATGTTTTTCTGGTGGCTTCTACAAAAGCCAGTAACTACAAGCACGAGCATGGGAGATTTGGCAGCTCCAGGGCTTACACACAAGCTCCCACCTAGCCCAGACATTCTGGCAATCATCAGGTGTGCAGAGATTCCAGCCAATGGCATTTATGGAAAGGAAGAAGAAAATACCACAGATTTCTCATCAGATATCACCTTCTGGATCACAAACACAGTGATCCCAAATCCATGAGCAAAACAACGCAGCACAAGACCCAAGGAAAGCAGAGTTTTCATGCCAAGCTGTAAGTGATACATAAGAAAAATAATGGCAACCCCTCTCTGTCCACAGCCAGAGGAAAAAAGAGACTTATCCACACACCAGCTCCAGTGCCAGGACGGATTAACACCATCATCTGCCCTACACTACTGGGGAACACACAGCTCCCTTAAAACTAAGGGTCTCTCAAGACTTATCTGCTGTAGGAGGACCTGCTTTGGAAGGGGGGGTTGGACTAGAAGAAGTCCCTTCCAACTCCATTTCATTCTGTGATTTTGTGACTTGAAATACCCAGAGGAAGAGGAGATATTCACTCCTTTCCAGAGTCTCAGGGGTTAAGACAGGCCCAGCTGAGCTGCCGACCTCCCCCTCTAAAGGTATCTGCTGATGCTTTACCTCCCTGGGCAACTGCTCTGGGAAGTCAGGGGAGACAGAGCTAGAATGATGGATGCAAAATTAAAAGCTCAATAAATAATTAATCACTGAGGTCATCAAATTGTACGAATCTGTCCATCTCACTCTCCGTTCTCCTGTTAATCAGAGGAGTCTCTGTTTCAATGGTGGGTGAAGTGGTCCTGGAAGAACCATAATTCCTGCCCACCGCTGCCGTGAAGCTTGCACTGGGTGCCATATAAATCAATAGCAATAAATCGTTCGCTGAACGCTGTAAGGACTTTAAGAGTGTTAAGCAAACAGAATGCCTCCAGAGATCCCAAAATAAAGTGAGGGGTGAGTTTGAGTAACTTATTAAGATCATTATTAAAATGCATAATCGCCAAACATCAAATATGTATAGCATGGAGAAGACCTCCTTTCCTCTTTCCGGTATCAGCCTCTCCACAAATGCCAATGAAAAAGAGCGCTCTTAAGTACCACAAATAAAATTCAGGGCACAGATGAGAGGCAGCAAACCCACTGTGACTCCTGGCCACTGTAACCCTTTCTCTCTCTCCCTTCCACGCACCATCTCCCTCTGAGCTCTCCCTGTGATGGTAAACTCCCTCAAGCTGGGACCACGCGGCCAGTTTTTCTGATCCGTGCAATTTCTAGTGTGTGATGGTGTTATCCTGAATATAAATAAGCTGTTAACGATGAGTGTGAATGCCCAGAAGGGAAGAAGTTTATCCCATGGCTGTTGCATCCTCCAGAGATGGGCTGCTGAGCGAGGTGAACTGATGGGATCCAGCGTGTCGGGTCCTTGCGCTCCCACCAGCAACAATGGTGGGAGCATCACCCACTATCTGCACTGGGTCAGATCAGCTGCTCCACAAGGAATAACGACACCACCAGCATGTGAAGCACAGAAAGAGGTGATATATTAGGTTTATCCCTACATCTAAGGAGGAATTGGGGAAACTTAACTGCTCAAACTGCAGTTTAGCAAGGAGGGCTAATGTTTGCACAAAGTGCCAGTGCTTCACGGCCTCACGCAACCGCTCAGGACCTCTGTGCTTCATGCTGCACCTACAAAATGAGTTTTAAAAGTTCTCTGGAAGTTTATTCCCAATTTGTAAACTGTGTCGTCACTGTACCCATGCAGAAATGTCATGTTATCTGTGAGAAATGCCATGCTGTTTGGTTAAGCACAGCCTGTGCGCATCACTCTGTTGCTGTCCAATGCCTTATGGTAGGAGGACACCGCCCAGTGCTGAGGATGAGCAGCAGATGAAGGTCCTCACCACTGTTTCTAGGCATGGGATGACAACAGCCTTGGGACCATAGGCTGTGTGGCATGGGACGTGCACACTCATCTGCATGCTGTCCTCTGCCTACAGTTACACACTGGGTGTGTTTCTCCCCAAGTCCTGCCTCCACACCAGGTGTGCTTCATGCTATGTAGAAACTCCTGTGGAGCAGGCTCCTGGCTTCTCCATCAGTGGTGGGTCCAGTGGCACATGGGAGATGCTCCCAAGATACCCAGGGACCACAGCATGTTGGCACCCCAAATCCAGCCTCAGCCATACAGTGAAGCCACGGCGGTCAGCTTTTTGTGGCTACAGTAGAGTAGGACACTCATCCATGTATCTAAAAAAACCCCTCTCACAATAAACGACCTGCATTTCCAACTTCTCCTATCTCTCTAAATCAAGGCCAAGAACATCACCACTCTACAGGCAGATCCCAACTATTCTCAAACTTTTTCCCCCCTCTTCCAAAGAAAATCTGACTAATTTTTTTTTTTTTTTCTTCCTGAAATGCCATCACACAACACAGCCCCGGAGTCCAAATATCAAACTGCCCCTTTTCCAGCACTCCGGGTGCTCTTCTCTGCCATTCCACTTCAGCTGTTTCTCAACTCCTTTAGAAACACAGCCAGTAAAATTCTCCTGAAAACACTGTTCCCAATTAAAGTGAGCCCTTATGAAACCAGTATCACAGCCACTTGCTTAATATATTTCTCCCTAGAAGAACTTAGAGCGTTTCCTTGATGAACCCCCAAGCATAACAGTTTCCACAGCGATTACAGAAAAAAACCAGCCGTGCCAGAAATAACACTCTTAAATGGAAAACATCCCCTGCACTCGCTCTCACACACACCCATCGAGAGCCAACGGGCACGGGGGACAACTCCTCACAGGGACAGCCCAAGCACCGAGTCGTCACCCCAGCGCAAACGCAAACAGAGATGGAAATTGGGTCAAAAATATCACTTTTTAAGTAGGTGTCTTGGTGGTAGCACACGGGCAGGTACCTTCTACACGCAGGCACGCAAAAGCATACCTCGAGTAGAGATATAACCCATGACCGTATTCCAAAAGCAGTTTCCCAAGTGCAATATTCAAAATATTTTACCTAGCAGGATGGGACAAAACGACCGCTCCAGATGGTCTGTCCTGCCTTGTGACAGGCAGCTTTAGTTCTGACGCTGCCCCGGTGCAAAAGCAGGAAAGAAAAGTATCGGAGCTTCTCTAAACCACCCCTCCTCGGCGCTCATGTTCATTGAGTTCTTTGAGGTCTAAGTCATGCAAAGCTGCAGTTTCCATTTGTGTGAAACTGCCTGTGTGTTTTCAGGTCTCTGCTGGGCTCCCCATCCCCGCTCCGGGCACCCTGTCTCCGCCGCCGCTGCCACTGGCCGGACACCTCCCCCTTTCCTCATTTACTCACCAAAATAGAGAGAGGGCTTTCAGCAAACACCTTTCCAGAGCTATTTTCTGCAACAAGTGCCCTCAGCACCTTCAAACTCTTTACTGGCTTACGGCTCTCAAGAAAAGAGCAGAATGAATGGTTTTTATTAGGATTTTAACCTAAACTTTTTGCTCACCACCCGGGCACCAGTTCCTGCCCTCTCCCCACACCTTTCACAAGCATCTTTTCTTTTTTAGCTCTCTGTCCCTGTGTCCCTTCAGATTCATCACCAGCCAGGAGCCTTTTTTCCCCATGGGTGGAACTAAACACACTTATTCATGTAGAAAAGGATCATGTTTATCACCTTGATTCGCATTAGAATGTATTAAAGTCTGTGACCAACCTGCTGTCCGCTTGGGAAGATATTGCTCTAATTTAAGATGGCAAAAATGAATTCAAAAAGGAAAAAGCAAACCCTAAACAACAACATCCACCTGAGATTTTTTTTGTGACAGGGTTTGTGCTCAACACGACTCCACAAGCAGAAGCCTCCTGGGACAGGAAATGCCAGCAATGACTTAGCTCCCATTCAGGAGAAACAGGATTTGAGGATTTCTGTTCTATTCACACACTTCATTTCTGCCTTTACACGTGTTTACTCAAAAAAAAAAAAAAAAATTAACTGCTGGTTTTACATTCTGGTATACTGTATCTTATCTTCTGAATAATTCTGATTAATGCAAATCTGAAGGCAAAGTATTTTCTAAGTTTGCAGCAAATCCCCACAGGTGGGTGACAGATCAAAACACGAAGGCAGCAGACCATGTCTACGGCAATGAATTACAGGCAGAATCAAAAAGCAACTTTATTCCATGGAGACTATAAGGCAAGCAACACCTCATCTGGGACTTTCCCTTAACTTCTTTAAAGGCCTAAAACCTGCGTAATAAAACCAACACTGCAGGCTTTTTCTTCAGCAACAAAACAGCCCAGTGCTGCCTTAAGGTTATGAAAAAATTCTTCAGTTTGGCAGCAATGGTTTTAGCCCTCCTTGCTTTACTGCTTCTGAATGCAAATGGCACCATTCAAAGCAGGTTTTTGCAAAAGCAACAAGGGTTTGGTTTTAATAAATACTCCTTGAATTTAAAAGGCTTACCTTAGTAATGATACAAACCACAGCAGTAAACTCATTAGACATTGAGTCATTACCATCGGATGCTCTCAGATGTGAAGATCCAGCCTGTGCTGCTGGCAGATCTACTCATACGGCACGAGGAAGATCTTAGGTGATTTTTTTGGTTCTCTTTTACCCTTTTCAGCACTTTTTTGAGTGGCTGCTGGGCCATTGGTGCTAAAAAGCAACAGCTTCCCCAGCCCAGAGTGAACGATAACCGTGACTCTTTACGATAATATGTTTTCATAGTTATTTGTAGTCATCCGCTGTAACACGAAGCACTTAGAATATTGTTTAAAATAGTATCAATTTACTTTTATTTAGCATTTTTTACACTGGTGGAAAAAACTCTGTGGTGTTTTACAAACTGCTGCGGAGGGAGTGTGGCAATGCCCCTGGGAGGGAGGGAGAATATTTTTAACCCCATTTTACAGAAGTGGGAACTGAGGCACGCACTTTTCCATAGAAGGATATTGGCCAGAAACACTTCTGAATTCTTGCAGGATAACTTCCAGCAGAGATCCTCACTTCCAGAAGAAACCTACACTTATTCCAAACTACAGTGGTCACACTGTTGTGTCCCAGCCAATTTTCTCACGTAAACAGAGTGGTGAAACAGTGAGGAAGAGTGGTTTCTCTTCAGGTTTTGTTAATTTTAGCCTGAGAAAGTCATGAAGGAAATACCTGAGCACTACAGGCAAGTTTGTGGGAGGTAATTAAACACCTAACTCAACTTCCCTTCCAACTCAGAAAAGCTTCAAATTCTTCAGTAGATATCTACAACTCTATTTTTGCACTTGATTCTAGACTGACCTTTCATTGCACTGTTTTGTTCAAAAGTCAAAAACTCCACATCTTAAAAAGAAGGCATTTTTCTTTTTAACGTGACCAAAACTTTACTTTCCTCTTTAAAACGTGCGAAGACCCAACACATTTTTGGTGGGTTCAAATAGACACAAAAATGCTTTGTGCTGCCCCCACCAGCCTTGACATCCCCCACAACAGAAACCTCCCAACTGACACCAGCACTTGGGATGCCAAGAGACCTCAAACTCGAGTAAAAGAAGTCCCTTAGATGTTTCCACTTTTACAAAGAATAACTTTTGCCAAAAGCCCTCCTCAGGAGAGCAGCTCCAGAATCACCACCAAATGCTCATCCCTCCCCCAGGATGCGTCCCCTTGAGGGACAGGTACTACCTCTCTGTTCCTCACCATGCCCAGCCAGCTCCTCACCCTCAGCTTGTTCCTCTGCAGCTGAGACCTCCCTGGGAGGCACCACAGCCCCATCAAGTTTTTATCAGATTTCCACCCTTGTGGCAATAGAGTGGCAATTGCAAATCACCAGCCCATTACCCACTCCCAGCTGACCTGGCCCAGCAGCTGCTTTCCTTTTACAGGTGGCAGGTGCCACTCCAGTGCTTTCCGAAACCTGTGAACTTCGTGCAACTTTTTTATTTTTAATTTATATTCCACTCATTTTAGCCCCATCTTCACTTTTTCTATAGCTTTATGTTAGTAAATCTCCCCAGAAAGGAACAAACCCAAAAAAAACCTGAATAAAGGGCAGGAGGGAACACAGGAAACCCGTGGGCAGCTATTTAAAGAGTCAGTGATGCCTCATGGAAAACTCTAAACACATTCCCGTTAGTGACAAACCCATTGCTTTGGCCCCAGGTCACTCACTACATCCCTTGGGGTCCTCAGTGCCTCACCCCAACCAGCAGGGAATGGGGAGAACCTCTATATTCCACACCTATCGTGAGCATCTCCAGGTAGCTTGGGGCAGGAGGAACCAGGGTGTTCCTCCTTAACCCCTTGGAAGCTCTTAGAAGCTCTCCAGGTTTCACATGTTTTGTGAACCGTGTATCCACCACCTGAATAACAACCACTCATTCACCTTCCCCAGATGACACGGCTGGAAACAGCATGCCATCACTTCCAGTCGTGACATAGACCTCTAATGCGTTCAACCCACAACTTCTCTTATTGTATTACTTTTTAGGAGCACGTCTTCAGTTACACACTTACCTAGTCGAGCTTTTACCCCAAGACCATACCCTACCCTGAGTCAGGAATGCAACCAGCTCACACCCTTGAGACCCTTCGTTACTGCTGGCTCACGGTTCACGATGACATTGGTGATATATGGGGCTACCAATAGAATAATCATACACCTGAAGATCAAGAAGGCCCATCCATGTTTACCTGAGACTTAAGTCTCTTAGCAATTCTTATGGAAAGTGCCAGTAGGTGGTTATAGAATGAACAGTTGTGTCTGGTTTGTGTCTTTTGAGTTGATAGAATCATAGAATGGTTTGGGTTGGAAGGGACTTTAAAAGCCATCCACTTCCACCTCCCTGCCTTGGGTAGGGACACCTCCCACCAGCCCAGGTTGTTCAAAGCCCCATCCAACCTGGCCTTGAACACCTACAGGGATGGGGACTTCTGCAAAGCAGTGAACTGCCCTTCAGGAGAAACCATCTCAGCAATGCAGAAGTTGGATTTCAATCTGGATGTAGGATCGCAGCAGCAAAGACTTCAGGGAACTACTACACTTCAGGTTTGCTGGGAAAAAGGCCAGGCTCAATTTTCCTGGATTCTCCTGAGGTTTCCCCTCCAAACTACAACACCAAATGAGGGCTCGGCAAACCTCTCCAGGTCTCGACGCATCTGAGAGCAACATTAGTGGAGAAACACAAATCCTGTGTCTGAATTCAGCTGGATCCAGCCAATTTTTGACATACCTTGCCTTTCTGCCTAAAATCTGTAGGTCTCATGGAGAAGCAGAGCAAAATAGCCGAAACCCCAAAGCCTCCCAGGGCTGGAAAACCAGAATCACGGTTTAATGAGCAGGTGACCCTGCAAAGTCTAAGGAAGGAACAAGGGAAGGTCTGGACGAGTGGAGAGGACAACTTAGAATCTGGAGAGGGAGGAGCTGCTGAAAGTGAAAACATCATTCTCACACAAAAGGCTTTTACATATCAGTGGATAAGAAGGGTTCCCTCATTGCTGAAGATGCTCTGCTCTGAGTTTGCACCAGTGGCTGACCCCTGCCCATGCAAGATGGTACGTGGGATTTAAGGCAAGGAGGAACAAGTCATCCTTGCTTCCAGCAAGTCCATTTTGGGAAGGCAGGAAAACTTCATCTCACTCATTTTTCCCTCTTAGTTATCCCTGCTTACAAGTTGCTGAGCAGTTCCCAGAAAGAAAGTGCCCCTAAACCAAAATTTCCATACAAAATAAAAAAAAAAAAGTGTGTGTGTGTTTAAATGGGTTAGTTACTGCTCCTTTTAGGGAAAAGTCTTCTCAGAAGATTTCCACTGCTCAGGGACACATCTGCAGGGCTGGTTTCCTCACCTTGCCCTGCTCCTCACGTGTTCTCCGTCTCCGAAAGCCCAGCAAAGCAGGCAGTCAGGAAAAACCCACGCTACGAGAGCCAGCCACAGGCTGGGCTTCCTCGGGAGGAGGGGTTGCTCTTGGGTCAGGGCTTTGCAAAGAAAAATGAGGCAACGTAGAGGATAAGGAAGATTTATTGCACGTTTACTTTCACCAAATGTTTTTTGAATGACCGAATAATCCCCCACTCCCTTTAACACAGGCTCTCCCTGACACACAATGCCTCTTTTGATGCTCATTAAAAGGATCACCTTATGCAGGCATGTAATTAGAGCCGGGCGGGATAAAAATCTCCATTCTGATTATTGCACCCATTACAGAGATCCCGGCTGGCCGGGCAAAGCCAGCCCGGGAAAGCCCATTTTCTGGAATTCCAGTGGTGGCACAGCAGGAACACTAATCAAAATTGTCCTCCTGCAAGGTGGTCTAGGCAGAGCCCAGGAGAGGGAGCACCAGTGAGAAATCGGTCAGGATTAACGAGCAAAAAGGTGGGAAGAATTCAGCAAGTGGAACACAGGCAGAAGGGAAACCAGAATAAATATTTCCCTGCATCCCAACCGGCCCCACAGATCCCAGCAGAGCTATAAAGACCCACTAACAAGCAGGCCCTTTAAAAGTCAGAGACAACGGTGTCGAATGTATACTTTAAATAAATTCCTTTTCTTTCCAGAGGTGGTGGTGGTTGTTGGTTGTTGTTTTTTTTTTTTTTTTCTCCAAAGTT
>JAHREE010000561.1:1595769-1618908 GCA_033628505.1 Tringa tobata
GCTCTGGGCAATCCTGCTTCAGCAGGGGAGTTGGACTAGATGATCTCTATGGTCCCTTCCAACTCTAAAAATTCAGTGAAATTCAGTGAAAGTATTGCTTTTAAAGTGTACTACACAGCACTGAACATGGGCACGTTTAACATTTTAATGTAAAAAAAAATGCTACAGACTTTTTAAATTTCTTTTTAACCAGCATTCTTGACTCTGCTTATCACACCAAACACCCCAACACTGTCTTCCCAGTTATGGAGGTTGATCTCTGTGTGCTCCAACAGTCAAAAATGTCAAGGTGTATTTTTTCCCTGATGGGTACAAACACGGCCATTCAAAGCCATCAGCACAAAGGTGTTTGCCTGGTGGCTTTTCTTAGGTGGAAGAGTGTGGTCTGGCTTAAATGGGAAAGAAAAGGACCAGGTTCCCCTGAGACTCCTCTTCCCACTGCAGGGTCAGGAACACCCGGGGTTAAGTTCAGGCCACGGGGGGAGGAGGGGGGGGGAGTTTTGTGGAAATCCTTTGTTAGAAACCAGCACTTAGTCAGGAAAGGGACTGTCCTCAGGCCAAGGATGGTTAAAACAACCACATCTCACTCCCCATTTAAAGGTCAGGCTCTTTTCCTCCTCTTCGTGTTTAGACTGGTTTTGCTGCCTCTCCATCCTTTCCCCACCCCCGGTCACCTCAGCATGGCCCAGGGTGTGTAAAAATTACCCACTGCCTGAAAAGGCCTCTTTGAAACTGTTCCCACCTTCTTTTTTTGAGCTCTAGTAGTTTTTCCACCATCCCCGTGGCTGCCCAGGAGTTCCCAGCACCGTGCTCCTCAGAGCATCCTCTGGTGTTCTGTGGGCTCCCAGCTGGTCCCTAACATGTCCCTCTCTTCCCCGCTACTTTCATTCCCTTCTTCCCTGCTGCTAAAACCCATTAACAGCAGCCAAAAGCACCACCAGGACTTTCAGCTTTTCCATACACTCAACTGCTAGAACTGCCAGTTGAGCAACAGGGCAGGGAAGAAGGTTCCCCCTGAAGAAACCCTGCTCTACAGCGTGGGAATCGGGGATTTTCGTATCAGTTCACCAATTTGCCATCAACGAGTCACTTCACCTTTCTGTCTCAAAGCCTTCCCACATGGGGAACCTCTCTGGGGATGAACAAATGCCGTTGTGTGTTTAGTCTTTCTTTTTTTTTTTTTTTAAAGCCCCTATGTCCCAGTATGAGCAATCACTCTCCGGATTGAAGAGGGGATAGGGAATACAGTTTTTATGTCATCCTTCCCCTGGGGAGGGCTGGAGCAGCAGAAACCTGTGAATCAAACACGTTTCAAACTTATTTAATGACCTGAACTGTAAATCCCTAAAAGTGAAACGAGATCTTCAGAAATTTTAGGCATGGTCTGTGCCCACCGACAAGCCCTGAGCTCCCCCTGCTTTTGGAAATCCCACCTAAATCCTAAGGAGTGTTTATTTTGGACAGCCTGAGCCCAGGAGCCCACGTCCCTTCTCTGCCATCACATCAGCCCCCAGGAGCCTGATGCCCACCGAAGGGCAGTGCCTGGTCCCACCTGGGGCTCAGCTCTCGCCCAGATCCTGGACCTCAGGCACCCCAGGAGCTCTGCACCTCACTTTCCACAGCTGCAAAATGGGAATAAGAGAGTTCCTGAACTCAGAAGGTCCCTGTGCTTGTTAAACATTTCAAAAGCAGGAGGGAGAATCTTCAATTATCCAAAAAAAAAAAAAAAAAATCACTGCAAAGTTTCATTATTATTCCAACGCTTACATTAAAGACACATGTCCTGGTAAGTAGCAGGCATGAGGAATCATTATGCTAATTTTAGACAGAGCATCTGCTCAATGTTAAATCTGAAACTTTGTCTTGAAGAAATAATTTAAATTATTTTTCTTCAGAATTGACATTTGTCAAACAATATGTTGCGAAAAGGAACCGCAGCCAGCTATGAGTAATCCCAGCGAGCACACGAGCTCGAGCGCGGCACGGAGCGCTCGGGGAGAGGGGCTGCTGCATTTTGGCATGGCAGGAATTAATGAGGGAAATAACCAGGCTGATGAGCTTCCTGCCCCACAGCTGCCTCTGCTGGTGGCACAAACCCTCACCTTGAGTCCACCCATGCCCCTTCTTTCTGCCATCACTGCCAGCTCCCTGCCTGCATCCCTCACCCTGCCCAGCATCTCCCCGGGAGAGAAAGAGTCTGGAGGGAAACCTGGGACCTCTCCCTTCAGCCACATATAGACCTATAAAGCCCAAATGGCCTTTAACCAATGCTTAATGCACTGCTGGAATAAACAGAATCCCACACTGGCATGAGTTGGAAGGGACCTCTGGAGATCCTCTCCTCCAACCCCCTGCCAGAGCAGGGTCACCCACAGCAGGTCCCACAGGAATGTGTCCAGGAGGGTTTGAATGTCTCCAGAGAAGGAGACTCCCAGGTCCCACAGGAATGTGTACAGGAGGGTTTGAACGTCTCCAGAGAAGGAGACCCCACAGCCTCTCTGGGCAGCCTCTTCCAGGACTCTGATACCCTCACATATAGAAATTTGTCCTCATGTTCAGATGGAACTTTTCATGTTTTAGTTTGTGCCCACTGCCCCTTGTCCTGTCCCCGGGCACCACTGAGAACAGTCTGGCCTCATCCTCTTGCCCCCCAACCGTTAGCTATTGCTCAGCATCAATGAGATCCCCTCTCAGTCTGCTCTTCTCCAGCTGAACAGCCCCAGCTCCCTCAGCCTTTCCTCAGCAGAGAGATGCTCCAGCCCCTCATCATCTTCGTAGCCTCCGCTGGACTCTCTCCAGCAGTTCCCTGTCCTTCTGGAACTGGGGAACCCAGAACTGGACACAAAATGGCATACATGTCTTCAAGAACCCTTTTACCATATTTTTCTTTTTTGCACAACCACCTGAGCAGCTTCCCTCTCCCAAAGCCAGTTTCGCAAGGTAGGAATGGTCAGGAGATAACATCTTCAGAGCTATAAGCCCAGACACTCTCAGCTGCCAGCCCTGTTTGCACTGGGGGCAGGGACTCTGCTGCCTTCCAGAATGTTTCTTCCCCTTCTGTTTTCTCTGTCCAACCTTCCTATTAATTTTAGGCCAGTCGTTTCCAGCACGCCTGGGGAGCCCTGGGGATCCAGAGCCAGCTTCTAAGGGGTTTGTGAGTTGTAACTAAGAAAAGCAAACCCAGCTCCTGGAAGCTTCAATTTGCTATGCAAATGTTCTGCACCCCACTGCAGAAATGTAAGGTTTACAAATTGAGAAAAAAGGTTGCAAACCACTGACATAGACCAATATATGGCAAACACCCCAATAACCACATCAACACACGTGAAACAAGGTATTACAGAGCAGGCCCACACCCAGCAGAACGGGTGTCTATACACACGAGCGTTAATTTCAAAATTAAATAAGCTTTTTTAACCATATATTTTGAATTGCGCTGTATACACAGGAGTCATCCGCCCCCTCCCCCCCAAATAGTGCAAAAATAAAAGTTCCATTTTGCTTTTAAGAAGTTAAATGGTCACGAATTGCCATCAAATAGTCAACTGGATAAGGTCTTTTGAATTCTACCAAGTAGAGATCCCGAGTCCCGTTAGAAATTGCTCATCTCAAGTATCCTAAATGCCTGTTTGTAAAATCAGCCACTGATCCCCGAGCAATCACCACAAGTATTTTCCAGTGTTTTACACAAAAGATGTGAAACGCCATCAAAATGCAGTCATGCTGCCTAAAACCTCTTTCTCTTCAAATTTGACCCCGACAACGGTTTTGAAGCAATCACAATCATTTCTGACTGTGAAATTCTCAACTGTCCTATGCAAACGTCCTGCTTAGATTCATTTTCCCTTAAACACATCCCGGCAAAGGATGCCCTTCCCATGAATTCCCAAACGGGGAGAATGCTGTGTCCATAACCCCCGAGGGCTCTGGGAGACAGGGGGTAGAAGTGACCAGCATTGAGCAGCAGCAAGATGGGGCTTCCAAGCACCAGACAGGAAACCAAGCTAAAGAAATTAATAACTAACAGAAGTATAAATAAAATCCTCAAAGGGTGGGGGAGGCAATTAAGGAAAAAAAAACAAAACCACCACATACCCTGGAGAAATTCTGCGCGTAAAAGGAAACACAGGGCTTGACCTTCCTCCCCGTGTCAATTCCTTCACTCCCAGTTTGCTCCAGTGCAAGTGAGAACGGAGTAACGCCCCCAATTTTTTTTTTGTTCCATTGCAAAAAAGGACCATCACGTGCCTTGCTGCCTACTCACACCCAACCATCGACCAGAGAGTGATCCAGCCGAGGAAGCCTGATCCAGGGTCTGGGAAAAGCAGCCTGGTACACCCCCGAGCTGCTGGAGAAGCCAGGCTTGGTTGCTGGAGCTCCAGGGAAGCCCATTATTTGAATGCTGAGCTCAGGGAATGCGGCAGGCTTGGAGCTTTCAGATGAGCTCCTCGTCTCAAGTCGCACATCCCAACCCAGTGACGCTCAGATGTGGATACTCCCCTTGCAGTTCTCACGCCTTGGTGTGTCTCAGCACATCACCAGCGTGCTGCTTATCTTCTGCAGAGGTGTAATTCCAGCCGGGATTAACCCAAATTTTTTACTATGAGGGTGGTGAGACACTGGAACAGGTTGCCCAGGGAAGTTGTAGATGTCCCATCCCTGGAAGTGTCCAAGGCCAGGCTGGATGGGGCCTTGAGCAACCTGCTCTAGTGGGAGGTGTCCCTGCCCAGGGCAGGGGGGTTGGAACTCAATGATCTTTGAGGTCCCTTCCAACCCTAACCATTCTATGATTCTATGAAATGCTTGTGTTTTAGAGGAAAACCCCATGCAAAGCAATAGCTGACTGCTTTCCCCACCCCTCCAGGACAGCATCTTACCGGAGCTCCTGCAAGAAGAGGAAGAGGTTGTGGTCGTAGGCAACCTGCCCCATCTTGGACCTTTGGCACTTGCTGGCACCCTGGTCCCATAAAAGCCAGCTCAGGTCACCCCGCTCAGCCCAATTTCCCCCCTGCAGGTGCCTGAGCAGGGTGGGAGCCGTGGCACTGCCCGCTGAGGCTGTGGGACTCTCAGTTCAGTTGCAGGACNGTGGCACTGCCCGCTGAGGCTGTGGGACTCTCAGTTCAGTTGCAGGACTTTGCTCCAGCTGAACTAACAGGTTCATTTCCTGTTTTTAAAAATTTCCCTTGGGCACCCAGACCTTCGGATGGGTGCCCTTCCGATGTCACTAGTCTGCACACAGATAAACACACAAGTTTGCCTAATAATTTGCCCATTCATTTCAATGGAGTGATTCTGAGGTTGAATTTGTCCCCAGACTCTTAATGGTGCTTAAACAGAACAGTTTGTGCCACACATCGCCCAGGAAGAAGTAAAACACTGAATGACACAAGAAACATTCAATAATGCATCCTCACTGGAGAAAAACTAAATCAACCCTGAAGCACAGGCTTAAATGGGGCTACATCTTGAAATGGATGAGCACAAGGCCTGGATGGAGATGGACAACGACAGTTATTTTCTTCTAGAAACAAAATACTATCACATTCCCTAAACCTGCCTCCTCTGCTGGGACCTAAGGATAAACAAACAACTTTTAATACAGATTTTTCCAAATCCAGTCTATTGAGCAGCCATTAGAAACTCTCGGAACTTTTAAGGCAGTAACATCAGCAGGGTGTGTTTGGACTGAAAGTCCACAACTGGCCCATACACTGTGAAGCCAGGTAATAATGCACCAGTGAATTTTCTTGGAAGAGCTATTCCCCATGACGAGAGCTCTACCAGAAGCTTCTGCTGCTCTTTGCATTAATTGCATTACCTCATTTCTGCTTCTCGCTAAAGAAACTCGCCACATTTTGGTCAGCTCATACTCTCTCTCTTTCAAGTCAGAATTAGCACTAGAAAACCAAAATAGTTTTATTAGTGGACTGTGTCCTTTTAACAAACTTCAATAATAAAACATCATAAGTTTTGCATCTGTGGCTAAACGCAACAGGACCTGGGGGGGGGCGGTGCATTTGGCCACTAACTGGCAGCATCTTTAATGGAAGTTCAAGGGAGTGCAGGCAGCAGCCCAACAACACCCAAAAAGGAAAAAAAAAAGCACTGTTCGGGCAACAACCATCATTTTATAGTTAAGACAGTTGGGGTTTTTTTGCATTTGTAAAGCAGGGATTTCAGTTCTTTGATGTATAAGAAAACGCACACAGCACAGCTTCTCCAAATTTACAGCATTTGTTCTTTAACTGTAGAAATATGCATCCTCTGAATAATAATGCTACAACTGGTGCAAAAGTAGTTTCTGCAGCAAGATTGCCTTTCTCATGAGCACAGTAATGTAGGGTCTGAAATACTTTACGCAAAGTTAAAATTCAGTAAAATCTTAAATGTAGCCAACACTCAGAAAAAAATATAATAAAGCAAAATTATGAATGACTGTTGTACCTAATCAACGTGCTCACCTATGTCCCATCGGATACTTAATACATCTCTGAAGCTGTTACAAGACAAGGAATAACAAATTTTTTCTTTCCCACAGCCATGCATTCTGACAGCAATCGGCAGGGGCAGCAGCGTGTGGCCACAGGTCCCACTGCTCACTTGCCCCTACTTGTTAAATACTTGGTGGCCATTTGGTAATTTGCACATTGAGGACATCAAGGCTCCCAGCAGTTTTGCCTCTTTGGCATCTTTGTGTGCTGCTGCATAGCACAAAGGAAGCCTTTAAAATACAGAGAAAAAGGGGGCTGGAGGTTTTAACCCTGCACACCTTCTCCCAATCTGCTATTCTTGGCAGCACAGACCTCTAAGCTATTGCTAATAAAAATATATTAATGTCTGTCTTCTGCAGCGTGCTTCCTGGCTGGAATTTATCTCACCCAACTTCAGATTTCTACAAAGTAAATACCTCCACACCTCCTTTTATGGAGGAAATCCTAGAGTTGATTCACTCCATTGCAAGATACACATCTAAAGCAGTAGGTGAATCATGCCCCGGAACATTTTTTCCCCTCTGTGAGTGCAAAGGGAGAGTGAGTCCTCAACTGGAGAGAGATGAGAGGAGTCCCAACCCTGCTGCTCGCTCTGCCCCGAAACTCCGGTTCTTAAAAGGCTGTGAGTACATGAGCGTGCATTATTTTACACTTCATCAAACCACTAGAAGTGTCACTTGACTACCTGTGCTGTGGTTACTGTGTATTATTCATACATTCAGTTGTGTATCATTCACCAGTGAATGCCATGCAAAAAAAAAAATAAAATATGTACAATTTGGACAAGGAAATTCATAAAAAAAAAGACCCTTCCAAATAAGACGTAATAACTTAGAACTTACAAACTTAGGAAATGAAGACTTCAGGTCACATACATAAGTAAATTCAAATAAAGGCATGTGAAATGCAGGTATCAAAACCCCCTAAGACTCTGAACCAATGCATTACAGGAAATCATAAAGTCACCACTGCAGTGTTCATGGTTCCACAACCTGAGCTGCCATTATTGGTCAACCGAAGGTCTCTCCACTTCGCTATCCCTTCTCCAGAGGTGACCAGAAGGTACATGTCTGTACCATCAAACTGCACCCAAGAAGATACAACAAGGGAAGAGAGGGACAGGTCTCTCCACTGGCTGATAGAACTTCATCACCATCATGATGAAAACCTAGAACTGCCAACAGTTTGCACAAACAGGGGAAAACACTGCAAAGTGCTCGATCCACTTGGAAGTCTTTGATCTGAGAAAATCATGGTCAGAGCTGGGATACTCCTGCATAGAAATTGCTATTTTTGTTTGTGTGAATCCAAATTTTCATGCTCTCCAGTGTCCAGAAGAGCACAGACGCATTTCTTCTCTGTGCCTGTGTTGTCCAAGCTTGGGGACAGACAAGCTGCATGGATCTTCACTCTCACGGCACACAGTAGCCTGTCCTACTGTTTCTCTGTATAAAAATGCAAACTTTCAAAACTGCAATTATTTTTTTTAAAAAAATTGTGTTTTACAACTATTTCAAGTTCATTCTTCAGTGTAGCATTGTGCCAGGGGCGTAACACCAGCCAATAGATTGTCTTTGATTATTTTATTGAGCAGAGGAAGAGAAATTAAATACTTAGTAGACCTCTCTGTCTCCAGATTGCCTCTTCTGTCACGTGAGATAAGAAGGGCAAATCCTGGTGCTTTGCTTTAGTTTAGATGGTTTATTTTTGCAAAGCAGAAAGGGAGAAAAGCATTTTCTGCATCCAAGCTCCCATACCTTGGGCAAAACCAGACCCAGTCTTGGTTCACACAGCATCTGGGTGTTATTTCAACAATTTGCTATTACACCAGCTTTTTTTAGACTTAGGGCTCATGTGTCCGTGTACAACCTGCTCATTTTGGAGGATGAAGCTTTTCAAACTCGTCTGCTCACCCTTGCTAAGTTTCCCATTGTAACTCCCCAAAACAGCATTACCCAATCTGAAAAAAAAAGTTGCTCCAGTTCCTTTCTGCAACCCCTCAGAAATCCCAACTAAGGAAAATAAAATCACAAAGCCTAAATGCAAAATCGATGCTTTGAACTAAGGGGGTCTGGAGAAGGAACACGGAAAGGCAGGGCTGCCTGAAAAAGCAAGTTTGAGCTGTCAAGTGCCTATGGTGGCCAAATAAAAGGGTACATTTCTACGAGCGCGGTTCTGAAGCACTTGATGATTTATTTCTAGATGCGGAGAGACAGGACAGGCACACAGTGAATTTCAAGGCAGAAAAGGGTTGTTGTAAATCAGGTTGTCATTTTTCCTATCTTCTACAAAGAATCCCAGGGAGATTAATTTAAACAGCGAGGTATGTTTCCCGCTCTTTCCATTTTCTTCCCTCCCTGATGGCTATATGGCAGAAGTTGCGCTATTACTTACCTCCAAGGCAGGAGAGAAGAAAAGGACTTCTGCTGGAGACCAGCCAGTGCTCTGTGCTGGGTATCAGCAGAAGATAGAGGAAATCTTGGAACTTTAGGTGATGTCCAGATGTTTTTTGCATCTGCCTTGGCATCTTTGACTGCCTTTGGCATCTGACAGGCTGCGCGCATTCAGGAAAGCAATCCAGACATGCCATGCTCCAAGCAGCTTAGCCCTGCAGATGCCTAAACTTGACAAGGGGCCACACAGCACTGAAAATATCCCTGGGTGCTCACGTTCAGGCACCTACACATGCTTCAGAAACGCCTCAAGCTTTGGAGCTGGACACTTTGTTCATAATCTATGTCTTGACCAAAGGGAAGGCATCTGCTCGAACACCACCCACTAGGCATGGGCAGCCCCCCAAATTCAGCATGAAGCACAAAATCTGCTCTCTGATACAGATGCTGTATAAGAACTGCTGATGGGCAGTCACATCCTTTCCAGAATAAGTTTTATAATGTTATCTTGGACTAGAGGTTTGCCATTCCCCTTAGACACCTGCTCCTGCTCCCCTCACCTCCCACCAGGAAAGGTGGGAGACATCACCTCTTGGTGGAGACCGTGCAAGGTTGTGCCAGAACATGGCCATGGCTGTCTTGGTCACTTCCCTAAGCTATATTAGGTTATGCAATAAAAATCTCACCTGCAAGCTCAGAAAGGAGAACAGAGAGTCCATGACAGGCAGGGGAACCAAATAACACCCTGCCCAACTACTCCCAGGTCCATGCCAGGAGCCATCAGCCCATCCCAGGCCATCTCCACAAGCCCAAAGGAGCACAGGGCACAATGGCAGGTGGAGGTCCAAATTATGGGCTCAGAGGAAGGGACACCCTGCCTGGCTCCTCCCAGGGCTGTCCCAGGAGAGCCACAGCCCCAGGGTACAGTTGTGAAACCCATTGAGATGAGTCAACTGGGGCTCCTTTGGGACTGATGGGGTGTGGGACACCTAGGATGCAGGGGAAAGGCATTTGGGGATTGCACAAGACTTACAATAGGATGTTTAGGGAAGGAACCACAGTTGTGGAAGGGAGGGATCAAGATGGTTTGGGGAGGAACATATGTGGTAAAACAGAGGCATAAGGAGATAAAAAGGTCCATCTCTGTGTAAACACTGCTGGTCAGAGCACTTGTCCAGCCATGTCGTGGGCATGATGAGTGCAGTCTCTCCTGTCTTCTGCTAAACTTTATTTCTAACTATTTTCCTGGGTGAGGGACTCTGTTCTGCCTTCCTGTGCATATGGGTTCTGGGACACGGCTGGACTGGGACCAGGGGTTGGTGTGTGATCACTAGCAAAGAGCAAACCCAACTAGTTGGCAAGTAGGTGAAGGTCCTGGGAGCCAGCAGGGTGCGTGCGTCTCTCTACAGGTGACACCACAGGAAAAATGGGCTACCAGAGGGACTGGGATGTTCTTGCCAGCTGCTGGCGAGGAGGTGTGTGGGGAGATGTTGGTGTGTGAGTGGGGGCTGCAACACGTAAGCATGGGGGTATCTTTGGCACAGAGGGCATTTACAATGGGCAAACCATTTTGGTACTACTGCGTCCCCCATTACAATCAACAGCCCTGAGAAAGTGACATAAAAATAACTTCCTTGGTCATCCATCCAGGAGACCTGAAACCATAACCTACTGCAGAAAGCTGCCACCAGCTCAGCAGTGCTAAGCTTCCTTCCCCGACTCTGTTTAGATGTCTAAAAGACTAGCTTGGAAATTTTTTCCTTTATATATATTCTTTTACGGTTTCAATTCAGCAGAGAAAGGTCCTAAAATTTTCCTTCAAGGGCTTAAATCTAAGTAATTACAGGCTACGGTCACACAGTATATGCTGGCTGCTCTCTTCACTGCCAGAAAAGCAGGTCAATTATAAGCAATGAACCACATTACCAGGAGAGAAAGCTGGTTTGAATTCTGGTCAATTAGTGCTAAAACTGTCTTGGAAGAGAAAGGTAAATTGAGCTAATAGAGCTAGGCAGCGAGACCTACATATCTCAGCACTGAACACAGACAGCAAAGGCTTAATTTCGGAGATGGCAGAAATTAATGATGATTTGGCATAAAATCAACTTCCAACCTGCAGGGTGAAGCCAGTGACGTTCTCATCCTGTCTCTTCTCACCTCCGACTTAGGGTCTTGATTAAAAAAACATGCCTACTTGGGGAGGGTGCTGAAACACATAATTAACTTTAAGGATGTTCTTACATATTTTCCCAGACCCAGGCTCATGACAAAGTGTAAAGAGCTGCACTGTGTAAGGGCGCGCTGGACTCCTGCCATTCCCATGATCACCACAACCAGGGAGGAAGAGGAGGAGGAACAAGCATGAAGCAGGCTTCCTCCAGTGCTCCTGGCAGAGGGCTAGCTCTCAAATAGCCTGGAGACCTGGGACCACTAGCTTGAGTCTCGGGGCATGTGGAAATTCTCCACCACCACTCCCGTTTTGAGCAGCGATTATTGGAAGTAACACAGGATTCAAGGAAAAGGTTGGAAAGAGATTATTAGCCTGAAAACCTCCTTTTCTCTACCTGGTTAATCCACACGTCACCTCCCAGAGGTCACATCTGTAGAAAGGGAGAGCCAGGCACCTCCCAGGTCTCTGCTCACTACTGCTTGTGCAAGGCACACAAAGGTGAATTGCCCTTTGGGGTTTTTTTGTTCAAGATGGCAGCACCCAGTGGGATGCAGCAGCACAGCTGAGCCCAGAGGGATGGCAGAGAGGGGAAACTGGGCAGGCACTTCCCAGGACACGGAGGGAAAGCAGTGGAAGGAAAGCAGCAGATGGCAAGCTGAATGTTACTGCCCCAGATTGGCTCCTGCAAGCCAGGAAGGGGCTTTAGCTTCAGTGCTCCTCATACTCTGTTCCATGTCACAGCAAGAGCACAAGAAGCAGACACATGGAGCTCAGCTTTCGAGAGATTCTGCACCACTGGCAGGGTCACCAGACTACTATTTTTAATCCCTGTCTTGCCCCTGTGTGCCCAGGTATGAGGAGAACATCCTTCATAGGTACCTTAACATAGCATGGTTGAGGTGGGAAGGGACTTTTGGAGAGCACCTGGCCCAACCCCCTCCTCAAGCAGGGCCACCTCGAGCAGGTTGCCCAGGACTCTCATCTATCATTGAAGTGCCCCAGGGCTTCCCTGGCCCAGAGCTTGCTGGTACTGGGCAAGTCTGAGCACCACGAAGCGCCCGGCATGGACATGGAGAATCTGGTCCTGGGCATCCATCTATGCACTATGATATACATCACACAGTGTTCACCATGTGAGTGTCACCATGCCCTCACAAAACTTCATCCTTCCACTGCTGGAGCCAGGAGAGGCTGGTGTGGGCCAGACCAAGGAAAGTTTGAGATCAGAGGCAAGAAGCACATGCTGGGTCCACCATATTCCAAGGCTGCCCCTCCCAAGATGACCACTGCCATATGAGAAGATGCTACAGGGGCTCTAGGTCCCAACAGGTACCCACAGGCAGGGATGGAGGCAGCATGGCCACACTGTGCCCACAGCATCACCACATCACGCCTCCACCTCCCCTCAGAACGAAGCTCCTCTCCTTATGCAGCACAGGACAGGACCCAGCCATGAGCAACCTCATCAAGCATGAGAAGTTAATGCCCACCAGATCATGAACTGGCCTGACAGAAACCACCAACAGGGCACTGCACATCACCAGGTGGATTTACATGTGACATAAACTGATTAAGAAAGAAAGGAATCAAAGAGTAAAGCTCTGCCTGGACACAAAGTGCAGAGACAGGACACGCGTTTGGTCAGACAAGGGTCATCCCATTTTCCTTCTCTGTGGGTTTGGCTTGGGTTGACTCTAGCACAAAGTGGGGATTGTGAAAGCCCAGGAATACTCCGAGGTTGCTGGCAGCCAGCTTTCTTGGCCTGCCCGCTCCTCCAGCTTTTCTTAAAAAGCTCAAAACCAAAACAACAGCAGCTCAGACATCCAGCAATCCACTGAGCCCCACGTTCGGCTGTTTACAGGCAAACTGTCACAAAACCACCCTGTGACAGAAACACCCTGCAACACTGGAAGACTCAACACCTTATTTTTTGTCACTCTGCTAAGTACTACCGTGACCTTAAATGGCACAAGCGCTCTCAGAAGAGCCTGGGCTGACCTGCCTTATCTGAGCATCTCCCTAATCCGCCAGTCAGAGATGCAGGACCTGCCCGTGGACCTCACAGCCTTGCAGACATCTCCCCTGGTCACAGGCACCAGCACTCCAGAGACAGGTGAAAATCAGAATATAATAGCGAGCAAAAAAGGAAAAAAAAAAAAGCCTCTTTACTAGACAGGCAGTGTTTGACTTGCAGGTGTAAGACTATCTCTTAAGCAGCCTTGCTTTTTTGTACCTCTCACAGAACGGATCTCTGCCTAGTTTTATTAATAATAGACATGTCTGTCTCTTTTTTAAATGTTATTAAGATCCACTCAAAGATTTTCCTTGGCAATGAATTCCAGGGCTTAATTATGCACTGCGTTAACAGGCTTAGTGTTTTTTAATGTAATATTTAATCCTGTTAGAGGCCACGTGCTCTTGCATTTTCAGAGCAGGTTAAATAACAAGACTGGTGCATCCTCTCTACCTTTACAGTATGTTTATTGTATTGATCGAGTTCCTGTGTATTGGACACGCTGCCACTGTGATGTGTCTTCTGAGTCACCCTTTTTTAAATGTTGCACTGATTTATAGAAATCCTTCACATCCATCTCAATTAATGCCAACAAACCCAAAAGCGTCTGCTGCTCCACACTCATCTCAGCAACGCTCCCCGCATGGTTTAGGGAAAAAATGAGTTTATGCCCTTGACATTCTTCACACAAATACTTCTCCTTGGCTGTCGTGCTACCACAACCAGCAGATGTCAAAATGCTACTGCTTCCAGATCCCTGTAGGACAAGCCACGCCATCATCCCAGGACTGCTCATGTCTAACAGATCTAAGACAAATTTTCCCCTTGGGGAAATGCTTTAATACACGTGGAGTTGGTTTCACACTGGCAAAAGGGCAGTCGTGCACTGGGAGAGGTTTCACGTCAGCCTCACGCTGCAACACCCAAGTTTTCTCATCAGCTTCCCCATCACCACAATATGACAACCAGGTCTGGTGCAGAAGAGGATTAAATATGTGCACAGATTTCAGATTTGCTCTTCTAAATGCTGCTCGTTGACTTTACCTGGACATAGCCAGGTCCACACTAATCTCCTGCTTTTCACATTTGCTCTCCACAGACTGTATTTTCTTTCTCTCACCAGAACAAACAAGAAAACGAACCTACCCACCTCACAGCTGGAAGATGCTATTTATTCACCTACTTAATTTTCCTTCTGTGGTATTATTAAAATAATAAGAGAAGAAATAAGAAAACAACCAAGAAAAAAAATAAGGGCATTTTGTTTATCTGTGTCAACATGAAATGGAGCTGGTAAAACATCATTCTTGAAACCCAAGTATTTTTCTGAGTTTAAAAGTTACTTCATCATCCAGAATTAAATGCATAACTATAGTCACGTGGGATTAAAGTAAATCCAAAACATAGGAAAATGTTAACTACCTCCTTGCCTGTGAGAAGATGGATTTTTTTTTCATATAAGCAACACAAGAATTCAGCCTAAGCAAGCAATAATGTAATTGCTCCTATGGCTACAGAACAGAGCTTGAGATATAACTTAAGATGACAACGCATACTTGAGATACACCTCATTAAAAGTAAAAGTCTTCAACAGCTGAGAGCTCCCGTGCCACAATCATTAACAGCAGCATATCATTTTCCACTTGGGGATTTTCCCTGCCTAATACCCCTGGCAGTTCAAGGCACACACTTGATGCATCATATGGAGGCAAACCCCCCATCCACACGCTTCTCGTAACAGCAACATTGTGCACATTGGCTCAAGAAGACCCATTACACGCAGATAATAAGAGCTGTGGCTCATCTCTTTAAGAGGCTCAAATATTGAAATGCATTAAAAATTGGTGTGCCAATCCTGGGCCTCCATAGGCCAAACTTTCTCAGTCTCCCTGTCAATCCCCTTTGATAGCCCATACATTAGCAAGGTATATATGTAAGGAAACCTATTCCTCTGAGTCTGACAGTGTATGGGTAGTTCTCTGTCTATTTTCAGTCATGGCAGTTCTAAAATGTTCAAAGAATAAGGGAGCCCATGAGCAAGCACAAATTGTTCTGCTCCAAAATCCACGTACAGACAGAGAACTATCTTGTTGAAATGCACCTGGAAACATTTTGTAGCACATCTTTGAAAAAAATCCCATAGAGAAACAATATATCACGAACTGTATTCATGAGCGTGCTCTGGGTAAAGTGCAATTGTTGTGCTGTTATTATTTTTTCAAATACATGTGAGTGTATTTAAATGATTATGGATGAAAGACAATAAAGTATGAAGAATGACATTTGAAAAAGAAGCTTGTCTGTCTGTCTTGGTGCTGTTTGTGGCTTCTTGGGAAAGGACTGCTTTTGTTCTTTTTGGATATATACCTAATGGAGCATAACAACACTTTCCTAAGAAAGAAATGTTTCAACCTGAACCTTGTAAACACCTTCCATTCGAAAACTGGAACATATAAATACCCCAGTGCTAGCCTAGTAAAATCTGAAGGATTTTCAGATGAACAAGGTAGGGGAGAAGTTTCACCATAGAGTCCCTCACAAATGTACAACTGAACCTGTGGGCTTGTTCTCTTCTCTTCTTTCCTTCTTCTTCATGGGAAAACAGAGAGCTGATCTCTGCTAGATTAGACTCGAAAGCTCTTTGCTGGCTGGGGGCCAAAAATACTGTGATTAAAAATGCTAACATATATTCTGGCATGACCCTGTTTAACTCCTAAGACAAGCTGCTGTTCTGATACCATTAGTTTAGTGCTGTAGTCAGGATCTGGCCCAATAAAAGAAGACCCTTTCCATACCTAAATGCTGGAATTTAGGATCTCAGAGATGCCTAACGTGAAGTCCAGGCAGGACATGCAGCCAGAAGGACCTAACACACAATCTAATCAATTTTGTAGAACATAATCCTTTGGAATCTTTCTGAACTAATACTCATTTTAACTTGAAAACCCCTGGGACAACTTTGTGCACCAGCTTCCCAAGCAACTCGCTGTAGTGTAGAGGAGCATCTTGGGAAAGATTCTAAAAATAGGCCCTCTTGTTACCACAGCAAAGCACCCAAACATGCACGGAAATATTCTCATGCAAACAGAACCTGGATTTCACTTTTTTCTACACCATCTCCCAAGAACATAACCTGCCATGGTATGTTACAGCTACATATAATTAGAATTCAGTATCTTTTCTCTGCACTGAGCTCCATCCCTCTCTTACATCCACTTTGAACCTCGTTTACTCGCAGCTGCCCGGTGATTCAATTCGGTCAAACAGGTCTTTTCCTAACTCTGAATGAAAAAAAACATCAACAACTTTCTAATTCTGGATGTGTGCACAAGCCTTGGAGCCTGGGCACTCTCCAGGAGACCGAGAAAACTGACATTAATAGCTGCACTCCCCTTTTACAAACCTCCTCAGCCCTGGGATCTTGGTAAGCTTTGCAAATACCAAATAAGCATCTGGATTCCCCTGTGAAAAAAAGCATTACTTATTATCAGAGCAAGAATAGTAGCCAGTGAGCAATTTCTGAGGGGTGGCAGGAGAAAGATGTGTGGACCAGGCTTTCAACTCCCAAATATAGGCAAGAGAACTGCAACATCTTCGTGTGCTGTTCAGCTACAGCTCAAAAACAAGCAGCACGCACAGTTTTTACCAATTTCTCCTTCTCCAGAGATGAACGCTGCTCTCGGTGAAGAACCATGCTGAAGAGCTGTCTCTTTGGCATCTTACCAGGGCTTTGCAATACTGGGGGATAAACATCAAGAACAACCCAACTCCAGAAGCCATGGCCCAAACGCACGTGCACTTGTTTTGGATACACCATCCTCTTTACCTCATGCCAAGCAAAAGCCATCAAAATCAAGATGACTCCAGGTGAGCACTGAACCCGTTGCTGCAGCTCCTGGAGCCTATAGAACAATGGGCAAGGCTGGAGATGGATGGGAGGCACAGCCTTCTCCAGAGGGAGCCCAAAGGTGTAGGTCACCAAGTTGACTGAGATCCTGGGCCACTGCCCACCTCACTGCTGGAAGATGCTCTTTGCCCACCTCACTGCTGGAAGATGCTCTTCACCCACCTCACTGCTGGAAGATGCTCTTCACCCACCTAGTTATTTTCATTGCAGTGATCTACTAACACTTCTCCAGTGAGAACTGAACAATGATCCCTAGTGCCAATGCCCTGCAAACTCCAAGTGGCAGGAGGTGCCAAACTGCTTGTAAAAACACGTGTTCTGGGCAAAACTGTGGAGGAAGGTGCACTAGTGGAATTCAACAGGATTAAGCTCAAAACAACAGTCCAAAGGCTACAAAATTTAACCCCAGAAACCGTTAGAGCAAAATTTTGAGTGCTTACTTACTTAGCCTTCACACAGAATTAAAGCCAGTCCAGTAAAAACACAGCTTTATCCTGGTAAGAAATCATCCATACATTTTAATGTGCCACCTGCATATACTGTGCAAATCTACAAGGCCCTAAATATAAACAGACAGCCCTTTCCTGGCTGTTAAAATGAACACTACCTCAGCTTGTTCTCCGAGCGAGCCAAAATTATAGCTGCTTGGAGATCAGAAACATTTTAGGGCGGGACACTTCCCCCCGCTCCTTCTTTTTTACGGTGTTTGTAGTTTTATGAATAAGGCATTCATTGTGCCCAAACCCCAAAGATACCCACCTTGGAGGGAGAACTAAAATTAGGATAAAGTATACTCCTGGAGCTGTCAGGAGAGAAGACAGCTCGTGTGGGATGCTGGAGAGTCGGGAGGAAAAACAACATCCCTGGAAAGGCTGGGTCCTTGCTGCACCGCTTGGTGGAGAGCCCATGGTTTTGCATACACCCCAAATACACTTGTTTAACCTGAAAAAAAAAACTATCTACTCCTGAGAAGTCCAGCAGGGTAAAGTTGTGCCAGCCCTTCCATGCCTGCCCACTCTGCTTCTGGGAGCAGAGCAAGCCTCAAGATGCAACTACGTGAGCAATGACTGTCTTGAATTGCCCAAATTCAAAGAACCCAAATCATTTTAAAGGCAATAAATATGGAGCTGAGGTTCCTTATTATGAAATAATGGGCAGGTCTGGATGGAGGACAACACGTTTATCAGCACAGGGTCAGGGGAATAGCCAATGAAACCTCTTCTTCAGTCCAGATGATCAGGGAGTAGGTGGCCACAGGTGCCCAGCTTAGGACCTACTGCAGGAGAGAGTCACCTTGCACCTAAAAATCTAGAGCAACTGGATAAGGAAAGTGGAGGGTCCCTGATCACCCTGGCTAGTGTGGAACTGGGTGCATATACATAGATATATACATATATTTGTACATCTGGATATAGCCCTATATATAACCCTTGCCACCCCAGCAGCAAAGGGCAGGATGGCGGCAGCGCTGGCAGGCAGCACACGTAGCACACACCCCTCCTTTCCCTTCCCAACCTTTGCTTACATTTCAGCTAGTCTGCTCCGCTTCCAAAGTTTAATAAAATTTAATCCCAGCATGTCTTGAATTAATTAATTAGATCTCCTTCCAAGCCACCGTGCCAATTTCTGCAATTACAGCGTTTCTCACAGAAGAGTCAGAGACTCTTGAGCAGCCACAGAGCGAACTGGGGTTTGGAGCTGGGTACGAGGCAGCAAAGGGGATGATTCCAAAGCACTTTGATTTTTCTCCCCTGCTATTTCCCCACTGGAAAATTCCCTGCGACTACAAACGTTTGCAGCCCTGAGGAAAGGGACTTGGGGGTGCTGGTGGATGAGAAGCTGGACATGAGCAGGCAGTGGGCACTTGCAGCCCAGAAGGTCAATCCCATCCTGGGCTGCATCAAGAGATGCGTTGCCAGCAGGTCCAGAGAGGTGATCCTGCCACTTTACTCTGCTCTGGTGAGACCTCACCTGAAGTATTGTGTGCAGGTGTGGAGCCCTCAATATAAGAAGGACATGGACCTGATGGAGAGGGTCCAGAGGAGGGCCACGAGGATGATCAGGGGGATGGAGCACCTCTGCTACGAGGACAGGCTGAGGGAGCTGGGGTTGTTCAGCCTGGAGAAGAAAGAGGATGCTCCGGGGAGACCTAATAGCGGCCTTCCAGTACCTGAAGGGAGCCTGCAGGAAGGCTGGGGAGAACCTGTTTACAAAGGCCTGCAGTGACAGGACAACGGGCAATGGCTTTAAGCTGAAGGGGAGCAGATTTAGATTGGATATTAGGAGAGGGTTCTTCACCGTGAGGGTGGTGGAGCACTGGAACAGGTTGCCCAGGGAGGTGGTTGAGGCCCCATCCCTGGAGATATTCAAGGTGAGGCTCGATGAGGCCCTGGGCAACCTGGTCTAGTTGGGGGTGTCCCTGCTGACTGCGGGGAGGCCGGAGTAGATGACCTTTGGAGGTCCCTTCCGGCCTGGACAACACTATGACACACTATGACACTACCTGTGTATCAGGTACCAACACTTGTGTTGTGAGCTCAGCCCTGCTCTGCTCACAGCCCCCCCCAGCAAAAGTGGGAGTTCCCCACCTGCAAATTCAGTCTGTATTCATCAAAGTATGTGATTTGGGAATAATGGGCTACCTGGTACCATCCAATCCATGTGCTCCAACTACAGATCCTTTGCCCCCATCCTTGGCTTCTGAGCTTCCTTCCCTCTTCAAATCACCCTCAATAAAGGATTTTTTAATTCCCTGATATAAAGAAAGCACAAAACTCTTTTTTTTTTTTTTTTTCCACATGAGGAACAAGCCATGGGAATTCGGAAGAAATGGGGATATTTTGACAGGACAGTAGCATTATTCCCTGTGCTGATCTCCCCTGCTAGATGATTTCCAGCAAGTGTGACATCCCACCAGACACTCCGTGGAGCATCCTCAAAGTGCAACAGCTACACAGCCCTCCCAGAATGTTTAGCTCTCTCCCTTCATCTCTTTCTCCTCATCTTCTTCCCTGCCACGGCCTGGAGAAGAGCAATCTCAGGTGCTCAGTGGCCACAGGGGCAAGCATGGCATCAACAAACAGACACGGACCACGGCACGGGTGACATTTCCAACCTCATCGTGGTCTGTTTTGCACCATTTCATGCAGGGTAATTAATTCTGATCTCAGAAGAGTCTCATTGGGTTTGTCTGCTGCCAGTGTGCTGGGCAGGAACCCTGATGAAGTGCGCTTGTTTACAAACACGTTAAAGCGTATTTAAAATCCATTGTTTCTCGCTCCAGCTGCCTGAGTACTTTTTACTCAGCTCCTGGACTCGTACCAAAAAGAAAAAATGACAGATTGCCAAAAAGGACAGAGATGGAGGGGTGGATGGAGGGAGGGAAGGATGCAAAGTGGCTAGACAGCACAGCAGATGAATATATTATCCCGCTGCCTCTGGGAACGGAGGTCAGAAGCCAGACCAGGCTGAAGAAACACATTGCAAGAAACACTTGTGAAATTAAAGGTCAGCGAGATAATGAGCTGTAACTGCAGCCCAGAAAGAAGTGTTTGCTGATGGAGGTGGCTCCAAGCTCTCACCGGAGTTTGGTTCCCCGCTACGCCCCGGGTGCAAAATCTGTCCCCTCCAATTAACACTCACCCATGGGACCGTGGTGCGGTGGGACACAGCTCTCCGGTGAGCTCTGCTCCTCCTTCTGTCACTCTCCTGTTGGTTCCAGGCCAACAGCTTCTCCTGGAGAAAAGGCTGTGCCCTCTACAGGGGCAGCACCACCACCACCACCCCCAGTCCATCCCTCCTCCCAGCAGCTTTCCTGCCCCTCGGCACACGTAGGGGATGCTGCTGCTCTGCCCGTCCCATGCCAGCGCCTTCCAGCTCTGAAAATAACCCATGGCTGTGGATGGACAACGTGGCCCAGGCTTGGCGAGCCTGGCTGAGGACAGCAGCATTGCCTGGGATGTGCATCCCTACGGATAAAGCTGTACCTTCTAAAGCAAGGAACCAACAAACTCATTTCATCTATCTCCAATCAGCCAATCTCACTGAATTTTTAGAGTTGGAAGGGACCATTGAGATCATCTAGTCCAACTCCCCTGCTAAAGCAGGACCACCCAGAGCATGTCAGATCATGCCACTTAGGACGGCATCCAGGTGGGTCTTGAAAATCCCCAAAGAAGGGGACTCTCCACGACCTCCCTGGGCAGCCTGTTCCAGGGCTCTGTCACCCTCACTGTGAAAAAGTTTTTCCTTATATTCAAGTGTAACCCCTTATGTTCCAACTTGTGCCCATTGCCCCTTGTCCTCTCACTGGCAACTACTGAAAAGAGTCTGGAGAGCCAAGTGACCCCCAGCCCTTAAAATCCACCCAGCATGGGTGCCAGACCTTGGGTTTTGCCTCTACAACAAGTAAGGGGCCAGTATCAACACCTTCTTCTGGAGGTTCCCCAAGAACAGTATTTTATCTCCACAAACTTCCCCAAAGTTGGACAAGTGACATCTCTAAGGGGGGGTAAAACTTCATCAGTAAATGAAGCAACTCCTTGAAGGCTGCAAGGGAAAAAAGGCCCAGCTGGAAGGGACAGGGAGGGCAGGCAAGGGAGGGTAGAATTTGGGTACCTGCTGGTCATGTCGTTCAGCTACCAGGAGAAATACCCAAGAGCAGCCTCTGTTTCTAAATAATTTATATTAGGCAGCTGCTGGATAAAGGGTCAGAAAGAAAATCATGGCAGCAGGAGAGGCAACCCCCACACCAGCACTGCAATCCACGTCTACCGGCTTCAGAAAATCACAACAAGCACCTCTACAAGAGCACAGGCTGCTCTGGCAGGGCAGCTGCAAACAGAACCAGCACATGCTGCAAGCAGAAATAAAATAAAAAAACCAAGATC
Organism: Tringa tobata; assembly: GCA_033628505.1. Classification (NCBI taxonomy): domain Eukaryota; kingdom Metazoa; phylum Chordata; class Aves; order Charadriiformes; family Scolopacidae; genus Tringa; species Tringa tobata. The sequence goes on from JAHREE010000561.1 coordinate 1,617,634, forward strand.
GACAGCCTGGAATAGTCCTTGCCCCTCAAAACATCTTTTTAAACGCTCAGTCATCATTCATCTGCTCTAGGAATTACAAACTTCCATGACCCCTGTCGCCTCGGAGGGTCATAAAACCTGTGGAAATCCTGGCAGAGCAAACCTCCTGTCCCATCCTGGGGCAGCATGGCCACCAGCATGGCCCCGGGGCACCGCGGTCCTCATGTTTCCAGGCACCAAAGCAACGGCTGAGCCTCTTACCTGTGGAGAAGCCGCTACAAGTTCATCTCTCTGATGCTTGGAGGAGACTCAGGTGTTCATACAGTGACCTGGGAGAGGGAGCCTGGGGTAGAAAACACAAGACCTTTATGTAATGAGGCAGATTTAAACGTATTCTATTTATACCACAGACACACTCACATCCTCTCCTACTGTGGCAGCAACTCAGATATTTATCTACTTTCTCCCATCAAGACATTAGGGCTTTTCCTTACTCGCCCTCTTGCTCCTTATCCACAGCCCCTTCTGCCACTGTTTTGGCCTAATCTTTTAGACATTTTTCTCTGTGCAGTCCTCTTCTCACACGGGACCTGGACATTAGATGATATTTGAAGAATATTGCAGAGATTTTTCTTTACACACGGAACGCATCGTTTCCAGCTGTACAAAGCCAAGGCACAGGAGACTGGCTAGTGATGGGCTTTCTAGTTCTGCTAAAACCAGACCCTGAATGCAAACTGGACCATGTCCTGAACACTTCAGAGCTGGAAAATAAATATGACAAAATGAACATGGAAAATGAACTGCCCTGGGCTGCCTGCACCCCTAGCCTGCACCCCAGGCACAGCTGGGGACTGATCCTTCACTTCCAACTTCAGGACTGGTGGGGCTAAGCCTTAGTAGAAAACTTAAAATCACAACAGGTTTGGGGAAGATACCCAGGGGGAAAAAAAAAGTTCAAAAGGCTGAGATTGGCTTCAAGCAGAGTGAAAGAACAAAGTTTTCCATAATGTGTCTGGATGCAGGAAAGAAAGGCAGCAGGAGGAAGCTGCCGTTGGGCAACATTAATGAAATCACCCACAGCCCCACAGCAGCAGCCCCACGCATGGGGATGGCCGTGGTGGGGAGCACAGGCAGTGTCCCCGTGGTGGTGAACACAGTGTCCCCATGGTGGGGAGCACAAGCAGTGTCCCCGTGGTGGTGAGCAGTGTCCCCGTGGTGGCACGGAGCATCCTCCGCTCAGCACCCGAGCGAGCGCGAGAGAAGCCTGCAAAACACCAGCATTGGAGGGTGGGG
>JAHREE010000562.1:0-63968 GCA_033628505.1 Tringa tobata
CTTTTGGAAGTAGCAGTGAGATTTCTGTCGCCGGTGATGGAAACGTTTCCCATCTGCTGCGCTGCCTCCCTGTGATTAACAGGGCTGTTTGTCCCACGCATTCCATAGGGGACAGTTAAACTGAATAATGGCCACAAACTTGGAGAAACATTATACACCAGGATGCATACCATGCTCTAACGTGCCTTTTGGTTTGCATTTATCACCCACCTAAAAAGCATGTGCCTGGGAATGTTATGGTAAGGGAGAGCAAGCCGTGCCGTGGCTGTTTCACGGGGGAGGCTGTGACACCCCAGAGAGCGGGCTCGGGGAGGAGGAGGCTGGTCCCTGGTTGTGCCGGGCCCCTGGGCAAAGCCTTTGACTCATTTCACTGTGTACCTGGGGTGAAACCTTGTCCCCACGTGAGCCCATGAGGATAAATCCTGCACCCCAACTGAACCCACGGGAGGACTCGCAGTGGGGGAGTGAGAACCCCCCAGGATCCCAGACCAGCGCTGCTGTGCCCCGGACCGTCCCTTGGAAGATATTTGATCTTGTAAGCAAGCAAGAAAAGAGCTTTCCCTTGGGCTAATTACAAGAGTGTACGTAGGGGAGGCTCTTCCGAGCTGAACGGGCTTCCTCAGTGCCCTCGGTGGCCACAGCCCGGGAGAAAGGAACATCAGCATGGCCCGAGCCAAGAAGGTGAAGCTGCAGGTGAGCCCAGCCCTAGGGTCAGAGGAGGGTTGTGGTGGGGTGACCCGGCCACACCAGGGAGCTCGGAGCCATGCTGAGGAGGGGGCAACACTGCATCCCACTTGGGCAACGGTGGGGGAGTTGGAGCCACGGGAATTTTCCCGACGGATCGAGGCATCTCCTCCTGCTGCCCCCACTGCAGCACCAATATTGCTGTGGCTGTGGCTGGATTTATCTCTGGCTTCAAAATAACACCATTATGCTCTATTACAGGGGCAAGAAAAGGTGAGTTTTTACACCATTTTCATCCTGGCTATTTTAATCCAGAATACTAGTTACCTTAGGGAAATACAGCTAGCTAACACTGCCAGAAGATACTTAATTTTGGGGCAGCCATCTTTTGTTGTACTTAAATATTTCCCTATGGGATGCCACGAGCCAGGCAGCCCGTTTGTCCTTTTCTATAGAGTCTCTGGCTTTTCCAAGGAGTGCTTCTTTCTCCACTGAGAAAGTCCATCACCAAACCTGCCGAGCACCAGCTCAGCCCTGGAGAAGCTCTGCCTGATGCTCTACCTGTGCTTTTAGACAGGGCTGGATTTCAGCCTGCAGCTGAAATATGTAAATACCAGACAGCAGAACAAATATTGGTATTTTTGCTAAGCGAAAGGTAAATGGCCATAATTGATAGTACTTAGGAGAGGCAAACACATTAAATCTGACATTTCACTGCAGACACAGGCACATTTAAAACTTGGAGAAAAAGCCTTTTTTCTTCCATTCTGATTATTACAGATATATTAAGAATGCTTGGCTGCAGGGAAGTGGATTCATAACAATCTAGCAAAGAATTATGCAGCCTCTGAATACAAAACATCCAGGGAGAAAAAGACCTGGCAGCAGAACATCAGCTTAACCAGATATTGACTGGGATTCATTTTTAACCATTCCTGTATTTTTTAATCCTGATTTCTTTACATTCCTTTTCCCAAAAGGAAAAGAAAAAAAAAATCAAGTCAGATGCAACAGGTCCTGTGCATATATGGTGACAAGGAGGCTGTGCTTTTATGGGAAAACCTTGCCTTATTTCTCACACAGACTTTTGCTGGTTTACCCAGGACAAAAGGCAGCCAGCTCACAGCAGCTCAGCTGTGGGATTATCTTTTGGAGGCAATTAGACCTTCAGAAAGCTTTTCTGATGGTATCTAAGTGCAAGCTGATCGTGGCTCCCTATTTTCAACAGTGTCACCGATGATGGGGAAGGTGACACGGAGCTTCCATGCCCATTTAGATCCTGACCTCTGGGCGTTCAGAGTGCCCAACCCCTGCCTGTTTCATAGTCTTAATGAGAAGTTCAGCACTGAAATCCACCTCAGCTCTGAGGCGTTCCATCTCTTACAAAGCTGTGGAAGCCCTGCACACCTCTGGCAGGGGTGGCCACGGCGGTGCTCAAACTTCAGACAGCCCCTGCTTTTCATCTTTTACCGGCAAAGCGATGCTGCCAGCACGAGTGAGGACCAGGAGCAAGGAAGCCCTGTCAGAGCATTTCACGTGGCTTTCAAAAGCTCAGCTCAACAAGGTAGCACAATGGGTATTTCTACCCCTTTGGTTTTTTTCCCCCAAGCACGATGCGGGCTGGCTGAGCCCGTGCAGCATCAGGGACATGGGCTGTGGAGCCACCCTGAATGCTGGAAATGTGCTGCCTATTCTTAGTCTTATCATTAGCATACAAATATTCCTTAATTGCCTAGTCACAAGAGATTACCTCGGGCCATAAATCACCTCATCCTCCTATTAACTTGGGTTTCTCTCTCCACTTGCATAAAATTAACTCCGCTCATGCGGTGGAATGTTGGGAATTTTAAAACACTTACTTTTATCAATTAACATTAGTGTATTTTAACGCAATCAACAGACCATTACATTATTATGTTTACAATTATTAGCTGTAAAAAATTGCTTTCAGGAGCAGTCACTTTAAATAAGGTACAAATCAGATATGACAAGACTGTCTAATGGCCTGGCTTTTCTTTTCAGTCTACCTTCCTGTATAAAATTGAGGGTTCAGTCCTGCAGGTAATAATATTAATTAAATTTCCAATACGGGAGCAGGACTGTGCATTTCACAGGGCTAACTGGGTGCTCCCACCCATACCTTGGATAAAGAGCCTAGGCAACTGAACCACCTTGGTGAATATACATTTAGCCCTTTACACTCGTCATGGCAAATATTGCTATCCTATTAATTCAAAGATAAGCATTAAAAAAAACCAAACAAGTCTGAAAACAATCATAGGACATCAATGGGTTTATTGTCTTTTTTAATAGTCGGTATTAAACAAGAGTATGCTGTCCTAGTCCTAATATTTGCATGGGTGCCTGTAGTAATGTTAATGGTTTATCTTTCAGGGAACTCACATACAGTGAGAACTGGTGTTTTGTACCTTAATTTGGAAGCCAGACCGCAAGAGAACATGATGTTTTACAAGTAACAGTTCATTTAGTCTGGGATTTTCAATAATTCTGCTGATTAGCACACTAATGAGGTAGAGGGAAAAGCGAGGTTCAGAGATAAAAAAGTGATGCAGCAAATTCAAGGTGATGACAAAGACATTATTTTCAGGAAAACAAGGATTCAAGCTACGCTTTCAGCAAACAAGATGCTTAATAACTCCCAAGCACTTTCACATTTCCAGCAGCCTCTGCTCTATGCATCAGTGTCTGACTTTTTAATGAAGCAAAATTAACTGATGAGCTTGTTAAGAAACAAAAGGTAGTGAAAAGCATTTTTAATCAACAGCTCAGATTGTTCTTTAGGCTTTCGCAGGAAGCTGATAATAAATTTAATTTCAGATTTCTCAAAGCTAAGGTAGATTTTGCTTGGGAAGTGACATATTTAAATAATAACAATATTAAAACCAAGAATAAATAGCAGAACATATACTAAGGAATTTGCTTTCAGTTAGATACTAAAAGCAAGTTGCCATGTTTTCAGCTGGTATGAATCAGTGCTGCTCCACTGCTACCCATGAAGCTACACTGTTTTACGCCACCTGAGGATCCGGCCCAAAACTTTTACCCTTGAAAAATTTAACAGGACAGAAGCGATGGGGAAACCGGCTTCTAACCAATTGGCTGGAGGAAGAGTATCAAAGGGAGCAAAAGGGTATACAACGCGTCTCACCTGTCCCCAATCTCCTGCTTTCCACTTCGGACATCTGCCCCCTCTGCATTTCTTTTGCACATTGGGCTTAGCAAGGTGCTTGCAATAATCTTCTTCTATATGCCTGCCTTCCTTTGACAAACAGTACACAGTGCGGTGCTTTTGGCCCCTTCCACAGGAGACAGAACACTGTAAATATAAAGTAACAACAGATCAGCTTTCACGCAGGGCCATCTACACGGTTACACGTGGGCCATGGCTACCCAGGCCATTTTTTTTATTTTTTTTTTGACTGGACCAAAAAGCACATCCCCAGTTCTCCGAGAGCCTACACAAAGCTTGAAGGGGATACGGAAGGGCAGAATTTAACCGCTGGAAATGTTCCCATTTGCACTTAGTATGGCTTGATATTCTTGGTCAAAGCCCCCCCCCAAACGCTAGTATCAAAATCGAGAAAGCAGCTGACATTCAGCAGGGATAACAGGCTGGATTCCTGGCATTGCTCCAGCCCTTTCAAAGGAGCAGAGTCATCTTACAGGGATCAAGGCAGGAGCCCTCAGGATCTACTCAGAAGAACTTGAAAGGAACCATTTCCACTTGCCTTGGTACAAAGGGAGGTCAAATGTTGGTAAATCAGGAGAGTAAGGCACGATATATACCTTCATGGAGGGAAATGACTGCACAAAGGACAAGGCAGAAGAAAAAAAATGCAGTCTTTCCATGTCCTTGGTATTCAAGCTCATGTTTGTTTTACCCGTGCAGACTGGTTTACTTTTTTTTTTTTTAACTAAACAGACTGAAACCAGGACATGCTCATCCATAAGATTTATGCATTTTGAAAACAACTCAGAAGGTGGCAAGAAGGCAGAGCCTGAAGAATCAAAGCAAAAAGCAAATCAGCAGGTATGTTAGCTGTAAGCTTTGTAGTAAAGCAACTAATTTCAACCTCCCTCTGCAGGTTCACTGAACTTTTTCAAATGTGACCACTTCTGGCATGCAAACCCCAAGCAACTTCACTTTGATTTCAGATTAGTCTCCTCCAAAAGATTTAGGAATCAAAGGGCTCTGGAATCACGACAAGAATTTAATATGACAGTTTCGTGTAGAACAAGCCTCTTACTCAGCATGATGCACCCAGAGACTCAGCTTCAATTTCTTCATTACGTGTTATGCAAGTCATTACATGCTATGTCACAAGCATCCTGGTCTAATCCTTGAGCACAAACATACTGGTTCAACCATCTCTGAGTATAAAATGTTCTGCTTTGTTTTCAGAATGCAGCAAACACACAGAGATGAGGCTTCTTCCTTCGTTTTGGAGCCACTCCATCTGTGTATTTCCTAAGACATAAATTACAGCCCAAGCTCCTCCCAGTCTATTAATATATTTGAAACCTTAAAAACTACAATTTATATATGTAGCAGCTGTAGAAGATCCATGATAATAGAAATTAGCATGTGCTTTGACAGCTGTGATTATTTTAAATTACAGCACTACTTCCAACTCCTTCAGCCCCTGTTTTGTTGAGGTACACAAAGAACCAGCAAAAACGCAGTAACTTGCTCCAAAATGGAAAAGTTCAGACCAACGTGGAGAGAAATGGATGTAACTCATAAGACAGACATTGCTGCTTAAAGGCTTGTATAAGCAATGTCCTGAAAAAAGCTGGTTTCCTGCTGCAAGTCCATTGCAGTTTGACAAAAAGTAGCTGAGGTCCCTTGCGATCAACAGGGCCATTAATGATGCTCCTCTGCAAGAGGTGGGATGCCATGAGAGCCTGCAGCAGGAATGGCCACCTCTGAACTTTCCTGAGCCCACCTACAATTTCAAGACAGGCCAAAAACCCCAAAGAGCAACAGTCAACCTTGTACTGAGAACCAGAAGAAATACTGTCCCTTGTTTCAAGACAAGATTTTCACAAGTTATCCAGATCCATAAACTTCACTTTTTTTCTTTAGTATCAACAGAAAAAGTTACTGTTATCCTATTTTTATAAGCCTTCATAAGAAGTTCATTTTTTCATTCTTTCTACATCTCTCCCAAGGCAATGAATGTCAGCAGCAAGAAGGAAATGTCAAATCCTACCAAACCCGGTTGTAAAATTCTAATACCTTCATCCATTTACTATCTTTGGACTAAATGGCAATACTGGTACTTTAGCAAAAATTCAAGTGCTCCTCAGTAAGCGCTCTCCATGCAGGCTGATGCCACTTAACTGTGACAGCCAAAGCTTAAGAATAAATTTACACACTTGATCAGGACTCTCTCTTCCCCCACATCCTGAGCCAGTACAGCCAAGTACACCTCTTCTCTTAATTTAAAAAATACATCGGATCCGCTACTTCTTCTAAAGGAAGAATAATCACATTGTGTAACAACGCACGGGCATTTCTGGGGACCCGAAGTTGGTTGATAGAGATTTGATCTCACAAATAATACGGTGCTAGTCATTTCCAAAATTGTCATCCCCCTTCTACAAACTGCTCAACTTTGGCGTGGAGCCTGATTCTGACATTTATCTCCCCATCCCATGATCAAACAGCACGACTGCCTGCGTACCTTGGTGCACTCAGAGGCTGAGGCATAATTTGCCTAATTTTGTTAATACTTAAATGTAATTCCCAAGACGCTGGAATTCATCATTTCTATGTCTGTCTTTAATATAAATCAAAGTTAGCCAGCTGTGCATTTTTAGATCTAAACCACCCATTTGCTTTTATGCACATGTGAGTTATGATCTCATTTGCACTGACAGAAAAGAGAGGTTGAATAATCTAATGTAACCAAGTATCAGAGACTGAAAATTCCTTTGCAAAGAGTCTACTTCATAACTGCCTTCTAATTCATCTCAGGTATTTCCAACTTCCATTTGGCACACAGATTTTGGGCATATGTGAGCCACATGTAGAAAATAGTTTAATAGTGGGCTTCATCTCAACGCCACATGACTTAGGGAAGCAATACACCTAGTTAGTGCCATCAGCCTCAACATTTATTTCGGACTCTGGAGAAACTTTGCATTTCATTAGCAGGGCTCTTCATCCCTGCAAACGCTGCCGCCCGCTTACAGTATCTATCAATAACAGTGCCATAGTGAGGTAAGCTTTGACCTCCCCCTCTTTAAAACATCTGAATAGCACGGCCAAAAATCACTCCTTTCATATTTCGCTTTATTTCTTTCTTTCCTATCCCCCACCCCCTCATAGGAAATACTTCCAAGTACTGGGGATGGACGGGGTGGCTCTCTGTGGAACAGCAGCCTCATTCAAGGCTCTTTGAAGTCAACAGAAAGATTTCTACTGGTTTTAACTGCCTCTGGATCCAGCCCTGAAGGTGTAGCCAAGGTACTGTAATGACTTTTTTCACCCACCAGCTTCCTAGAGGCAAGAATCACAGGCACTGGCCGTGCCAATGGTCAACCCGCCTCTGCCTCCCCTCAAGTGCTTGAAAAGGTGGCTCTGAAATGCTGTTTGCAGCCTGTGGCAGAGGCACAGGAACAAACAGCACCCCTGGGTGAAGCCAGGAGGATCGCCAGGCGTGGAGGGTGGTGTGAAAACAACATATTGTGGTGTTTCTTAAAAAAACCCGAGATGATTATGGCACATAAAATAGTAGAGAAGTACTATTTCAAAAATAAGCTATCGCCATTACACTAAGGGCTCTAGTAAACCTCCCCCTTGTCATTATCTTTATTATCTCCTGAACCACCGCAGTCACACCTGGTGCTTTACATAGAGAATAAGAACAAAAGGACTTTCCTAATAGCATTAGGATCAAAGCATTTGAGCACAGATTTAAGGGTATTATGTTTATTGCATGATTAGTTTTGTTAACATGCCAAGAACCAGGGATTGGTATGCTGCTGATTTTTTCAAATAAATATGCTGCCTAGTTTAAATAAATGCAAGGAAAAAAGTTTAAATAAATATGACAAAAATATTTCCATATCAACTGTTTCCAGAAAGGTCAGAACACGATGCTAAGTCTCTCCTGCAATGCATCGCTCTGCTCCAGCACAGCAGCAAGCTTGTGTTTTTGTTTCCACAGAAATTTGTTTTCTGTTTCAGAGCTCAGGAATGACGAAGATCATTCTGTTTTACCAAGTACGTGCAAATTGCTTTAAACTAACCCTTGCTGCGTTTCCTACTCTGACATTCTGGAAGTCGAGGGTACCTCTTGTTCATTAAGACCTTCCTAACGTAGGAAGACTGCTATTTGATTCACTGTGCTGGTAGCAGGTAAAATCCCAGAATACGTCTCCCAAAAGCTCTTAAAAATTCGTATAAAATTTCTGGTTGGTTGGACCCAGGTTCTGACCCTGTTGCAGGAGACCGTGACCTGTCCTTCTGCACTGGGAGCTGTGTCACGGCTGTGCCACCACCAGGCTGAGCTATGGGAGTAAGGTCCCTCTGGCACTGAAGGGACTCAACAGCCCTGGGTACAAATAAGCAAATCTTGGTGGAAAGAAAGAGGCAGCACAGAGCAGTCAAGAGCTATGGAGCGGCTCCACTTCTCCCTAACTTTCTGTACCAAACAGGCAGCTCAACGTGGGGCAGAAAAGCAAACCACCAGCAAGAATCTGAGGACATTCTCCCCCAAAAGTGAAAAGTCTCAGAAAATGCTGTCAGACCTCTTTTCCAGCCCTCCGTGCATCAGCCGACGATTTGGGAGGTATGTGAGATAATGAATGCAAGCTGTGGTGATCACCAAATGAATTCCTAAAGATAGGTATGCTCCGATAGCTACCAAGGGCAGGGCTGGGAAGAATTAGACTAAAAACAGCTTTATCAGATTCTGCCAGGAGCAACTTCTCGGAGGAAATTAAAATCAATCCTTGTAGGTTTAGATTTCCACACATTAAGGGTTTTACGGAAAGTAGAGCGCTCCTAAGTAAGGCCTCGTTCATCCTTTCCAACAATCTGAGCTGGAACATGTGTTAGATGAAATAAAGCAATGGAGCCCTACAACACTTTGCACGCCCTTTCCATGAGGGACTGTGCTCCTGGATGTCAGCAAACTTCTCCAGCTACAAGCAGAGCCCCACCATGCACCCTCATAGTTATGTTTCAGCATCCTATTAGTCTACATCAGCTCTTACTATAACTCACAGTGCTACCATCAGATGCTGGTAACTTTGCCATCACAGCCCTGAGACTTCTGCACCTCTGAAGTCCCTCAAGCACAAGGGACATCAAGAAGAAACACCACCAAGGAAAGCCTGGATTGTTCCTCACCAACTGAACCCTTACTGGAAGTTTGAAAATGCCCAAACCATTGTGTGTTATCCAGTAACAGAGGCTCTTTTCCATCCAAACTAACTTAATTAGCTTCACAACAGCAAGGGCTTTCCTTTCCTTTCCTGCAAAACTTTAAGAGGAAGCCGCACCTTAACACACATGGCTGCTGAGAGCACACGGTCATGGTGATTTTAGCTGGTACAAGGTCAGAAAGCACATCTGATTTTGTACATTAAAAAGGGAAGAGCAGTCTCTGCACTCAAGGGAGGGCAACTGGACCAGAGCCCTGAGCAAAGCACACCAAATCATTGCACTGCAGTTCAGAAGAGCCTTTAGAAATGCTTCATCCATGCTGACTCCCCAGAGCAATCGGAGGATTGAAAGACAGACACAAACACTAGGGATTTTGAAGTGTGTTGTCCAAGTATATTTGTGATCATTGTCCAGAAATCCCTATGGAAGCATCCTGAGGAGCCTTCCCAGAGGCAAAGGGCAGTTCTTGGTGTGCACAAGAGCAGGCTTTGCCCCAGTGTCCCCCGCAAGCAGTGCTCCTTACCCAGGACACAGGTGAGAGGGGACACCCACACTGGTTCCAGCGGCACAGCACGAGGGGTCTGACCTCCACCTGCTCTGCTCCCAGCCCTGCAGCACAGGCACAGAGTGTCCCAAGTGACTATTTGCAGAAGGGAGAAATTATACAACCCGTTAAACCTTCACCTTCCCGCTGCCAAACCCAGATGCTGATGACATCTCATAACAGGTTAAAAAAAAAAAAGAAAAAAAATGAGGAATTTTTGAAATGAAAATGTACAACACGATGTGTTGCTGCAGCAGAGGATAGAAACTGGTGTTTCTGAGCCCATTCCTCCAGCACCACAGAGTGCCCCAGAGGAAAGGATGCTCCTGGGCTCTTTAACTCCTGCAAGGTTTAAGGCCCTGAGCACTGAAGTAAATACAGTAATTTCCCTGAGCTGGGGAAATTTCACACGATATACAGGAGAAAAGCAGGTAACTGCAGCAGGAAAGCCACACATCTCCTCTTCTGTGGTGCCCACGTAGTAAGTAGCACCTTCTCCTCCTTTTTCCCCTGCCCTGTTGTTACATCCCATACAAAGACTTCACGGGGTCCAGGAATCAGCAGGGCTGTGAACACACAAAGCTGCCTTAAAAGGCACATCCCTGCTCCTCTCCACACTATTTAACTTCAACAACAAACAAGCAAAAGCCCTCAAATAGCCACTGCAGGTGTCTGCAGGGAGAGAGCCCTTAGACGGCATTTCCTCAAATTAGGAGGAGATGTGTGAGCTACCCAAGGACAGCAGTGTAATGCAATGTGGAAGGCACTGATGAAGTGTATTTTTCACGCTGTGGCACTTTTAAGAAAGTAGCAATTGAAGCAGCAAGCAGCCTAGGCTAACTGACACTTCATATTTTCAGCGAAAAGTTGTATTATAATGCCATTTAGAAGTTCCATTAAAAAAATAGGACTTCTCCACGTTGGATAGAGTGAAACACAAAGCAAAGAGCTCTTCAAGGACCACCAGCCCTATTTCACAGGTGTGCATCACACCGGGGGTTTGTAGGAGCACTGGGCTGATTCTTTCTCCCCAGTTTTATAGAGAATAATCTTGGCTTAATGCACTAGGGATCAAATCCTGCTTGTCAGCCTGCATACGGTCTGGGCATCAGACAGATTCCCATCCATGCTGCTGGCTCACTCGCCTCCCCTGTGAGCTAGTGAAAATTAAAACATGACTAGAGCATGAACAAGATTGACTGCATCCTTTCTCCTTAATGACTGCACAAATCACTCACCAGAAAGGTTAGAAACACACTGAATGTCTTTGTGCTTAGCGTCCCTCATCATCACACGTTCTTGTTCCCAAATGCTGCAGTCCCTAGGATCCCAGCAACAGCAAATAATGCAGTTTGGGGTACATGGTGGGAATAATATGGAATGTGGGCAAAACCACATGCAGACCTCCCAATGCCCCAATTCAGGGGTCTGCCTGAAGATGCTCAACTTCACAGCTCATCCCTGAAAGTGTGTTACTGCTCTAACATGTCTCCCGTGGTCTAACACATATTTCAATTACCACACTTGAAGCCAGCGCTTTGGGAGACAAATGTTCCCAGCAATTGCCCTTTTATTTATTGCTTTATTTCTCCTGTGCGTGTGAACGTGTGCATACACGCATATATAGGAGGTCTGCAGACTTAATAAAGCCAGCAGCCATGTATGGCCCAACCACAACATGAAGACTGAAGTCAGTCATCGCTGAACAGCAGTCCCACCACCTGCTCAAGTTCAGGTCAAGTGTGCACAGCCTAGAAAATGGTCACCTGGGAGAGAAAGTGTGTAAGAGAGGAGGTGTAAAAAGGCAACCAGAGGCACACCAACTGCAGCCAACCAACCACTGTACTTCTTTGGGAGGAGAAAGGCAAGTATGTTACAGTAAGTGAGGACAGAAGCATGGGTTGGACTGTGCACAGTAACACACACCAGTGAATGCTATCGGAGTTACCTGCTCTGACTGGGAAAGTGCACTGAGGAACTTGGGAAGAGGTGCAGCAACTGAGGGCAGGGAAAAGAGAAAAATTTCAAGATACAAGAAAATAACCTTCCTGAGTCCAGCCACTGGTCCAGCTCGCTTCTGTCCTGGCAGTGGCACTCAGAGAGGCTATGGAAGGAGAGTAGAGACTGGCCCTTTTCTGCAGCTCATTACCCTGGGACTTCCCCAGTACCCAGGCACTGGATTAGGGAGGTTCGAGGGGACACTCCTGCCCAGTCCTTTTACTTCAGACTAAAAGACACTAGATTTAACCACCAGGTCAGACCACAAAGGGTGCAAAGACTAAGGGGTGCCTGCAAGGGAGGAGTCGGGGCTGCAGCAGCTGAGCATTAAGGTGCAGGAAATCAGCCCTGCGAGGAGCTGATCCAGCAAAGCACTTGGGTGCAGGCACAGGGCTAAGTACGGGGTGGTCCCTCACCTGCAGTGTAGCAGACAGGCATCATTTGTTGTTTTTCTGCTCAATTCTAGCAAAGAGGAGACAGCAGAACCGAGAGCAAAAGTACACTTAGACAGTTCTCCTTATTTAAGGAGAAACAGAAGTGGCAATGAAAGATGTTTGGTGATGATAGGCAAACAACAGAAATGGAAAGGAAAATAAATATTGGAGATTTTAGAGTAGTAAGAGAGGAATAAAGTGATGCTCCTCTACCAGGCAGCTGGGTACCACTGGCTTCACCCACACGTAACCAGCTTAGAGCCACCAGCTGTGGCTCTGATCCTTGGCAGGGACAGCAGGCACTGAGGGAAGAGCCACAGGAGCATCCATCACCACTGCCCCGGAGGAGCAACGGGCTGAAACTCTTCAAAGGGAAACCCCAACTGAAATTACCCTCTGGGATGAGCTCTGAGAAGGGCACAAGTCAGCAAATAGGTGGATGGTAAGAAAGCTGGCACAGCTCTGCCCATCCCAGCTAACACACAGGGACGTGCGCTTTTGGAGGGTGGCTGAGGCTGGGCACCAGCGGTGGGATGCTCTGGGCGGGTGACACACAGCAGGGAGGACAGGGAAGGGCTGAAACGTGTCTGGTTTGCTTTTTTTAAACAAAAGCAAAGAGGCTTGCACTGTCAAAGGCCTTTTCCTGGCCGGGGAACCAAAGCAGACAACTTCTTGCCTTTCATCAGCACACGGAACCTGCAGTCCCTGGAGTCAGTTGGTCTGACCGATGCCGGAGGGGACACAGCCAGGAGCCCAAGAGGGACAGCAGCCTTGGTGGGCCAGCCTAAGCCTACAGTAAACAGCTCTGAGACAGAGGCAGCCTCAGACAGATGGCTGGGGATATCCACAGGGCTACCAAGTTCTCATTCTCGTGGTCTGGACCAGCTTTATTCAATCTTCACCAAGGCACCTATTTCTACTTGCTTTTCTAAAGGCGTGCAAGCCACCCAAGCGCATCCTTCTGCCTGGGTGGGTTATGGGACCTGGGACTGGACGTGCAGCCTTCCTCTGCTGCAGCAACATCTGTCCTTCCCCAACAGGCTCTCAGGGTAGGATTGTTTTTATTAGTTTTCTGATAATACCTGGCACTACAGAGCAATACAGGCTTGCTGCCGCAGTCTCAGAGCCTGAACCAACATCATATGAATGAAGGACAGAAAAAGCAACGTGAATCACTGAGTGACCGGAGAGTTCAGCGTGCCTATCACTTCATTTTCAAGGATGGCTTTGATATTGCAAAAACACATGTAAAGAATCATACAGCAGCTCAGTAATGCTGCTGTCACAGCAAATTCATTTTCTGCAGAAGACAAGAAGAGAACAGCAGAGTTATATACACTTGCAACCAAATCTGCCCCTGGTTATCACTTCTGCCTTAGCAAGAGCTGACATCCTGCCTGCTAAGAATATTATCAGAACAACGACACGGAGAATATTGCTGTTGAACAGCCTGTTTTCAGCCAGCTTCACGGGGAGGGCATTTTATAAACAACGTGTTGGGGCTTTGGCAGAATTAAATACAAATAACCTGAACTTTCCATTGACACCAATTTTAAGATTAAAATTCCTGAGCACCAGCTCCCTGACACGGATGTTGGCCAGACAGTCCCCCCGCTTCCCACCGAGTCCAGAGCCCCTTCACCACTACCTACGTCCCCGCGTGTGGCCAAAGAGCCCTGCAAAGCCATCGATGCCACCAGCTTCCAGCTCTGGCTAAGGGGACACGGCATCCCTGTCCTAACCCAAACCTGAATTCACATCCACAATAGCAGAGTTTGGAGCTCAGCCAGCTAATATTCTAATTATTTTACGCTAAGCTTCCAATTCTTCATTGTTGGATCAAAAAGGCCCTCAAAGCCTAAGATACCAGCACTTCTGCCTATTTGATAAAGAGCTGGGAAGCACCCACTGCCATTTTGCAGGTGCTAAGAGCTTCACAACCATTGCATTAGCAGCCAGAACTTTTGATACCCGAGAGCGATAAGTACTTGACACAGATTACTTTTAAAATCATAATACTTTTTCAGAGAAAAACCAAAAAAACAAATTCACAACCCCCACCCACCCATTTTCCACAGGTCAAATCCAAATGATTACCATCCTAGTGCACTGAAGCCCAAAGGACTCACCCCACTGAACCAGGACACGGTGCTGTGAGATAGAATTGTTTTACCTTATCTGTGCCCATTTCCTAACTTGGAAAGAACGAGAAGCACGCGATAAGTGAATTCAGCATTATTAATACATTCAGGATACAGCTGTATATTATGGTAAACTCGACAGCACCAAAATTTCACGGAGATTATTGCAAAGAGCAGATCTGCTCTGTGAGAAGTGGGTTCAGCCTCGGGATTTAAGTGAAGTGATGGATAATACCTTTGGTGAGCATCTCCCTCGTTCTGGAGAACATGGCAAGATTTCCTCTCGGTATTCGAGAGGGTGGATGGAGATCTGCATTCATACCATAAGGCATTCAGAGGAGAAAAAACACTCTCTGTACCCTGGTGATGGTCTCTGCATCTTTTCTAAAGCATTGTTTTAATAAAAAGGTCAGGTCTATCACACAGCGTACAAATTCTGCAGTGTTTAAATACATGTTCTTAAACAAGCGTGGAAATAAAAAGTGTCACCTCCTCTTAGTTCCGTTTGAACATACATTATAACGACAAGGTATCTCATCAGTTTCCTGTTATAAATGTATCATTTACATACAGAATCTGTTTATTCATTTAATTATCTCTTTAAAACCTGGGTTTAACCAGCCAGATAAAAATCACTTGTTTACTGTATAAAATCCCAGCGGAATTTCACCTGAGGACTGCGGGTTGGACTCTTCAGACTCTCTCTGCTTTAATTTGTATGTATTTTATAGTGCTAATTTCACTGAAACTCGAGTAAAGCTATGCCAATCAGATGCTTGCAAGAAATTAGTTATCCAAACTTTGTAATTCATACACTTTTAACTGTGTTTGTTTAATTATTGAGAATGACAGTTTCTGTTGGAGAATAAAGCAAGTAAAAGAAAAGTGAGTCAGAAGATGGAACATTGCAGTACCATTCCAGAAAATTTAGTAAAAGTTACCAAAACTAAGTATATGATCTTAATTTAGCAAAAGACTCAAGAAATCATTATACAAGTTCATTTATGATTACATTCTACTTGTCTTTAATTTTCACTGTTCAACATTAACATTAAACATCGTAAATGTATGCAATATTTATATAAAATTAAATAACAATATTGGAAAAATAAATACACTTTTACATAAATACATAAATCCATACTGCTGAAAAGCTTCAGCTAATACTATACTCTTGTTTCAAAAGTGACCAAAAAAATATGGTAGTGACACTCCATCCCAACAGATGAAGTATGTACAGCTACAGAATGATGTTTGCAACCAATGACAGAGCTAAAGCAAATCCAGGTGATACCACACTGAAGAAAAAAAAAAGATTTGGATGTTACTACCTACAGTAGTAGCACGAGGTAGACATACATGTGGAGTATTTAGCAGGAGGGACACGAAGCCCTGTTGACCCCATAGCTACAATTCAGTCTTTAGACAGCTCTGGGGTCCCCTAGGTCAGAGCCAAAGGACACCTCTGTAATAAGACCTGAAAAATCAAGTCAACTTCGTGGCAACGAGTGGGGCTCAGCTCTGCAGCCCCTTCACGGGTGGGAGGCCTGGGGGCTGCAAGGCTCACGGCAGCTGGGAGGAGATGCCACGGGCAGGATAGGATGCTCTTGCCCTCTGCCTGTTTGCCCGACATCACACCTGCTCCCAGGAGACCGAGCGAGGACAACCCACCAAGGGTAATATGACTTAGTAGAATCTAGGGAATTTTTCCTGGGTGAAAAAAACACCAACACCCCAAACCAGAATACAGGACTGCACCCTGCATCTCCGACACAGAGGGGCAGGCGCAGCCCTGGAGCCTGCTCCTGAAGAGCTGAGAAGAGGCTGAATGCTGAGCGACACCAAAATGCAAAGACAACTCTCTCCACACCTTTGGTTCTTGCAAGTGGTCCAGGTAACAAAAGGCTGGCAGCAACCCCCAGCTGGTAACTCTGCGGGGCAGCCACCGCAGGGCTTTCCAGCTCTGCTTAGCTCACCTCGCTCATCTTTAGCACCAACTACACCAGCATACGAGCGATACATTAGCACCTCAAATGAAATATTTCACGTCACTGCCCCTTGTACTGGTGAAGCACCGTATAAACACCAGTTCAGCAGTTTTATGGCTATTGTGTAACTCACTGAGGTATGGTAAATAGCTCGAGGAGCGTTACTGAAGGCATCCACGTTACTGAAAGCACCCGGTTACGTTTTAGCAAGATGACTTTTCAAACCATGACAATTAAGGAAGTCCAATACGTTACAAACAGACCTCTTTTTCTTTTCCTGTAAAGTGCTTTTGAGTCAGATTAATTTCTTTTTGTTTGTTTTAAATCTTCTTCAAATGTTTTTCTAACAAAATACACAAGGGTGTACAGGTCAACATTTGTTTGAAGGCGACTCCAAAACCATCAGGTCCATGGTTTCCAGTGTGACAGAAGCACCCCAGGCGACACTCGCCTTTGGCCCACCAGGTCTTGGTGCTGCTCTGGGCAGGGATTTCAAAGCCATGGGACCCAAAACAGCATCCCATCCTCCTGGCTCAGGGCTGCTCTGCCATCGCAAGAGCATCTCTGCAGCAGGCTTCTCCAGCAGCAAGGGAGCGGCGTGAGACACCTGCTCCAAACACTACTTTGTTATTAGAAAAACTCCCAGGGTTTTAAGCCTTCTGCCACCTCACTGATCCCTTGCTGACTTAATGGTATCTAGAGCAGCAGCCGGAAATCAGGCCAGACAATAACTCTCCAGAACCAGAGAGATGCACGAGAACAGTTTAGAGGCGCCTTTGCACAGTACATCATGCTCATATTATATATACATGGGAACAGAAATGGAGCATGGGTGTGAATGCACACGCTTCTATATAGCTGCGTGTGTGGGCAGGTAAGGACACACACACAAATCTACACAAACTTGTACACACTTGGGAGTTGATGCAATTTAGCACACATTTTCCCCTGTCATCTTGCTTTTGGCAGAGAACTCGCGACTGGTAAACCAGTAGGTGCACAGTGCAGTACTACCATTGAACGTCAGAACAATTTAACTTCAGTGGAAATGTACTGCTTAAATGTCAGGTTTAAATCCATATGCAAAGGACTCAGTCAGAACCAAGACTCATAATGCACAGCGCTGGCAGAGTGTAATAAAACGGACAAAGGTGGCTACTTAGCAGAAAGTGCCTTTTAAATTAAAGGACTTGAGCTCCCCTAATGTAAGCCCTTCCTGAACAGGTGTTATTCTGAGTATATCATCAATAATCCTCTTTAAGTGCAGTTTTAAGACATGAAGCATTAGCACCTTG
Source organism: Tringa tobata (assembly GCA_033628505.1). Lineage (NCBI taxonomy): Eukaryota > Metazoa > Chordata > Aves > Charadriiformes > Scolopacidae > Tringa > Tringa tobata. Next base: position 17,504 of record JAHREE010000562.1, read on the forward strand.
CTTTGAAGCAAATTAAATCTGTTGTTATGGGATATCCACAAAATGGTTCACAAAGAGAAAGAGTTTATGGTCGTACCGAGCTCCAAGGACCAGCGCTCCAGGCAGCATCTCTAGGACAGTCCTGCACATTGCACTGCTCTCTGTCCGGTGGCTTGTCAAGGATTTCACAGCTCAGATCCGTAAACCTTTCTCCGTTAGGGCGCTGGCACACCACCAGCCGTGTTCTTGTCCCTGCCCCGCATGGCTTTGTGCACTGCAAGTCAGCAGAGGACAGAGCAATCACCCTCTGGGCAGCAAAAACACTGCCCACCGGTCGCTCCAGGCACTAGTGCCTCTCGAGACCCAGCGGTGGTTTCTGTCCCCAACCAACCCCACTCGGGCCAAAACCCCCCCCAGACACTGCACGAGCCTCAGATGGGGCATCAGCTGCTTCAGCTTCTCTCCTCCCAAAGCCGTTCATGCTGCTTCACAATGACATTCCCAGACCCAACGCAATATGGGAGGTTAACGTCTCTAATCGCTCGTCTCAGATGAATTTTCAGAATGGAGCAGTGTTTTTATTAAGAAAAAAAGGCTTCAGTTAAACTAGACTTCTCTTAAAAAGAAAAAAAAAATAATCTCAATTTTTGTAGAATTTGCTTTTGACTGGAAAGAAAATTTTCCCATAACAAATGGAAAGGAAAACAGCACCAAGCAGTTGCTAGGGTTCACTCATTTATCAGAGGCTGCCTTTCGTGCTCCAATCTTTCTAATAAATGTCACCGCAATATCCCTCTCTTCTCCCATTTTTCAACCACCTGCTAATGAAAGCCTTCCCCGGGCGCAGGGAGCCCAGGATGAATGGTCCACTCACCTCTCCCCAGTTGCCATAAGCCCACTGAGGACAGGGGCCAGATTCGCACGATCTCTGCTCCATGGGTTTGCTTTTCTCATCGCAGTTATTTGCGGTGTATCCGTTTTCATCCTGGCACACCACGACCCGCCGCTGGAACCCCCCCGCACACGTGCTGGAGCACTGCAAGACACAATTGCCCACGGCTTTGTTGAGTCCGGGAATAATTTTGCATTCCCAGCCCCTTCCCAGTGCCTTGCACCGTGGGAATGTGTGGCTAAGAAATTTAACACAGCTAACGGGCCTTATTAACTTCAAACCCCAGCTATTACTAATAGCAGTGCAATGACTTCGGCGCTGACTAAGCAAAGAAAATAAACGTGAGCCTAGTTTTAAGCAGGTGAGTAATCCTGGCTGCCCTTAATGTGGTGTTTGACATCCCTTTTGTGCTTAATTCCCTTTAGGGACTTCCGTGATAAAGCGCTGCAAACGGGTTGGGGTGAGAGGAGCTGGCACTAAGTCTCAGCTGTGCTTTGGCAACGGCTCTGCACAGCTGTAAACGTCCCGGGAGGCAACCAAGAAGCAGAGGTTGGCCTCTGCATCATGGAAAATGATGCCGTGGGCTTTCTGCCTTGGAGACGGGAGGTGTAAGAGGCCGAGAAGTGATGCCTGCACCCTGTTGCGACACTCTGCTCCTGCGAGCGGAGAGCAGAACGTGGGGAGAAGGGTCCCTCTTTTCCCTGCATGGTGATGTTAAGAAAAGCCTGGATTAGCCCAGGGTAAAAAAAACGAAAACAAAACCAAACAAACAAACCAAACAAAAAACCCAACCAAAAAAACAGGAATAAGAAAAATCAGGGCACTTACAGCACCCCAGGGGCCAATCCTCCACTGATTGCCTCCCGGTACATGCGCACGGTTTCGGTTGGGGCTGCCTCCGGGGTGCAGTTTCAGGCGATGATCCGGATAGAGGAAAGGGTGGATGGGCCTGCCGTAGTCATGGCTGTTTGGATGACAAGGAGACATGGAGCAGTCTTGCTCGGTGGCGGGGAGGTCGTCTGGATCGCACTCACTCCTATCCACCAGCTGGTCACTGTAATTGATGCAGATCACTTGTCGCGTTGCCTTACCTTGACCACAAGTCACCGAGCACTGCATTACAGTGGGAAAAGGAGACACAGTCACATTTCCAGCTTTGAAAATCAGGCAGACAGCTATTCCTAATAAAGAACAGCAGAAAACCTTAATCTCCCCAGTTATAACAGGGCAAGCGCGACAGATTAACGAAAGGCGTTTCCTGCAACGAGGTCTATAAGGCTCTCCTGCAAGAGACAGCGTGATGCTTACAGAGCTCCACTCCAAGGCCTTCCACTGCCCGCACGGTGTCACGGTGCACATTTCCGTGGCCGACGGCTTCGGGAGGTGGAAACAAGCTGACTCGTCAGCCACCGAGCCCTGGTCATCCCGACAGCTGACGTATCTCATCCGGGTACCCTTCCCACACGTCGCCGAGCACTAGGGAAGAGCAACAAACACTCCACTAGAAAGTTTCCTGATATATACTACGAGGGCTTTGGAACAAAAAGTTGGTCAAACGCACTTTAAAAGAGCACGTTGTCTACTGTAAAATAATCCTGAAAGTATGACGACAGACACTTACCGGTGTCCAGGATCCAAATCTCCACTGCGTCCTGTGAATGCCTGATATGGATCTCTTGGCTTCGGGACTATTTGGATGGGGAGGACATGCTGCTATTTCACAGTCCTGCACATGAAATACATGAGGGAAAAGAGGGAAATAAAGAATCTGCAGATGTTTCAGAGTTAAATCACCTCATCTTCAACGTAATTACCAGCCACACACTACATCTTGAAAATCCGTGACCTGCACTGCTTGTGTGTTGGCAGGCTTTCTCCTTGCATCCTCTTGGTCGATCAGCAAAATTTGGCATCAATACCCCTGAGGGCTTCATATGCAGAACCTTGGTGGCTTTTTGACTTCTTTGGAACTCTACAGTAGGGATCCCCATAACCGTGTGCCATCTCCATGCATTAAAACCAGATGGTTTTGCGGCAAAAGATGAAAGTTCATTAAGAGAGCTCTGGTATGAACACACACATCTGCAAAGCAGCAACTTTATCTCCCTTCCTTCAGCGTGAGACCTGCAGCCCACTTAGTAAAGGTTACGCTGCTGAGCTGACTGCAGCCCTGTGATTCCCTGCAGCCCACCAGACCACCTATATCCACGTGCCGAGCTCCAGCACACGCTAAGCATGCAAGGTTTTGGGGACAGGCATGTCATTCTGCTCAGCCTCGGTACGGTGCCTAACAGGAGGGCTCCGGTCCTGTCTGGACCTCCTGGGAGGTCTGGCAACAGAAATGATGAATAGCCGTGACTTTACTCCATGAGCCTACGAGTAGTCATTGCCAAAAAGGAAATTAATACTGATGGTCACTGCGAGGGAGAGAGTGGCTCTTGACAAATGGCATAAATGATTTCCGCATCGCTGTGACTGCACTTACACTGGAGATGTGCAGGCCAAGCCATGGCTGATGACACGTGGGTTTGTTACCCCTTGACTGTAGCGTGCAATTGGTCCCCATCCACGGGAAAAACAGCCCCTCTCCTACATGTTGTGCCCTTAGTTAATCTCTGTGAAGTCATGCAGGACTGAAGCTCGGCAGGGCATCAGCACCCCAGCTCTCCTAGATGACAGATGGATGGTCACATTCTGTTTTGTTCAACTCCTTCAGGCACCCTGGACACATCCTCTGTTTGAAATGGGAACTTACACGTTTGCTTCCAAGTATCACCAAACACAGCAGGGAAAGGCTCTTCAGCAAATTTGCAAAGGGTGTGCAACATTTCTCAATTTATCCAGCCAGGAGGGATGCAGCTGGAATTGCAGCTGGCCCATAGGCTCTATTGCCACGTGCAAAGGACAAGAAGTGATGGCCCTCAGTTGTCATTTGTACCTCACAGCAACGGTTCTGCAGCCAAGCAAGCCCAGAGGGCAGCCAGGCATCCCAGACACCATGCAAGCCAAAGGAAGTGTACCCTTCTGCTCTCTGATCCTCTTCCCCTATTCATCTACTGCTGTTTCTTCAGCTCACGAGCTCTTAGAGGACCAAGAAACCGCTCTGCATGGGCTGGTGTTCAGGACAAGCTTTTGCTGCAGCGAGACATCCTCTGAGGCTGCAGCCTGGCTGCTTCTGTATGCATGGGGGCAAAAGATGAAGACAGGACAGGAGGATTTACCTGGGTATCCGTTGGCCTGGTTGCAGCATTACACTCGTTATCATCCACCACTGACAGGTAGGTGCCCACCACACACTTCACCGCTCTCATCTGGTAGCCTTGGCCACAGGTCATGGTGCACTGGGAGAGGACAGATGGGAGAAAGAAGTGCTGGGTCTGAGTAGCTGCTTCCATTAGAAAAGATTAATCAGCCCAGCCTGTGTTTAGGCACTCAGCATGAGCAGCAAAAATAAAACCCAGCTTCCCTTCTGGTTTCTCTCCACTTCATGCATTTCAGCTTTAAATTAAGTCAAAGTTTTAATTCACTGCATCCACCAGAGCCTCACACGCTTCGCTTGCTTCCCCAGGAACGAAGGTGCAAGCATTTAAATTATTTACTTTGCTGCACACAGTAAATCATAGTCTGGTAGAAGTTGCACCATATCCTCCCTTAAAACTGGTTGTTCAGCCCCACAGTAACACAAGTGGCTAATGAATAATTTTGCTGATGGGAAATAAGTCTGACTGGGACAACTGGTCTGGCTTTGTTGATTTTTTTTTTTTTTTTTTTTAAGTCAAGAGCTAACAGCTTTGTGGAAAAGGAGATGCCAGAACATTCCAGGAGAAATGAGCAACTTGTATTTTAACAGAAAAAAAACACCAACCCTCACCAACCCAGAAACTGGAAAACATTAAAAGCAACAACAGCTATTCAATGGGAGCAGCTTTTCTGTGAAAATTAGGCCATGTATTTTCGTGCCTAAATATGGATTTAGGAGCGTAACCTTGGAAACCCCTTTTTTTTGAAAATCATAACCAATTTAGCATGACACAGATTAAATTTAGCACAAAGGGCAGGTACTGTTATTGCTGCCCATCCGCTGAACCCAAGCGAACAGAGGGCTGCTTTGGCGTGCAAATCAATTAACACAGTTATCCCGCTGGATTTGGATGAAAGGCTAGCACCCAGCCTGGGCCACCAGCACCCGGGTCCCACGGCAGCTCTGGTGTCCCCCCAAAGTGGTACCTGGCCCCACGGCCCCACTTGCCACGAAGCACACTCCTGCTGCTGGCACGTCTGCACCGACTCCGGCTTCGTTTCGGGATCGCAAAACCTGTCGTTTAATCGATCTTCTCCAAACTGGCACCAGGTCTGGCGGTGTTTGTGCCCTTTCCCACAGGTGACCAGGCACTGCCAGGAGCAAAGCACAAGCTCAGGAGATGCTGGGGACGCGCAGCCACCTCAACCTGGAGACCTGCTGCAACCACTGCTTAAAAAAATACTGCTGAGTTCAACGACCATCTGAGCTGGAAAAAACACGAGCATCTTGCAAGGAGACAGGATTGCTCCCAAAACTGGTCCAGAGCAGAGCATGGAGAGCACAGCTGGGCTGGGACCCTTCAGCACGGGCAAAGTGAGAGCACGAAGGCTCTTTACTTCCAGCAGCTGTGAGACGTAGGGCAAAGACATCTCACTGCCTGACGGGGCTTTAGCTGTGCACACTGGGGTGCCAGAGGCTGGCAAAAAAAAAACTTGCTGGGCTCTGAGTGTGTATGTTAAGGGTCTTGGCTCCCACAGGCTGCGAGTGCCTCTTCCACCACCCCAGCGTGGATTGGGCTGCCAGCAGCTCAACCCAGAAAACAGATATTTAGCAGAGAACAATCCCCGTTCCCACTTAATTGCCTTCGTTATTTCCTAAAATAACAGGATTTGCAAGAAACAAGATCTGTTTGGCCACAGAGGTGGAGAGCAGCCTCTGAAGACTCTTCTCTAGCATCCCCAGTCCTGATGTAGGGAAAAGCTTATCAAGAGACAGTTTTGTTGCATTGTGAAGGACAGCAGCAGCAGTGGAAGAGGTAACAGTAATAAACAGCAGGGAGAGGGTTGAGCAAGACCTTAGTAGGGTGAAATCCTGCCCTCCAGCGACAGCCAGAGCTGCCAGGGCTCGTGAGGACAACCTCAAGGGAAAATGAGGGCAGAACTATTTTTCTCTCTACAGCTGCAGAGGAACAGTGGAAAAACTGGGGAGAAAGTCCTGCAGGATTGGAGCAGAATTAAACTCCGGAGGGAAATGGCCACTTGACCAGCGGTGACAAGGCTGGTGACTTTGCTGCCTGTCCCAAGCCTCCCTTTGCACAGGGTCGGGGAGACCTTCTGCAGGAGGGAAGGTGCCACCGTGCCCCGGGGCACAAACAGAGCTGGAGGGATGAGCGGGGACACAAGCTATCTCTTCACAGGTACCAGCTCCTCAGGGTGGGAAGACCCAGCAGAAGACCCAACCCTGGTGAGCAGCTCCTACCTCAGACCAGTCGCCAGTTTTCCACTGGGGGCACGAGAAGTCGCTGCATCGCTGCACCGTCAGCTTCTCCTGCTGGCTGCACTTGCTGTCGTCCAGGACGTCGTTGTAGGTGTTGACACACATGGCTCGCCGCCGCCGCGTGCCCCCACCACAGCTCTTGGAGCACTGGGAAGGGGAGACACCGAGTTAATACTTTCTGCCACTCTGTTAAGAGCCGAGGGCCCATTTATTGCCTTTCTCCCTCTTTGCAGTCAGGACTGTGAAGAGACTGCAGAAAACCTCCAGAAGAATAATTTGCACTTTACAGGCTGTTACTGTACATATTCCTTTAAAAAGCCAATCTTGCTAAGCTTAATAAAATCTCGTGGAAATGAGTTTCACAAATTCATTTTGGGTTATAACCCCGTTGTTACTTTCACAAGTGTTGCCTTTCAGTTCTCCCAAACGGCTGTTGCTCGCTTTCATTTAGGAGAGATTAATTCTAACCAGCCAGCTCCTCTTCACTGTGCCCTCCATAGAACGTCCCAGTGCCAGTCTTGCATTAAGGAATATTATTGGTTCATGGAAAAGCCAAAAGGTGTAAAGGAAGCAAATTTCAGAAGTCCTTTCCTGATGGTAACACGTCCTCCCCAATTCCTGGCAGCGGTGCTGGCTTTGACAGGAGAAGACAGCCAGCATGGCTTAGCGTGATGAAGACAGACGTTGGGATGCTTAAAAGTATAAATTAATTGCAGTGGAAAATAAGGAGTACCAGGCTGATTTGGACTCCAGTGTCCTTCAAAAAAAAAAAAGCAATGGAAGCAGAATCACTGTGGCCAACTTACATCCGTTGGCTGTTAGCAAACTGAACAGCACATCCCTGAGCAAGGAGGAGACAGTGTTTGCCATCCCACCGAGCATCCCTTACCTCAGTCCAGGCCGAGTACCGCCACCCTCCCACGTTGCAGTCTCCAGTGCACTTCTCCCTGGTGCTCGGCTTGGGCTGGCTGCTGCAGAAGCGGTCGTCCACCTTCTCTATCTTCCCCTCCAGCCTGCTGTACTTGGAGCAGTAGATCTCCAGGGTGCGGTACCCCAGCCCACACTGGGCCGTGCACTCACTCCTCCTCGCGATGTGCCACCTGAGGAAAGCAAATGTCAGCCCTGGTGGGGCAAAAACCCATGGCCCCACACGAAGGTGCCTGCCTTGGAGAGGATGAGAAGAGGCAGAAGGAGCTGTAGAGCTCTGGGAGGGACTCTACAGGTAACATACTCAGGGGTGTCTGACATTAATAAGGAATATACACTCTCGAACTGGAAGTTTTGGCTCTTTACAATACTTCCCAATGCTTTGTGGCTTCCAAAAACCTGAGGCAATTAACCCTGGCATTGCTCCTTGGGGGGAAGGAACTGCCACCAATTTCTCTTATGGGCAGCAAAGCCATGCTGCGACTCTGCAGGACCACACAAGGTGGTGGGGAGAGTCTGTGACCAAGCAAGGAGCAGTGCTTTGGAGGCTTTCTACCCCACCTTCCCCTGCAGGAGTGCCCCCTAGGCCTCTAAAAACAAAAAGCTGAAAAATACAGCATCAGAACATGATCCACACAGGCTTGAAAGGTGCAATTAGGCATTCTGCTAGGCAAGATGCCTGCAAAACAGTTTCAGCTCTCCAAAGTGCAAGCAAACTACTTTCTTCAAGGCACACGAGCCCCAGAGGTGTCAGCAGGGATTGGGGGTGTTCCCTCTGGATGGACGGGAGAGATGGGGAGGGACTCTTTATCAGAGAGTGGAGTGATAGGATGAGAGGGAATGGTTTTAAACTGGAAGAGGAGAGATTTAGATATTAGGAAGAAATTCTTTACTGTGAGTGTGGCGAGACACTGGAACAGGTTGCCCAGGGAAGTTGTGGATGCCTCATCCCTGGAGGTGTTCAAGGCCAGGCTGGATGGGGCTTTGAGCAACCTGATCTGGTGGGAGGTGTCCCTGCCCATGGCAGGGGGGTTGGAACTCGATGATCTTTGAGGTCCCTTCCAACTCTAACCGTTCTATGATTCTATGATAGACTCCCATCCTGGTGCCTTCCTCTTGAGATGGGCAACAAGAGCTGGTGCTGGTGGCCCTCAAGGACCCAACTGGAGATACACCCCTGCTTTCCATCAGCCTCGGCCCCAGCTCTGGCAAGAGATGTTGGGCACAAGGGCTGATCCAAGGAGATACTGGAGATCCTGGAGTCAATGGGAGCTGATTGTTCCCCATGCCTCGCAGGGGTGGCTCTCAGGGAAGGAGTCAGTGATGCCCCCTGAGGGTCCTGGAGATCCTCGGGCTGTTCAAGCTCCTGTGCAGGGAGCGGGGAGCCCCACTCCTAAGCCGAGAGAGCAAACTTCAGCACAGCCAGGAGAAGAATAAGATCAAGGGGATTTGGAGTCAATGGCTCCTGAATGGCGTAGGGCTCACATCCCTGCCCGCTTTTCAAACTCCTGCATTTCCCCTTCTCAAGTTTCCAACCTGTTGCAATGGCAACAGCTGTTACCGCGACAACCCGACCCACAGCCCCCACACAGCCCCCGGTTTAATACCACCAGAGAAACCCCTCGGGAAAGGCAGCCATCTGAATTGCTTCACCAGCAGCCGCTTAACGCTACCATATTTAAGCTCCAGAAAGGAAAACAGATTGCTTTCTAAAGGAAAAATGGGTTGTAATGATTCAGGCCCTGCTCCATCAATTCCAGCTCGCCAGGAGTTGTCTGGGGACAGCCCCAAACCCTCTCTACGCTTAAGCCTATTCTTTGCTTTAAGCAAATGATGACAAATCCAAGTCTTAGTTACTCTTTTGCTTGGAGCATATGTTTTTCCCTCTTTACAGGCTGTTTGTAGGATGCTGCTGAACATTTCTGATCCAGGCAGATGCGAATTTCAGGCACTGTATTGCACAGGGAGATTTTTTTCAACATTAGGTTAATCATTTTTTTTTGAAGTTAGCACTGATTCAATCCAACGAGAGACACGTGAAAATGTAGGAAAGTGCCTCTCAAAACACAGCTGGTGGATGTCAATCCCTCTTGGATGACAAAGAGGCAGCTGCTAATCCTTTTACTTTTTTAAAAATCTAATACAGGCTGCTGAGAAAAGGACTTATGGTGAGAGGTGAAAAGAAAGAGGAGTAAACAATAAATATACGATGTAATGTATACACACGGCTGAGTCAGAGTGCACCTTAATTCACATTCTGTGCTACAGGGCTCAGTGATGGGCTCAGGCTGGGGAATTCGATCACATCGCTGGTCCGACACCGTGAGCTGATCCGACTCTCTGGTACACACGGGCTTCCTCTTTCGTTCTCCTACACAGTTAAAAAAAACCACACATCGTTTAAGTCACAGAATCATAGAATCGTCTAGGTTGGAAGGGATCTTTAAGATCATCTAGTCCAACCATCAACCTAACTCTGACAAAAACAAAAACCCCACATCTCTAAACCATGTCTCTAAGCACGATGTCAACCTGTCTTTTGAACACCTCCAGGGATGGTGCCTCAACCACTTCCCTGGGCAGCCCACTCCAATGCTTAATAACCCTTTCAGGGTAAAAATTTTTCCTAATATCCGGTCTGAACCTCCCCTGGTGCAATTTGTCTTGTCCTGAGGAACAGGACCTCTTGTGCTGTCGCCTGTGACTTGGGAGAAGAGACCGACCCCCGCCTCTCTACAGCCTCCTTTCAGTCATACAGGAAAGCCATCAAATCAGGTATTTCTCTAACTCTTTTTAAAGTGGCAATTAAGAGACATTTAATTATGCTTTGAATCTCTTTCGGAAACAGGAAGGGGGTTAAGACTCTCTAAGTAGAGCAGAAAGGCTAGATGGACACGGGCAGAGCTGCAGCACCTCTGCAAGGACGGGCAGGTGGGAATGGCTGGGCCTCAGACCCAAACCAGACACCGATGCCTCCTGCAGCCTTCAGCAATGCCACGTCACCACCCCTGCGCTTGATTTCCTCACCTGCAAAGCGGGTTGTGAGGCTGAGCTGGCTCAGAGGGGCCATAAAGGTGCCCTGCTCTGAAAGCCAGAAGCAGCAGAGCAGCGCTACACCTCCTGCAACACCATCTACCACCACAGCCCAGGGAAACCATCCCCCCCCATAATGTGAGAGTCCTGAAGGAAGCACATGGAGAGGGTTTTAACAGCACTGCCCAGATCCCAGATGAATCCAGGGCAGAACCCTGGTCTTCTTTCAAGCCTTCCCAAGCACCCACCTTGGCAGAGCTTGCTGCAGGGCTGCCACGGGCCGTACGCATTCCAGTAAAACTGCTGAGGTTTGTCCTCAATGGGGATATTAAATGTGTAACGAACGTCGGGATTGTACAAATTGCCCACTGATAAAACCTGAGGGGAAAAAAGATGAAGCAGAGTAAACCAACAGACTCCGCTGCCCACCGTTTTCAGTCCAATAATGCTGGGCAGACTTTTCCACACGCACAACGTATACTTCACCTGAAGCGTTATTTCTTGCTCAATCCGATCTGTAGAATTAATCCTTTCAATAGTATTATCCGATCCGCTGTATTCGATCACAGCATTCCCAACTTTGATTTCCCTTTTAAACATACTGACGACAAAGTCTCCATTTAATATAAAGTCTCCTTGACTGTTAGATAAGGCTGCATAGGTGCAAAAAACAAGAACTAAAGACGCAGAATTAACTCATACGTACACAATAACGTGGGTCATGCGCTCTCAGGGCTGCCTTTCATTGGGGTGGGAGGAAAAGCCCACTGGCACTCTCAAGCAGAAAGGATGCAAAGAGAGCAGCAGAGCTCTTGCAGACATTGTGCCTTCTCCATTTTCCACCGGAGAGCCTCATTAAAATGAAGGCTGACCGCCTGAAGTCGTTGCTAAATGGTTTATGCGTAACCCAGGGCAGAGAGATACCCAAAAGACACACCAGGACGCAGCACACGCAGCCTGTATCCCCTCCTTTACCACAGAAATAACCCTGCCCAAATCTTTTTTGTGAGCCGTGCAGATAGGGTGGCTTCCCTGTTGTTTCCAGGTGCGTTCTTCGGGTCAATGCGAGTACCCTAATTGCCCAAATGTCATTTTCCAGTAGATAATTACAGGGAGTTTGGTCAGTATCTCCCCCTCTCTCTCCCTCCTCCCCCCGGTACTTTTTATTATTCCAGATCTTAAGGTATGTGAGAGCACTGGAGGCTTAAAGCCTAAATGCTTTATAAAAGGAACGGTTTCCTGAAAACAGCAGTCTGCTGCACAACTTCACACTAATGCGATTATGTAGCTAATTTCCTAAGTTAGTTTCCCCACCATTTCACCCATCACAGCTACATTACTACAAAGCCTCTGTACTGAAAAACCTAAACTTAACACCAAAACACTAAAGGGAAGGTTTTTACACTGAATGAGGAGAGATAATGAAGCAAAACACTGCTCGGTAGCAAACACACATAGATGGAGAAAAAACTCAAAACGCAGATGCTATACTCAACCAAATTCCATACTTTGGAGGCTTTAATGTCATTAGGCAGTAGTAAAACTCATTAAAGGATTCCTTTCCATTTACTGTATCTCCTACAACAGTAGGTACACGTCTTGGACTTGATGACAACACCAAATTCCTCCTAAATTGTTAAGCAACTACAAGGTTCACAGTACTGAGGGCCCAAGATTTCACACTCAGTGAGCTGCAAAATAAGTGGACACATGCACACTTCTCATTTGCTTCTAGTCAGGTCTAATGTGAAGAGATGCTTTCCCAGCAATATTAAAGCAACATTAAAGAAGATTTGACTGCATTGCTTCCCAAGAAGATTAAAGGCCCTCCAAGAAGAGCTAAGAAGTCCTTTGGGGCTCCTTCTGGGGTGAACTAGTTTGAATAAGCACAACACAGGCGGATTGTTTTTCTAGAAAAGATGAATAATGAAAGGTATCTCCCTCCCCAAGGATGGAAAACTATCACTCTTCAGTAAGGTTTTCTTGGTATTGATGTGCATTCGTGCTGCACCATCTCATTTCATTGCTGTGAACGCGCAGAAATGATGCAAAGCGGCCGTGAGGGACAGAGCCTTGAATGGCCCCAGTCTGGGAATGAGGACAGGGAGGACCTGCTCAGATTTTTGCCTAAATGAAGGGTCCAACCACATGGGCAGCATTTTGGAGCGACAGCCAAAGCCGTCAGCACCATTTTCCTTTGGTGTATGATAGTCTCCTCTACTTGTTTCTCAAGTGACATAAAGAAATTAGGTTCTTTACCTCCAATGGGCTAGGAACCACCAGCCATCCAACATCCAGCAGCCAAAGGCCAAGTTATGGTCAGGTTTAAATCAAACCAACACCTTTGGTTGGTATTTTGTTACAGTTACATCTCATTGTTGGGCAGGGACAAGAGGGGCTCAGTCTAAGTGAAATCAGAATTATTATTCTCAGGGGAACAGAAAATAACTTCTCTTTGGATTTGTTTGTAGACATGTCATTCAGGATATGACATATTTACTCTCCAGCCGAGGTACGGTGGCAGCAGAGATGTGTTAAGTTGTGATGAAGAGACTCCAGCAGAACTCAGAAGCCTGTTTGGTTCCCAGCTTAGTGCCTCAACTCCCACCCACAGCCCCGGCTCGAAACTCCTTCCCAGCCCCAGAGAAACTCCGAGGGGGTATTTCTTATGATTTAAGGGCCTCCCAAACCTTGCATCAAGGAGTTCATGAACAAAAAGAAGGAGCAAGATAAGGCTGAACGTTTGGTAGACATATGAGAAAAATTCTCGATAAGAAAACATCTCCCTTAAATGAATTCTTCATCCTCCCTAGCAGAGAACAGCCAGTAGATATATCCCCACAACCAGAAAATAAAGCAGAGTTCCGGACCGAAACGAGGACTGCAACTCACCCAGGTAGTTGTCATCCTCTGGTTTCCCTGAGTAACTGTGCTGACGCACATCAATATTAGTTGCACCAGCTGGGATGCGGACCACAACGTTATAGCCTAGAAAAGATTTAACAGAAAGTCAAGGCTATTACACAGACATTTCATTTGCTTTCTACGGGGGGAAGGGAAATGAGCAAAATTACCTCACATTACACAAGCTGATACTTTTCATTTAGGGATAGCATAAATAGTTATAAAATGTGATATGCTATAGCTAGAAGGATTTTGCATTTTACATCAGTGTTTTTGTAGATTAAGTGTGGTAATGGCTTTTATAGACTCGCATTTTTCACTATAAAGTTTTTAGCAACAGATTCTTACCATAATGCACCGTGTTAAATGTGCCTGCAATAGTTTTGCATGAAGAATTATCCCCACCACAAACACCACATTTATCTCTTCTTGCTTTTGAATTCAGCACATGATCGCATCCAGCTTGCTTTAAGAGAAAAATTGAAAAAAACTAGATTGAGAAAATACAGACTAGAACAGCATTTACAAACCTCCTAATTAAGGCACACAAAAGCTTTGTATGCAAAAGGCTGCCGTGAGACAAATCGTTTTGCTTCCCCGCATTTTTCTGCTGAAAATCTGTGTGGCCATCCCACACCATTTTCAAACAAACGGCTTTTTAACAAAGCCAGAATCAGAACTGCCATTTGCACCGGGCGATGCCTTCGCCAGAGAAAATTCTTGCCTCAATTGTTCCCATAGAGAAAAGTGTGAAATATAATCGTAAATGGAAATGTAAAGTACTTTGGGGTCCGACTGGGAAGAACCAGGGCAGACACAGAAGCATCACTTGGATTGAGGTTCAGCCTTCCTCAGCCCTCCATAATTTAGGGCAGATGGATGAACACCCTCCAAGCACGGCTCTTCTGCAAAACCAGAGCCAGGGCTTGTGGAGCCTGCGGGTGCTGCCAGCATCCCCCAGGTCAAGAGGGCACACCAACAACTGGGTGGAAACAAGGTGATAAAGTGCCATCCTGCCACGTAAAACTGCAGTCACTCTCCCTAAAAAGAAGGAAAAGCACTCACCCGGCACAGGCCCTGCACGCAGATGTCATTCGTGTCGGGGCCGCAGGGCGTCCCGTCGATGACACGGTCCCGCAGCTGGTAATAGGCCGTGTTTCCCGCCACCCGGCAGAACAACTTGCATCGATCCTTCATCAGGACTGGGGATGGGAGGGAGGAAAAAAACAGAGGCGTGTTATCCTGATGCCCTCACCCCGAGGCAGTGGATGCGGGAGGCAGGACCTGCCTCTCCTTCCCCTCCCCGCCACTTACTGCCGCTGTACTTGGGAACCCAGCGCACGTTGGTGGGCAGCCCGTTGATGTTGAAGTGCTTCCCGTCGAAGTCGGCACACTGCTCGTCGCGGAAATCCTTCTTCAGCTTCGAGCACGGTTCGGTGTTGCAGGATTTAAACTTCATGCGACGACCCACGCAGTATTTCCCACCGTTTTTAGGCCTGCAGAAACGAGAAAGAGAAGCTGGTCGGGATCGGGCTGGAAATGAGACGCATTTGCAGTTCTGTGACCCGTTCAACACCACTTTGATGGCTCTGTCTACATCTATGCGTGTCTTTAATTAATATCCCAGGCTGACGAGTAGAAAAAATTATGCAGGTGTCTAATAAAAAAAAAAGACTGTATATGTGATGCTGAAAGGGGATGAAAAAGGGAATATTTGCTCTCTAATGAATGCAGCGGTAGTGAGAGAAACCAGAGAGGAAGAGCAGTATCTTCCTCCCCATCTGAGGATGTAGTTTCACACTGAGGGATACCGTGTGGGAAAACCATCCCTCCACGACCCCATCGGTCCTATGGATTTGTGGCTGAGAGTTTGCACCTGATCTAGTGGGTTGCAAATAACCAAACATCACAGCAGAAAGGAGGAGGGGCTCCCCTGCAGAGGCTGAAAGGCCAGGAAGCACTTAGTCCTTCAGGATTTCTAGCCCAGAATGGTAGAAATGGTAATGCTAGACACTTTTAAACAACTTTATCTCCTTGTATTCCAGAAAGCACTGAAGACTGCCAGTAAATACCTAACCCCAGTTTTATAGTAGGATGACTCCGGTATAAACTGGAGAGAGTGATACCATCCAAGCCACATAAAAGCCAGCAGATAAGCCTAGGAGAAATTGTCAGTTTGAATTTCCCGACTCTCAGATTCAGGGCTGTAGTCATAAAACTATTTTTGTCCTTGTATGTAGACGGAGCCTTTGCCAGATAACAGCTCACTTTGGGGACCAAACAAGCCTCTCCCCCTCCAGCCGCTGTCAGCGGCAGCGTGGGAGCAAGTTGCCTGTGGATGGCATTGGAGAAGCCCAGCAGAGGCACTTTTCTGGTGAGGACTGATTTTCAGCTATGGTCATGCTGTGAGGAAAGTGGGATCCGAGCTATCCTGTTAACTGTCTGCTCAATGGACATTTCTCTTCTGGGAACTTGAGTAAGATTTCATAAGCCCATTTACGGGCAGCCTTCTATGTATATAATGAATTGTTGTAATAAAATAAAAGAAGGATGCACCATGCTTCAAAGGTTCCAAAAAAACCCCACAAACCAAAACCCACCATCTCTGCTGCCCTCTCCTGAAACTTCAAATGAAATTGGGAGGGCACGGTGGAGGCTTCTACAAGCTACCACCATTAATATGCATAATAAAAACTGCAGCTTTGCTTTTCCCTGATGTTACAGAAGGAAAAATATTGCAATCTGGATGAAATGTTGGCAGGGTCAACGTGGGCAAAGCTGTAAGTATCCAAAAGGGAAAAATTATACCAACTAGGACCTGCACTGAGGGGAGATGAAGTTAACACACATCTCAGCCATCAGCATGGGAAACCCTCCATCAGCTGAGGTCAGCCCCAGCCTCTCCATTTCACAGACCATTTCAGAGGAGTCAGTGGAGGGCAAGAGCATCCTGAGTGGCCAGAACCACCGTGTCCTGACCACACTGAGCCAGGGCATGTGTAAAGAGGCAGAGTGGCCCTCGAAGCTCAAGATGATGTCTGTGCTCAGCTCCAGCCTCTGCTGCAAAATAACCACTAAACCTACATCTTCCACCCAACCCTTGAACAAAACAAGTGTCTGCAGATCAGAAAAGCGACATGCTGGGGGCTGAAGCCCTGGCACCCACATCTCCTGCCTTTCAGTGCCTTCCTTCAGGATTGGCTCTGTCTCATCCTGGGACCAGATGCCCATCAGTGCCCCAGGAATGCAGGCAGAGCACATCTTCCCATTGAATCATTCCCGGGGGAGTTAACAGGATTCAGCATTTTCACTTCGAAAGCATTTATACCCCAGCAGGACTGGTGCAGTTTGACAAACTCTCTAAATTACTCAAATCTCTAACAGGGCGTTTCTTTTTTTTAAAAAAAGGCAATTACAATACAAATCCAATATAAATCAGTTTCATTAAAATGAGACTTTAAAATACTAAGTTAGTTAAGAAGAACATGCAGAAGCCTTTTTTTCTTAAGGGTATGTCTAACAAAAGCCAAAGATCCCAAGCAACTGTATAGTTTCCTTGTCTCTAGCCATGACCCATGAGATGGAGATGACACTGAACACATGGACACACTGCAAACTGAAGGATGC
Source organism: Tringa tobata (assembly GCA_033628505.1). Lineage (NCBI taxonomy): Eukaryota > Metazoa > Chordata > Aves > Charadriiformes > Scolopacidae > Tringa > Tringa tobata. The sequence continues at coordinate 34,384 of JAHREE010000562.1, forward strand.
TAAAACTTGCCATCGTGTTGCAAACTGTCAGCTTTGTAACCGTGGCGGTAATTCTCCCTGAAGCCAGTGTTTGGGGCTGAAGCACACTCATACTTCTGACATTTCAAAACAGTCCCAAACCACCCTGACAGTTTTAGGGTGCTTTTAAACCAGCATTGCTTTTCACAGAGTCTGAGTAAACAGAAAGAGCTGACCCTGAAAAATAAGTCAGCCTCATACAACATCGATTTTCAGTGTCACAAAGAAATACGGGATACTTCACACTAGGTAATATTTCTATGGATAATCATCGATGATGTACTGCAGAGGCAGAAGGGAATGCAGTGCATGCATAGATACCTCCTTGTTCTCTCTCGATTTCCCTTCTCTCTGAACCATCTATTGGTCAACTAATGGCTAGTGTGGACCCACTTTTAACTGAGCATAATTCCCCTTACAAGCTCCTGCGCACACCCCGGCTTCGCTGCGTTCTTCCCAGCACATCAGGAACGCCCAGGACACAGCAGATAGGCCTGGGGAACCGTGGGGTCTCATCCCCACTCCCACCCCAACAGGTCCTAAATATACACCCCTTAATGCATCAGCCGCAATTACTAACCTTGAATGTTCTCGCTTGCAGACCGTAAGGCAGTGCCCAGCTCCCAGAGGTCCAGGAGCACCAGGGACGGGCACCTCGCTGAGAATTTCTGGTTTTGGGGGTGCTTTGCCCCAGGGGCACTCGGGCTGCCACAACGAAAGGACCCTGGAGACCACCTGTGGGGCACATGTGTTCATCTGCATGTCTGCCCATGTGTGTGTGCTCACTCAGTGACTGCAGAAAAGCATCTGTGAAGCTCTAGCCTGCACAGAGCAGTGCGAGATCTCCTTAGCAGCATCCCGGGAAGCCCTGAGACCAGGAATCAGTGCACGTGCTGCCAGTGGCCAGCACAGTTATCTATAGACGTGTTTACACGTCAAACTCAGGCAGCTTTCAGCACAGGTGGGCACTTCTGTGATGGTCTACATTGTAGACGTGATCTGACTCGCACCCAGAGATAACACCGCCCCATCCAGAAAGCCATTCCTGAAAACAGGGCTCCTGGTATTGATATCTTATGAAATATGCCTTTTCCCCATAACTCGGCAGCTAAACCTTGCTTTGAAAACCAGGGCTTGCACCACAGACCCTCTACGTGATGCACCGCAGCTGCGGGCTTTGTCTGTACCAGCCAGCCTCGGATTCCCAAGTGGGCAATCTTGGTGGGAAGGGTCTGGTCTGATTAGCTAATACATTCCTTCAGCTTACATCAAAACACAGCCTGCTGCCCTTTCAGAGGCTGACGGGTTCCTACAGCCCTGCAAGATACTCGTCCACAGAAGTGTCACAGCCCATTACAAACAGAGGCAGGAGCTGCAGCCTTATTTTCTGTACCCTGGTGGAGGGGGTTCATTTTCAATGGCAGATTTAAAAAAATATTTTACTGGCATGCAAGATACCAGCCCAGATCTTCACGCACAAAAAAAATCTTAAATAAGCTAAACCATCTTCGAATATAAAAGACTTAATGAAAACCATCTCAGATGTTAGTCAAGGTATCTGCATTGGTTTTTCTGCCTCTACAACAGGAGAAATGCAGACTACACCCAGTGGCATCTCATCCAGTCGCAGGGTCTCAGCAGCCCCACAGGAACAGGAACACAGATGGTGGGAGCCCACACTACGATGTCAAATTATGGGGACAAAACAACAGAATTGGTGTAAAGCTCTGTGGATGGTGCTAGGACAGACGACTCCCTGCGGAGACTTCATGAGGGGCTGGTGAAGAGGTCAGTGCCAGCTACACAGCTCTCAAAAGGGGGCCTGGAAAATAACCACTATCAATGATAAATGCAGGGGATCTCACAGGCAGCTTGGTGCCTGGCGTATTTAGGTGCTTTTGCAAATCCCAGCCGAAGCAACACGCCTCAAAAAACACCAAGATACAGAACACAAGCTATAAGAGAAGATGGAATTTAAAATCCCTTGACTAGCCTTTAGGATAAAGGAGATTTTCTATCACAAAAAGCTATCGGTCCAAACAGATGCCTCTCCAGAAGATGGGAATACTTCTCTCTGACAGCATCGCAAGGTTCAGCAGCATAGCTATTTTTGCGTTATTTTTGCGTCTCCATGGCTACTGGACAACCATATGGCGTGTGCTGACTCAGCACAGTGAGACCAGAACTCCTTTCTGCTTGTGTGTTTCTCAGCATCATTTTAATTAACGTGCTGGTGTCCGACTCCCTTAGCCTCAACCCCTCTCTTCTCTTTCAACACTTGCCCAGCCGTGCTGAGCCAGCCTCTTCTGTCACTTCACCACCGATGCCACACGTACAAGCTCTCCCTTCTCCCATTAGCAGTGATGAAACTGTCACTGGTGCCTCACTAATGGCAATTTCCTTGACAATGAGCCGTCCAACACCAATGATGAGAAAGTGGAAGAAGCCTGCTGCATGGTTTTAAGACCCCTTGGTTCAAGGACCCCTCTCTTCTCCATGTCACAGTCCCAAATGAGAGACTGGAGAGCATCCTGCTCACCCCTTCCTGCTCTCACGGGCTGGAAGGAGGCAGTTAAACAGAAACCAGCACAGTTCACAATTTCTGTAAACAGGCTGTTTTCATACCAGTTGCTCAACCTATTACTAATATTTTGCCAGCCACACATTCATCTCCTTAAAGCCCACGGCAAAATTCCCTGCTATTTCAAAGGGTGCAGGATTTTTGCATTCCAGGCTGACGGCAAACATTTTTGAGTGCCACTTTTTAATGGGGCACAGATTTCTGCTGAGGTTTGGCTAGTCTGCACCAGCTGACATGGAACTGCATAAAGGATCAGCTGCAAAACCGTCCAAAAGCCGTAAAACCAGCCAAAGCAGGAGTAAAGTGGTAGAAAACTGTAGAGAGGATCTGGACTGTAGGAACTGCTGCAAATGTAGCCAAAGCAGGGGTAAAATGGTGAAAAAAGAAAAAACATGCTTCTTCCCTTCCGATCCACAGATTTGGAAGAAGTAGAACACCTCTGGAAGTGGGACCCCAACTGTGCCCCCCCAGGAAGGGAGGAGGCAATAAAGCCAGGCAGGTATTAGCTGCTTTCTTCTCCCTCTGTTGAAGGGAGAAAAGTGCATTTTTTAGTGCACTTTACCCACAAACCAAACCTGTGACCGGCTCCTCCTGGCTTCCTGTGCTGCCTCATCAGGTAAAAGCCACCGGTCCCTGGGACGAAGCCACCAGTCCCCGGGATGCACAAAGGCTGGGGACAGCCAAAAAGGGATTTCAGCCCCTTTGTGCAACCCAACCAGCTTTTCCCCATTTCACCCACCGGCGCTTCCCCTCCGGGCACTTACTCGGGCCTGTTGCACTCTCGTATCGCCGTCTTTATGCCACCACCACAGGTTCTCGAGCAGGTCCCAAAAGGGCTCCAGGTCCCCCACGCTCCGTCTATCACCGGCGCCTCTCGCTCTTTGGGCACGCACATCCCAAACCGGCAGTGCTGGGTGTGAAGGAGAGAGAGAGAGAGAGGGGAAAGGTGGGTTTTGTGTTGCTTTGGCATTACGAGCCGACGGCCAGCCACCAGCCTGGGGACCCAGACTCCTGCTTGCTTATTTCTCAACCAGAATCACACAATCCCATGGGGTTGGAAGGGACCTCTGGAGATCATCTAGTCCAACCCCCCTGCCAAAGCGGGTCCACCCAGAGCAGGTTGCACAGGAACTTGTCCAGGTGGGGTTTCAATGTCTCCAGAGAAGGAGACTCCACCACCTCTCTGGGCAGCCTATTCCAGTGCTCTGCCACCCTCAAAGAAGTTCCTCCTCATGTTTAGGAGGAAACTATTCAAGTTTGTGCCCATTTCCTCTTCCACCGAAAAAAGACCAGCCCCCATCCTCTTGACACCCTCCCTTTAAATATTTATAACCACTCCCAAAACGCAGCAAGGATTTTGCAATCAAAGAAAATTCAACTCCTTTACTTTTTGTCTGTCACCCCCNCATTTTTGAGTGCCACTTTTTAATGGGGCACAGATTTCTGCTGAGGTTTGGCTAGTCTGCACCAGCTGACATGGAACTGCATAAAGGATCAGCTGCAAAACCAGCCAAAAGCCGTAAAACCAGCCAAAGCAGGAGTAAAGTGGTAGAAAACTGTAGAGAGGATCTGGACTGTAGGAACTGCTGCAAATGTAGCCAAAGCAGGGGTAAAATGGTGAAAAAAGAAAAAACATGCTTCTTCCCTTCCGATCCACAGATTTGGAAGAAGTAGAACACCTCTGGAAGTGGGACCCCAACTGTGCCCCCCCAGGAAGGGAGGAGGCAATAAAGCCAGGCAGGTATTAGCTGCTTTCTTCTCCCTCTGTTGAAGGGAGAAAAGTGCACTTTTTAGTGCACTTTACCCACAAACCAAACCTGTGACCGGCTCCTCCTGGCTTCCTGTGCTGCCTCATCAGGTAAAAGCCACCGGTCCCTGGGACGAAGCCACCAGTCCCCGGGGTGCACAAAGGCTGGGGACAGCCAAAAAGGGATTTCAGCCCCTTTGGGCATCCCAACCAGCTTTTCCCCATTTCACCCACCGGCGCTTCCCCTCCGGGCACTTACTCGGGCCTGTTGCACTCTCGTATCGCCGTCTTTATGCCACCACCACAGGTTCTCGAGCAGGTCCCAAAAGGGCTCCAGGTCCCCCACGCTCCGTCTATCACCGGCGCCTCTCGCTCTTTGGGCACGCACATCCCAAACCGGCAGTGCTGGGTGTGAAGGAGAGAGAGAGAGAGAGGGGGGAAAGGTGGGTTTTGTGTTGCTTTGGCATTACGAGCCGACGGCCAGCCACCAGCCTGGGGACCCAGACTCCTGCTTGCTTATTTCTCAACCAGAATCACACAATCCCATGGGGTTGGAAAGGACCTGCAGGGATCATCTAGTCCAACCCCTCTGCCAGAGCAGGTCCACCCAGAGCAGGTTGCACAGGAACTTGTCCAGGTGGGGTTTCAATGTCTCCAGAGAAGGAGACTCCACCACCTCTCTGGGCAGCCTATTCCAGTGCTCTGCCACCCTCAAAGAAGTTCCTCCTCATGTTTAGGAGGAAACTATTCAAGTTTGTGCCCATTTCCTCTTCCACCGAAAAAAGACCAGCCCCCATCCTCTTGACACCCTCCCTTTAAATATTTATAACCACTCCCAAAACGCAGCAAGGATTTTGCAATCAAAGAAAATTCAACTCCTTTACTTTTTGTCTGTCACCCCCATTTTTTTTTTTAATTCTATGCACCCTTAAATGAAGAAGCAAAGGCAAACTGCAGAGTCCACGGGAGCGATTTATGAGAAGTAGACTGAGGACAACAGCAACCACCAAATATCCCCTGTTTACTGGTGCCGAACAGCAGAGCGATGCTCGCAGCGCTGGCTTTTCAAAAAGCTGCTTATCTGATTTCCTGGAGAGCAGCAGGAACCGCACTGTGCCAGAGACAGACAGCAGGGAAAAACACCAGGGAAAACTCAAACCTCACCACAGCTGTACAAAGCCTCAGAACAGAAGAGGGAAAGGCAACTTCCAAAACCAAAGGGCAAGTATAATAGAAAAATGAAATTCTTCAATCCAAAGTAATTTTTTTTTCACTCAGCCATAACACGGGACTTGCCAAGGCCTGGCCTACACTTTTGTTTTCCAGCTATAACTCTTGTTTTCTTTTGTTTGGAAAACTGGTTTAAATTATCTTGGCAAGCCCCTGTCCCTCATTTTTATGGTATAAATTGTGTGCTTTTGAGTTATGTTTGCTAGTTTGACTACACAGACTTCTGGAGAGGTGAGATCTAGGAAAAAGTCACCTTCTGAGCCCCGCCAAATGGAAAAGCGTCCCCCAGACCCATGAGGGGCTTCCCTCCCGCTGAGCAGCGCTCATTAAAGCAGGTTTAAACTCAGATATGTGCTCATCTGCTGGCAGATGCCTAAATCTTTGCAATTATAGGAAGCCCAAACATTGCTGATTGCTCACAGATTAGAAAAGGTTACGGATGTAAAGAATAAAACACATAGTGCATCATTAAAATATTCCCTTGCTATATTTCTGTGCACCAGGTGCTGTTCAGGCAGGCAAACACCTGACAATATTTATGGGAACGGGGTCAAATTTACTGATGTACCGTGTTTTCCAGCCCTTTCACTAATAGCGAGACAAGGTTGTATCAAGACACACCCACCATAAGCTTATCCCCCTTTTTAGACATCCTTATGAACCACCTTGGAGAAAGCTGTCTGGGAAAACTGACCAAAATCAAGCTATCATGGGGGTTGTGCATCCAGCCCATAGACACTGGCTCTGCAGCACGTTCTGCACCTTTTTCCCACGATGGCCGGCGTGTCACGTCGCTTTCCTGATGAATAAAGCTGACCTCGGGTGTACTTGCCTAGGGGCATGGTTTGCAGGGTGGCCAAACAACTTGTAGCTTGGGCCCTAAACGTGGTGTTTGCTCAGAGATGGGCATGGTCTCCAGGCTGTGATGTGCCCTGGATTTGCTTTCATCTGAAAATGTGATTCCCCAGCTAGAAACTGGCTGGAAAATACCTGCTACGGTAAAGGACAAGAACTGGATACATTGAAATGCCTGTTCCTTTGCTTCAGGACAAACCCTTAGGAAGCACAACTCCTCCTGGCATTTAGAGGGTTGAAAAACTGCAGGATGGGGTCCCCTATGCCACTCCTGCACAGGGACAAAGAGGTCCGACAGCTATCATCACCATACAAAAATATATAACACCATTCCAACAGCGCTGTCCCGGCGGAGAACTTCTCACAGCAATGTTGATGCTCACAGCTAAATATATAACCACAGTCATGCTTGGCCCCACTGACCCTTTGAAGATGAGTGAATAGCTAACCAGTGAATGAACACAGCTAACAGACCATGACACGACCTATACATCTCCCACCCGATGGTTAATTCTCAACCAGGAAATCACCTACATCCCTTGATTTTATTAAAAATTGGGGGTTTGGAGTTGATGGTAAAACAAAGGAGGGGAGGAAAAGAGCAGCTGTTTTAAATAAACAGCAAGATTATCTTATGGAAACGCAATGGTGTTTCTTGGAACCACACTGTGAATAGTCTGGCTGTGCAACCTTCGTGCCTTTTGTATTTTAAAAATAATTTCTGTCTTGAGTTGCAACAGGAAAAACTAAAAAGCCTGCCAGCATTCTCTTTCCTATGAGCTTACAGATCAGAGAACGAAGAGAATAAAAGAGTTTTTGTCTGGAGCAAGTTCAAAATAACTGAGACACACAGTTGAGCAGGAGAGCAACGGCAGGGACGGGAGACACGACAACAGACTTTCCTTTCCTTTGTCTTGCCACCGGAGTCCCAGATAATTCACCAAATCCAGCTCCCATCCTTGGGCTGACTTTGGCTGAATAGATTAGCAGGGGGCAGACAAGTGCTGTGAAGCCTCATGCATGCATAACATATACGCTACCTGCTGCCATACGGCAGGAGACAGAAATGATTACTATTCGCCTACTCTCCTTTTACCATTCTTTAAACAGCCCTGAAAACCGCAAGAGATGGAGGCCCAAGTTTACGACTCTCTCTATTTTCTTTCAGTGATTTATTTCCCCCCCCGACAAAGCACTGTAAACCATCACCACCACTGCTCACCCAGCAAAGGCCAAACTCTGGGCTGGGCTCATTACTCGATTTAGCGATATCAAATTTGGTGTCCTCACATGCAAAATATGCATAAGCTAATACTGTCATGTTGGTTTAGCGCTCTTGATTTAAGAATAAATATAGAGCCCGGTTAAATCTACATGCCAGTAATTTTAGCTAGCTGACTTTTCTTAGCTATTCAGGCTCCCTCATTTCCAAAGATATCTCCGTAAAAAATGGCATGGTATTTTCTCCATCTGCCAACCTGCATATCACAGACTTTAAGCACGCAGACTCGAGGCAAGGCATTAGTCAGCAAGCAGCATTTTGATGGGGCTCTTGGCCACAGCAGGGTACCAAAATAGTGATTTATTCCAATGAAAAGCACTCCAGACTCGCACCTCAGCACTTCACAAGCCCAAGTAAACACTGAGGAGAAGAGAGTTTATGATGATCCAAACCTTAAGCTTGAATTAGACCAACACACAGACACAAGAATTACTCTGTAAAGCCTTTTTGTGAGAATACATTCAAATGCCTGAACACGAGTGGACAGAATTAGCTTTTCTTAAGAGCCCATCTGCTCTCAGCGGAGAAATTCAGGTCACAGTTGTCCAATTTGTCTAAACTTGTCAAATTGGCTAAATTTGTGGACTGAAATGTTTTTGCTTACGCGGTCTTTATTAAGAGCCACGCAGCTGGACACTGCCTTCTGGATAAGATGGTAACTCTGAGGAGGTGCTAATCTGCTCAATTGCAGTTGTTTGCACATCACTCTGGCCATATCCAAGGGTAACAGCAGGTTTGTCAGAACAAAATTGCAGCCCAGATTATTTGGATTTCAAGAAAATAGTTATTTCTGAGTTTCCAGCAGTGACCAGATCCCAAGATCACAAACGCAGAAGTTGAAGGCACAAGGTCCCAAGTCAAGGGGACTCCACAGATGCCTAAACTTTATCCTGAGTCTCAAAAAAGGGAGGATTTTACATAAAAACATTAAATATCAGTATACTGGTGGCTCCAAAGAGTAGCACAGGAATATGATTTCCAACCACATCTCTAAACATCTTAGCAATAAAAACAAACATGTTGACTGTGTTTTGCCTAAGAAAGGAAGGTAAATTGATACATTATGCCCATTGTCCTGAAGAAAATCAGTCAAGCATCGCTGAACAATTGATTTTTCAGACACATGCAACAACAGATTAATTACCAAGCCTTTATGGAAAGCTATATCTAAAATAGCATCCAGATATTTGTATTAAAATACACTTGAAAGACTATGAATTAAAATGTTGACTCTTTCTAAAGAAAACTTTAACTGTTGATCATTAATAGCCAGAAAAGCAAATTTTTAAGCTATACCTTGTAGAGTAACATCACACTTATTTTACTAGACCTAGATGGAGAATACTTTCATTCAGACAAAAATTATGAAAACCAGCTATCCTTTTCTTCAAAGGTTTCAGTATCTCAACACAATAAAAATCCTCTCAACTCTTTTTCTCCAGATCTGGGCAACTAAAACCTAAATACTTATTCTAGAAAACAAAATGTTAGCTGGAAACTAATACTGCACATGGAAATTGAAAGTTTCTATGAATTACTGCCAAAACTGTTCCATACAGAAAATGTCAACCAGTTCTATATTTTACTCTGAAGTTGTCAAGATGAGAAGCCAGTTGGCAAGTTTCTGTTACACAAAATTACTAATTGCTCACACCACACAGGAAATTTCTAATAAAAACCTAGGGAAGCTTTGTGAAAGTTTTGCTCAAGAGTTCACTCAAGGGCATTAATCTAAAAAGATAAGCACTCCAGAAGGAATACCTGCTTTCAAACAACATTATGCCAAGTAGTTTTAAAACACACAGAGCTGCTTTGGGCTTCCACCCTGGCAGATAGAAGCTTTGCCCCATACAACTGGTCTTTGGGATAAGATGATTTTGACTGATATGCTTAGACCGAGCCCCGGGAAACACAGCTAAAAGGCAGGGACTGGCAGGTATTACAGACCTTTCCGGGCTCACATTCTGTCCCATCAGCCCAAGGTGTGTGTTGGGTACGACATCCCTTGTGCGCGCCATCAATGTTAATACACCAAAGTCGTCGACACTGCATCTGCTTAAGTTATGGAAAAGATCAAAATGTGAAATAAATACATGCCACATGCCTCACCAGAGAGATGATCCTTTATGAAATTATCCCCCTAGGCTTTATCATTAGTTCACAACCTTGACAATAACTTGATGGCTCGTGAGCCTCCCATTCTTCCAACCCCAGGGGACCTCATTTTGCCTTGGCAACACCAGGAAAACTAAGGTGTGGAATTTCACTTACCATATACGGGCACACTTGAGATCCAGGTCCAAAAATTAACTCACATTGTTTGTTGACGTCATAAATCAGCCCTGGGAGCTGCTGAGGCAATGTGTACGTTCTTGATGAAGGTTCATCAAGCAAACACTCCCCATAACCAGTGCTACAATGCAAAGCAGAGAAATGGTGTTAAACGGGAGGTGATGGGACTAGAACCCATTTGCATTAACCTGAGCCAGTCTCAGGCCAGATATGCACCACATTTGCCATATTTAACGAGCACTACAGCACCCACTTCAAACTCGAGCATAGGAGGGTGCATTACCCGTTCACCACCCACCCCCGTGCTGTGCTAGCGACCATCCACCACCGTGTAGTCAGCTACCCTGGCAAAAGCACTTCTGAGCATGCACAACCTGCATTTAGTTGCTAAATAAGTGCTGGTATATATTTAGAAAGAAAATTATTGATTAGCAGAAGAAGCAGGGAACTGAGCTTCTGGATTTGCCAGGACAGCATCGTGGCTCTTGTTCTGCCCCCCGTCACAAGACACGGGAAGGTATCACAGCAAAATGAGTGACCACTGTGCATCAAACTGACCCCCAGGCTACTGGAAGAGTGTTCCCACCGTGGACCAGTGCCAGGGCTTTATCTTGACCTGTGGAGCAGAAAGGCAGATTCAATCTGCCTCCTAAAACACGGCTCCGTATCTGGGCCACAGTGCTTGGAAAACTCACTCTTCAGGTTCACAGAAGAACACGCATTCCTTAAAAGCAATATCCATGGGGGAAGACTTATTCTTCCTCATAGAGAGGCCGGTCCTTGCCAGCTTATCACGAGGCTGAACTGGCAGGGACTGGATGCCAGGGGTGCATTCCTGCTCTATGTAAAGGATGTGTGCACACACGAATCCCTCCAATTCCCTCCCAACGCTGCACACTGGGATTTCAGATTAACCAGGGAGCCCCACGGGATGACAAGCACACGTGAAAACAGCCTAACACATGCATATGCAAGGCCTTACTCCAGAAATTCAGTGATGTATTTCCTGCTGCATTTTGACCACATCCAGGGATTGGTGTAGAAGTTCAGCGTCGGTGCCATGACATGCTGTTGATTTTTACCTCCATCTTCTTTGCACTTATGATTGTCATCGTGTGGCATGTTAAACCTAAGAGAAACACAACAGCAAAAAGTATAGTCAGTGAAATGGCAAATGTCAAGTGTTTAGCACAGCAAGAGCAACAGTGGGAACTAAATGTAAGCAGACTCAAGATTTTTTCCTAGATGTGCTACTGACAGATATTACAGAAGAAAAGTACTAATATGCACATATTTGCAAGTGTCAACAAGCATTGCTCAAACTGGGTTCCCAGCGCTTGTCTGCAAAAAGCTACACAGCACCCTGCTAAGCTGTCCACACCACCAAACTGCACATATTTATCCAGACAAGTCCTTGAGGGAGCCTGAACTGAGATGCAATTTCGGCTGCAGTTTCCTTTTCAGCGGAAGGTCGCGATCCTGCAGGCAGGCTGGAGCCTGGCCCCACCTTCATGGAAACGGCAAGTTCTCTGAAAGTGACCCAAAGAGCCAAGTTTCTGAAGGAGATGAATGACCTGATCCCACCAACCACTGGTTGTCCCTCATGTACGTTGGCAGCACCCTACGCTGGCCGCAAAATGTCTTCTCGTGCATTTGAGTACCTTGGGCCACGCTGATCCTTCCTGCCGTTGCTTAAACAGGGCTGCACCCACCGTGGATAGACTTGGCTTCTCCATGTTATGTGGTGGGTTTACAAAATGCCACCAAGCATCAATATCAGCACAAACCCACGCGAAGTTCGCAGCACGTGACATATCAAAGAATGCGGCAAATACGCTAATGGAGATGGAATGACTTTGCCGTTTGAAGTGGAGAAGGGGAAACGACCCGGTGTGATCCTGCCTTCGGAGGCTGGGGAGTTTGTATCCCACTAAGATTACCTCCAATGAACCACCTTTCCACTCGGCTCCCTGCGGAAGAGCAAAGAGGCATTTCCTGCTCGGGAGCTCCTCCAACCCCTCCATGGCTCTGGGGCAGCATTAGCCAAGGAATCAGCCACAGGTTAGGTGTGAGGAACGCCAAACCTTTGGGGACTTTCCCTCCAGAAATCTTATTTAAACAAATGCTACTGTGGTTAAAAATAGAGGCTCTCATCCAGCTCGCTGCGCAGAAAAAGGGAGTTTTTGAGAGATCTGTTCCCATGTACTCATCCATCCCACACCTACAGGCCTCCACTACAAACCAGGTGTGAGATGGTTTGGGTAGGTGGTGAGTAAAGAACTGTATGATCTAAGATGATTTCTCTCACTACCACTCTGAAAAAAAGTCAAAATCAGTTAAAAGGAACTTCCATGGGAGGAGGTGCATCTTGAATCACAGCATCTCTTCTGGGGATGTCCAGCAGCATGAGATTTTCCTTTGTGAAATGGTTCAGGAGGTGGGTCACAGAATCCCATGGTGTTGGAAGGGACCTCCGGAGATCATCTAGTCCAACCCGCTGCCAAAGCAGGTCCACCCAGAGCAGGTTGCACAGGAATTTGTCCAGGCTGGTTTTGAGTGTCTCCGGAGAAGGAGACTCCACCACCTCCCTGCGCAGCCTATTACAGTGCTCTGCTGTCCTCAAAGTAAAGAAGTTCCTCCTCATGTTTAGGTGGAGCTTCTTCTATTCAAGTTTGTGCCCATTTCCTCATTTACATGTCCTGATCACCTGCCAGACACCCTGGGTAAATTCCTTTCTTCAGTAGCATCAAGCATGGCACCAGGACAAGCTGTGGCAGGCTGAGTACCCGCTCTTGGAGGAGACTTCAGTCCTGAAGACCAGATGAGATGTGTCCCTGCCTCTTGCCCTGATCCTCCCTGAGGCACCCAGCACCTCCTGGCCCTGGCCAAAATGCTGGCTAGTTTCTGGCTTGGCCGAGACACCACAGCTGTTGGGGCAGATCTTGCTGACACCCGCATGAAGATGTGGGAAGACACAGCAATAAGGGACATTTTGTTAGTTCTCCTCCCTTGGTTAGGTTCTGCTTGGGGTCCTCTGTCATTCATCCTCCTGAAAACACGGGTCTCAGATGGGCTCCGGAGCCCCACTACTGCCTCCCACCATCACACAACCGCCTAATCTTCCTCGGTGGCACACCTTCTACACAACTATATTTATCTCTTCTCAAATAATTAGGCTCAGCAGGTCCCAAGCCTAGCCTGGCTGGCAAGCCCTAGCTAGCATAAATCTTGGTCTATTTAAATGTAAATGTATTTACATAAAACATACACATGGCCAAGTTCATGTGCTATTGTGAAAGCAGTGCTCAGTCCGTTATCTTCACTAATTGAACAGCTCCTGTATGGGTCACAGACTGTGCCCAGCTCTGCCAGACCTAGGAGAGAACAAAGAGGTATATGATAGAAAAAGAAACATTGCCCACGGTTCAGCACAGGCAACTAAGATTGTCACTACAAGAGAAGTTATTAAAGGACAAAGAAAAGGTTTTCCTTACCCAGAGTATCACATTTGTCGTGCGCTCTACAAATATCCTGTCTGAAAGCAGAACAGACCTGACACATTAATTTTCAATGCAGCAGTGAGTTAAGGTACAAGCACAATAACAACAACATCCAAAAGCAATTCTTGGCTCTCCACAGGATGTTCTCATGCTGGCTGACCACACCGTCCAGTCGGGGTCTGAACCAACTCCCTACCATAGTCACAGTTTTTCATCTTATGTTGAATCCACGGGCAGACCTTGGACAGTCCTGAACTGCTAGAAGTCATCTACCCGTATGGTGGAAACATTATTCCAGTTCTCCTCACAGTTACACTGCTCCCACAATTGCAAACGTCATTATACCCACATCAAAAGCCAAACATCTCCCATAGCTGCATACATGCCGTGCTCACAGCCTGACACACGACTGGCTGCCGTTCTCACGAGAATATTCACCATACCTGGTAACAAGCACGGCTGTATCATGTTGAAGGTGGCTTCCTTCAGGGTGGTTCTGGGATTGCTGCCACTGGCAAAAGTTTTTTAATGTTGTCTGGGCGTTGTAAGATATTGCAGGACCATCCTAACAAGCGACACACGGAAAGCAGTTATATTAATTATTCATTGCAATGCTCACTGCAAATGCCAGTGTCCAACAGAAGGAGAAGGAAACCACTTCCATTACCTGTTCATTATGTATCACGACCAATTTCACAATAACGATATTAATTAAATTTCCAATGCTTGGGTCTTTGTAGATAGAAGCCACCTGTTTCAAAAAAGAAATACTCAGAATTATTGCTAATATTGAAGGAAAAAGCAATTAAGACAATACACGCATGTTTTCCATTTTGCATCTGTTTCTCCTGACCTGCTCTTCTGGCCCACTCAGAGCTCTGATGCTACTTGGAGAGACCTCCTGCCAGAAGCATAATAATAGAATGAAATAAACCTGCTGGCATCACAGAAAATCAACATTTCCTTTTGCTTTAACACACCTTTCACCAAATTACAAGATCATTCTGCTCTGAGATACAATGGCCACCAACCAAGACTGTCAAAAGCAACTCATTCTCTCAAGTGCCTCATTTTGTCATGGACATTTTCAGACCTGCACTTCTACTTGAATAGGATGAAAATCTCTCCAGTAACACAACTATGCTGGATACTCACTTCCAGTCACTAGGCATCTACGGAGAAGCCCAGAAAAGCTGTGGATGCCCCATCCCTGGAAGTGTTCAAGATCAGGCTGGATGGGGCTTTGAGCAACCTGGTCTGGTGGGAGGTGTCCCTGCCAATGGCAGGGGGTTGGAACTACATGATCTGTAAGGTCCCTTCCAGCTCTAACCATTCTATGATTCTATGCCTGTTTGGGGACTGCACAACTGCATCCTAGCACCGGTAGCTACCAAAATGCTTGTCCTCAGCCTGGGAAGCCAACCCTAGCACTACGCTAAGGATCAAGGTGACCACAGGCTCAAGGGAAGTCATGCAACTGCATAACCTACTAGCATCAGTCTCTTGGAAGGCACAGTCCCCAAAGCACTTTTTAAATTCAGCTGCTATTTGAGATGGGCGTAAATAAAAAGAATACGACGTGTGGAGTAAAGGGGCAGTGACACTTCTCATGTTGCTTGGGGTTTGAAAAGCTGGACTGGGAGAGGTGTGGGAAGGGTTAGGAAATGTGGGGTCTGGGAAGGAAGACGACTCCAACCAACGCTCCCTAGCCAAGTTCTACCAAGCTTTACTCTAATCCCAGCATTATCTCCATGACTGGCCGAAGCAAACTGGTGGGATTGCATAAGATCAGCAGAAAAGGAGACTCTGTGACTGTTAGAAAACGATCCACGGGTGAATCTACTCCCCGTAGCTGAATACTCACTATTGACATTAATGTTAAGACATAGTGCTGTAGATTAGCTCCATGGTAGGCAACCATCTTGCTGTCAGCCACCACCATCACCTCCACAAACCGAGGGTAGGAGAGAAACCGCTTTGTTCTTCTGTGGCTCTTCTTTTCACTGACGTTCCCAGTCTTGTTGCTGTCTGCAGAAAATGAATTCACTTCCAGGCTGTGTTTTAACATCTCCATGTCAGATAATAAGCTGCCATCTGCCCACTGTTTTCTCCAGTGTTTCCGTTTGTTCTTTTTGTGACTGTGCTCATGATCTGTGAGTAAAAAGCAGAGTGAATAGAGTTAATACCACATGTTATGTCAAAATACCTGTTTACTTCAACCAAGAGTTAGCAGGCTTGTTCCAAACAGCTAACCAAACCAGAAGGACTGCGTGGAAGCCCACCACGTAACGCAACATCTAGGGGCACTTGGAGGCAGACCTTCACGAAAAGGCCTTCCTGCAGCAGAGCCGTCCCCTTGCCCGTGCAGGAGGGATGGAGCTGGGGCTGCAGTTCAGTTTAACTCCATGTGAGCCCGGGGATGGTAATTAGCCACCGCAGCAGCAGCGTGAGGATTCTGGGCACGTCCAAGGTGGCCAGGAAACCACAGGAAACAAAGGTCCAAATCCTGTATTTCTAACTCAGGCATGAAGGACGGCAGGATTTGGCCTTCATAGCGAAGCAATTATATATGATTTATTTCTGTCTCTAACAATAACATGGCTGGGCTTCAATTCCCCCCCTCCCTTTATTATTCTGTGCTACAGGAATGGTAAAGGTCATCTAATAGCACAGCTGCCACTGGCTAAAGAATAGAATTCAGGAAGTTTCACATATACTGCTTTTGATATTCAATTAGGCCAAACATAAAAGCAGCCTGAAAATATACTCCATGCTGATACAAAGACGACAAAGTGAAGAGGGAGAACAGGCAAATAAAACATATGGAACGTGTACAATTAAGATTTACCATCTGATTAGTATGTAATTATAGCATTATTTAAATGTAAGAGCAAAATCAGTCTTATTTGATGCCACTTAATTTTTAATCAGTTCATCATAGGAAGAAGCTAATTGAATGTGATTCATCCATGAGAGACTGTTCGCTTCTGCATTTAATATAAAGCCAGATCTGAACTACTCATCTAAGACTCCAGGCTACAACCCTCACGCTCTTTGTAGCTTTAGTTTAATTTTGTCATGGTGGTGAAAAATATCACATTTCCTTATCTGACCTACTGAGTAGGTTAGAGGAAGCATAATATCACGGAACAAAGGAATATTCAATGCTCAAACAAGATTGAAATGATAGGAAACTTTAGCTATTTTTCCTGTGTAGTTTCCTTTTAGGATATTTTGTAATAATTTAAAAAAAAAAAAAAAACAAACCAAAAGAAATATAGAACACATTCTCTAATATCAAGACAGGCATAGGGTATGGGGCCAGCTTCTACACATCCGAAAAATGCTGGGGTTTTGCCCCATGTGTAAATAGGCAATAGAATATTTAAGAATTAAATTCTGTTTACTCTGCACTACCTAAGTCCTACGAATTCCCCTTTCTTGATATAGTCCAGACCACCTTAATACAGCAGAGACTCCGCAGTTATTTGAGTAAGAATTCGAGAAAGCCAATGGCATTTGTGGTTATAATTGGATTGCCCTAGTTCCCCTGCACTAATCAATGCCCTTGTGTTGGCAAGGTTGTGCTCTCACGCTGGCATGGCTTCGTGGGCAACTGTGACATTATCCCGACTCGTTCAGTGCCAATCAGCGTGGGAAGCCAACTATGCATACAAATAACCTAAAGGTGAGAGGAAGACCAGACGGAGGAGAAAGTACTAACCCCAGCCCTTCAGCCAGTTCCTCTTCTCTCTGCACCCTCAGCCGGTGCATTCCATTCTAAATACCTAACTTCCAAAAGAAGCAGGAGCTCAAGGAAAGGGTGGGGAGATGCTCAACAGGGCTTGAGCAAGGCTGTAGGGCAAAGGCAGAGCTCTGCACCATCCACCACCATGGCTCTGCAAAGCCCCAAACAGGATCACAGGGCTCAGGTGTCTTCTCCTTCAGCCAACCTTACAGAGGAAGGTTAGATGGCAGGAGGAGGAGAAAATGCAAAGGATTCTTTGAAGAAGCACCTGTTACGTAGGAGATGTTGAAAAGAAGTTAGTTGACATTCATCAGGCTTGCACTGAAATCCTGCAGTTAGTGCTGTTGCACGCTCCAAAAAAACATACCACCCAAAAACCAGAGGAGTCCACATGAAATGCCAGGCCTGGTTTGGAGAGCCCCGAGAACCAGAACCCACCACGGTCAGGTGCACCCAGCACAGAGGAAAAACCACCTTTCTTTCTGTTGCAGAGATCTGGCACAGTGTCACAGAATCATTATGTTGGAAAAGACCCTTAAGATCATCAAATCCAATCATTAACACCGCCAAGGGTACAGTATCTGTGTACTTCCCCCTGTCCAGCACACAAATCAAGCCACTCACATCATCCCTTCAAAAACCAACATATTTTTTTCCAGGTATGAAGTCTCTCCAACATTTAACTACATGCCATTTAGAGAAGTTGCATATAGTATGTTTGCCAGCCTAGTTACTGTAAAACCAAGCACAAGAGAGTGGGGATGTATGGCATGTAAAGCCAGTCCTGGACTTTGAGAGTAGTGAGCTGTTATCTTCACCCATCGTTCTTGCCTTTAACTACACACTCAGAGGTGGTGCACATGCACCTGTAAAAAATTAAACACTAATGGCAGTGCACTGCTCTCAACCCATCCATAAAACCCCCACCAGCATTAATGGGAGTTGCACACAGGGCCCGCCAGTACTCCCTGTGCTGATGCTGGTGATATCTCACTCATTCCGTTACAACAAAAATGCTCTGCCTGAACGGTGCAGGATACTGCCATTTAATCAAGAAGAAGGGAAAAATCTCTCACGTTACACAAGAAAACGGAAATTTTACAGCAACAGCTTCCTACTGCCCCACACAACACCAAAAAAGGGTCTGATATTTTTCCACCTGGCTTTGCTTTTTTTTTTTTTTTTCTATTGTGTTAATATGTTAACAGAAATCAGTAAGGAAAATGGTTTGCTTGGCAAGCTCTCAATCTTTGCAAATGACCTGAAAAATATCTACCTACACATGGCAGTAATTGGATAGGTTTCAGTAACAAAATATTTTCTTTAATTCGCAAAAAAACCCACCCCCTAATCCCAATGAGCAGACAAACACTTTCAAACCACGCAAACTCCAGATCAATAATTCAAATACCAGACTAGCCCATGCACTGACTCGACAGTTAATATTAATTTAAGAGGTGGCTAAAAAGCTGCTGGAATAATGTCCTTTTTACTGCTTGCTTTACTAGGACAGTCTATGGTGTTTGCAATGTTTTTAGACAGACCTGGAGGTGTACGTTCATTTTTCCTGCTTGGTTTCTTCTTTGTTATGTGAGAGTTAAAAAGGAGACCCAACGCCATGACAGGGATATTCCATCCTGATGGCATCTTCCCACTTCTGCCATTTATTTTTGCTTGTACAAGAAGCCTCAAGCCCAGAGCCCATTGAGCTGATTTATGGGTGATTCCTGCTGATTAATGGATTTTGGATCTGTCCCAAGGGAGAGAGCAGGGGAGACTCAGGCCCTACACGAGCACTTTGCCTGCATGAAAGGGTGACAGGGCAGAGCCAGGGACTGCTTTTGAAATAGTAGCTATTGTTATGCTAAAACCAAAAATTAAAAGAAAGAGCGATCGCTTATCCCAACAGTTCTAATCCTTTCAATTTCTACATTAACTTGTCCTTGGAATAGAAAGCAATTTGCACAATTAAATAAGACATGTGACAATGCAAGCAGTTCCAGTTCAGCTCCAAGTTCATGAGAGCTCACATAGCAGGGGGAAAAGAAAAAAAAAAAAAAAAAGAAAAAAAAGGAAGCAAAAGAGAGAGGAAAAAATAATCTATTTCTCCTCGAGCTAATAACAATAACAACCTCGCCTCGCTAGAAAAGGGGCACAGTCACTTCAAACCAACTTGCCATCATACATTTGCTGAATGTGTGACCTAGGATTTTTAACACAAAATTTGCTCCTCAGTGGTTGGCCCATAACACTCCTAGACCTGCTCTTGTCCAGCTGCGCAGATGATAAAACTGTCGTTTGGAAGCTAATTATTTATTGCACACCTCCAGAAAGCAGATCAAGATGCAGCTGAGCTCCCTCCAGGCAGGCAGTTGGCGTGGGACCTGCCTCCCTCAACTCAAGAAGGAGCCACAGCAGCAAACCCTGCCCAAATGGTCGGGCACGAGCTCCGGGTACAGCCAACTGGCCCGAATTTGCTGCCTGTAGCTGATACAACAGCCACCACCAAAGTGACTGCCATCACTCGGAAAAGAGAGGCAAGAAGCAAAATGGATTTTCTTCATGCAGAGGTCCGACGAGCTGAAATCAAACCATATTTTTAGCCTCTTCTTGCCAGGATATGGGGTGCCACAACTAGACCAATAGAAAGGAGGGAAACTTTAATTTTCCCTGCGTTGTTCATACTTCCCTTTCAACCAGGAAACAATCTGGGCTCAAAAGAGCTCCCTCCCAAACTGTTCCAGGAGAATCAAAATATTTGGCTTCTACAAAAAACTCTTATTCACTAGTAAAAGAAACTTTTGCATGAACGGGTCATAAGCCCTTATGACCCAGGCACACCTGCTTGTTATTTTTCTTGCCTTCCTCCACTTTGAATTTTGCACATACCCTTTACTAAGTGCCTGACTGGAGCAACCTTTAGATCTTCAGAAAGGTCCATGTCCAAAAACACCTGCTGCTGAAGTCACTCCCCAGCATCAAGCCCAGAGCCTGGAATTTGTGTTTGTAATATGTGAAAATACTCTAAGGCCAGCAAGCAACACCACAGAGCCATGCCTGGCATGAAGCATCACTGATACGAAAATCCGTGGTCCCACCTCCATTCACCCACTGCAGCCTGTGGTGGCTTTGGCTATAGAGACAGCAGCCCTGGAGGTGCCAAAGCTCAAGAAGATGCTGAACCCAGCTACATCTTTCTGGGTGATCCTGCCTTTCTTCCTGCTGCTTGAACCAGAATGCTTGAGAACCACAGACTTGCAGTTAGCACCAATCAACTTCCCTTACTAAGAAAATATTCTCTGTTTTTCTACCACGCAAACACCAAAGACCACACATGCTCTAGATGTTTCCTTTCCTGATGATGTATGTGAAAATGCATTCCAGCTTTAAAGATTTTTTTTTTCCCGCCTAAGGTAAAAAGTTGTACGTGAAAGCTATCAATTCTGCACAGTAGACAGAAACTAGATTAATGAACAAAACAATAAATTGCCTCCTTAAGAGAGCAGATAGTAACACATGAGCTGAGCATGTGGCGGAAAATGATTCAATATATAGACAAAATTACTAAATAACTGCATCTCATAACTGCAAGGCACAAAAGCACCACTGAATTGGTACAAAATTGGTTTAAGGTATGACTGACAGAAAGTTACGGTGCTGAAAATCACCGATACCAGTTCCGTAATCCTTTGGTTCAGGAAGAAAAATAAACTAGCCCTGTAGAATGACTGAAAAAAAAAATGTGGCAAAATATCCATGAAAACCATCCTGACACTGCAAGGCACTGGGCAGTTTGCTAACGTACATCCCAGTGTTTCACCTAAGAGTAGACACACATCTGAGCCAGGCTGTGGGTCAAATGGGTACAAATATACCATGGCCACAGTGACATACACTGGTGGCATGTCAGGAAAACAGCCAGGTCTTCTGCCTTCTGCACTGCCTGGGATAATGGAACCTATTTGCCCACAGATCGCTAGTGGTTGCCCTTGCTGAACCTGACTTCTGCCTTGCAAGCCACCCCAGCACCCAAACTGCTTGTTTGCTTGCTCTTAATGCAACTTTCAACGCATAATAGTCACAAGTACATCAACGTGCCATCCCCACTCATGTCTAGCGATACCTATGGGGCACCACGCTGGCAAGAACAACGCTGAGTTCACCACATCTTTGCACTGACACTCAGTAAAAGATGAGAAAAAATAATCCCATTAGAAAGAAACTTTGCCTAGCCACAGGGATGCTGGTAATGACAATACAGGCACATGGAAGAGAAGTCACAGAACAGTCAGCCTGTTTATTTTCATTAGCATATGCCTATGGGGCAGAGATGGAAAGTACCAAGGTGATACCTCCCTGCTTCTCCCACCTGCCCTTCATCAGCAAACGTCCACCCAAGTGATGTAAAAGTAGATGCAAAATACAGCACATCCAATTTGATTCCAGGAGAACAATTTAAGTCTGTTCACTTACCATGTCTAAGTTGCAGAACAATAACCAATCAATAATAATTTGTTTAGTCACAATCTTGGTCTTCCACTGTTAAGGAATTAAACTTTCTTGCCAGACAGATCCTTAATGTGTTTTCCATACTAACAGCAACAAAACCTGTGCACCTTGCTTCTAACTCACATTGGGAAATTTTCACGGAAAACCACAATTATCGGATCTGTATCATTGGCCGTGATCAATTTTTTTTAGCCAAAGTCAGTCTAATACCTTATTTCACTTGCCAATACCACAGCAAGATAGCAGCCTGATCCCTTTCCCAACTCACTATGGGAAAAGCTTGCATTTGACATCCCAGGCCCATTTGACCAAGTTGGCTGTTGGCTGTTACTGTGCTATTACCTCAACAGGAAGCCAGAAATAGAATTAATTACATTAGCGTATGGGACTTGTGACGTAACTCTCTCGTTTGCTGTTTTTGGGAGGGAAGGAAACCTGAAATAATTACTATCTGGCTATGAATTACAATCCACTTCCTTAAGACAAGAAACTTTTCTGAGGGAAAGAACGAAGTCAATGTTTTACCCTGCCAAAAGCACAGTTGACAGCTTCAGACTTTTGAAAGAGCTTAAGGATTGCTCAACCTGGAAGCAAAGGCTTAGGAAAACCACCCTGGAGATCTTCTGCAACCCCATGGTTACGTGAGACCCAGCAGTACAGAATTTGCCTGAAGATCTGCCTGGAAACCAGACACCTAGAATATGAAATTCTGCTGGGTGAAGGAGTTGAAAACTGAAATAAGGTCACACAGCTGGAAGCAAGACAAATAGTCCAAAAGAAATTGCAAACACACAAAAGAGCTGTAGACCAACAGCTTGACTGCAAAGGATCTGGGATTTCGCCATGGACCACTCACAAGAGTGCAAACATCAAGTCCTGTGGAAAAGGCAGTCAAAGTTTCTTTCTCAAAACTGCTATAAAATAAGAATGTGACACATAGAAACAGTCTGTAGAACGAGTGTGAAATTTTCCAGCTCTGGCCTGTTTGGCCCCGTTCCCCACCATTGCTGATTCTAACATTGGGCATACACCTCGAACCACAGAACAGGCAGAGGCAAGAGCTGACCACCTCCCTGTGCCAACAAGAAACCACATTACATGGAAAGGGACAAAGTCAGGCTTTAGCCACGGTGCCAGACCCAAAACACATCCTCCCCCAGGTCACCTCCCTGGTCACAACACTGATAACACAAAAAACTCACACCTGGGCAACCTCAACCTGGCCATCCCTTCTCAAGCATGTGGGAACACGGTGGCAGAACCACCTCCTGTGTGTGCTGTGGGTTCACCAATGACCTCCCGTGCAGCTGGGTGGCATGGGAGAGATGACAACCATCTGTAAGGACTGAGAGGGCTGGTACCAATTATCACACAGGAACAGGATCGCAATCATCAAGCTGGCAGCACCAGGCATTTGCTTGCTCAAGACACAGGGCAGCACTCCTCTGCTCTGGTGGTTCCCCATTGATACGTTAGTAGAAAGGGTTGTTAAAGTTACTATGAAAGGGTAATCTATTACAAATTACTCATTAATGCAACTGAAAAATCAGTGACATATTATTGATTAAGCCTGCGTCACGCTAGCTTGGCGGCAAGACTTGGTTCATGCTGCTGATTTGCCTTCTACATTTTATATCAACCTTCTCAATACACCTTACACACACGGCTCCTTTTCTCCTCCTCACCTGGATGAGTAGATGGGCCTTGCCTTTTTGCAGCACGTGTGCTGCCTCCCAAGCAGCCAAACTGCTTTAACACCTTGCAACTAAAGACCCAGTTGCAAATTTGAGACCCTTCTGCCTCCCTTTCTGGCAGGTACCGGGACGTGCTAAGGCTCCAGGCTGTGCCCAGCAGCCATCCAGTGCTGGCAATGGTTGGTGGTTTTTGGAAAGCAACCTCAGCAGCTGAGTCACCGGGCTTTCCCACCTCTGCCAGCAGTGGGTGGGGGCACAGCCAGCTCCACGCAGGTAAAATCTGCTCTGTCCTGCACTCAGCTCATCCGAGCCCGCTTCCAAAAACCTCACCACTGCAGCGCAAATTGCTGGAAGGCCTCTTCGCTGGCTACAGCCCCTTGGCCCTCCTCCAGAAACAGAAAAAGCTCTAATCATCTTCCTACTAGTTTGGCACCATCAGAGTGTTATTGCTGCTTCTGCATGAGGAGTTTTGCCCGTGGTAGATATCCCCTCTATAAACACTCTCAGTAAGAAGCCAGGACTTTGTGCAGGATCCTCACAAGTGGCTCCAGAGCCCACATCTGACACCAGGATGGTCATGGCTGACCAGCAGCAAGACATGGGAACAGCTAGCATTTACCATATATTTGGTCCCTGATTTATAAATCTCGGCCACAGATGGGTCTTGAATATATAAGAATTATAAAAAATGAGGCAAGAACAGGGAGGTATTTAACTGATGAAGCTGGAAAGGAAATGGAAAGCACAGACCAGAAGAACAAAGTGAACGAACGCAGTGGGAACAAAGAAGGAGCTGCCCAAAAGTGTTCATTCAGGAGTCCTGCACCAGGGTCACAGTAAAAGCCGTGAGGAACTTGTGGAGTTTGGAGCAATAAACAGCTGAACACGCAGCAGAAGCAGGGAGATGAGAAAGCCCTTACATTTATACTCACGGCCACAGGGCAATTGTGGCTCGGTGCCACCAGGCAGCCGGTGGAGGCCACATCTGCCTCAGAAGAAGGGGTGGCCAATGGGCAGAATGGTTGGGTAAGATTCAGTAAAAGGCTAAAGCTATCACAAAATCCAAGAAAACTAGAAGAGAAGGGTTCCAGAGTAGCCAACAACCAATATATATGTGTAAACCTATCAATGACATAAAACGTGTGAAACGTGAGAGAAGAGAGGCTGCAAAAAGGAACGCAGAGCAAGAGGTGGCCTGAAGTGGTTTATTTAGGCGATGACCAGAGGCAGCGTCCCGGTGGCATCTGGAGCTGGACATCTCTCTGCCAGACTAAACCTTCAGGGTTTCACATGGAAACCAGTGGGTAGGGCTCGCTGGTCTGCTCCTGGTGAGGGGGGGACAGACTGGACTGGGGGGTTGGACAGCTGCTGCTGGTCTCCTGAAGCCAGCCAGCACGGTCGGACACGGCTCCCCGTGGCACCGCAGGATGCGGCTACGCGCCTTTTATCATGGGAGTCAGATTGTTCCTCCGCGGGGCGCAGGAAAGCTCCGCTCTCCAGCTTCGCAATGAGCCACTTCCTTTTCGTCTTTTTTTAGGATCAGGATTTCTTTTCTCTTCCTCCTCCACCTCAAAAAAGCGGATATTTAATAATTGGGATCGGAAGAGCTTGCTATCGTGAAGCGATGGGTGGTAGCGGCGCTGCACCTAGTCACATCACGCCGTCAGCCTGGCCAAGTCTTCATCCCGTCAGGGCTATTCAGTAAAACCCAACTAATTATTCCGCCAGATCCTCGACCAGATGACAAATTGATTCACGGCACTTAACTAAAAGAAGGGAAGGAGGAGAAATTGCACCATTTCCTATGACTGAAACTACATTAACCCGTTACCCCAAGGAAAACTTCGTCGAAAGTTTTTATTGCGGCGGTTGAGCTATACGCCAGACGGCTGGAGCGCATTGCCAGGAGACCCCGGGGCCGTGCTATGGAAGTTCATACACAGAGCACGGTCTGCATTCGATATCCATCAGCGTTCGGAGGAGAAAGATTTTTTTTAGAACATCTGCAGAGTATCTCGCATGTCAGAGGACCTAAAAACTGTTATCAGAAACTGCTAATTAAAACTTAACAAAATCAAATACCTAAGCTGACCCGAGGACGCTGCAAACTAAAAGTAACACCAAGGAGACTGTTGGAAATGAAAGCTTTTACTCAATCTGTCAGTCAACTCACAAGGGAAACCTCTCCTGGATACTGCAAGAAGTCTATAATTACATCATCATGGCAAGGGCACACCAGTACGTTGCTTATTAATCATTTCCAGGAAGTGGACTATCAGAAAGCCATTCATAATAGCACCACTGCCCGGCAATGGGGGCTCCCTCGCTCACCACAGGGTGGGTGCTCAGGACTTCCCTCTCAATAATTTCCTCTTTGAGCAAATTTCAGTCCTTGCCAGAAGCCTGCAACGCACACGCACCTTTTCACACGTTCTTCTGACCAAAGACTGGATTCACACAGCACTCTATGCTCCCAAACTCTTATGAAACCAGTCTTCTCTGGTAGGAGTGAAAGACACACCCCTTCCAAAAAGCGAGCGCTGCTAGGTTTTGCGTTTTCCCCTCCACTCCAAAGAGATGTGAGATACTTTCTCTCCACCAGACAATCTCAGGGGGAACGCCAAGGTTCAGCATTGCCCAAGCTGCCCTGTACTTGCTCCTTAAATGAAGTGACCAAGACCTGTTCACCAAATGCGTATGACCAACGCTTCACTCCTTTTCAAAAACTTGGACAACAGTAAAAGGGAGAGGGAGAGATGGAGGGGAAGAGGACAGTAGAATAAGTAAGATTGTCACACCTATCTGAAAATCTTAAGCCTGGCGAGAGACCTCCTCCCTCCACTACACCACCAAGCAAGTGAGAAGAGCAAGGAAATGAAGACAAGCAAGAGGTAAAGCATGCTAGAAAAGAGGAGAAAGATACACTACGTAGGTAATATCATGGACGAAGTACTATTCTTGTGAATCATGATCCAGAAGAATAATACCCTCAATAGAAGCTACAATACAGTGGGATGAAATACAGCAGACCGTTAGAACGGCACAGAGTAAAGTCCACAAGTAAAGTCAGAGCCCTCCCAGCTACCTTTGATTCAATGAGTCCTGTGATCTGCTGCTCCGTTCCTCCAAGGGCTACTGATGCAATGTGCCAGATTCCATGTTTCTTTCCAACTGTTCTGAGTCTCCTGCATCTGATCTCAAAGAAGGGAGCAGAAACAGCTGGAAGAGAGAAACCAGAATGGCATAGTCCAGCAGCAACCCTTGGAAGAACACACAAGACAGCCTTGGGAGAGGTACCGTTGTCCCCCAGCACGTATGTTTGCATGCGGACATCTATCCACATGTCTTCTAGAAGAAACACATCTTGCTAGTGCCTCAGCTCTGGCTGGTCACAGAGTACCAGAGCATCTTCTGACTCAGCACGTGATCAGTGCAAGCTCAACAGACCGACAGGTCAACAGCACGGCCACGATCCACAGATTTGGGTGCCAAAAGAGTCACGCGTGCTAAATGCAGTCTAAGTTTGGCACCACGCTTCTCCTCCAGTGGTACCTTTACTCCCTGAGCAACTCCACCTACTTTGCAGCACGTGAGCGGCTTGCAGCCCACGCAAGGGAAGCCAGTCAAGGTCTACTCTGTTTTGGCTTTAAAGCTCCTGTAGATCTAGCTGCAGGCCAAAGGAGGAGGGCAACACAGCAGGTGAAACAGGAGACCGAAGGAATAAGCTTCTTCAGAGAGAACTTAGATATTTGCTGCCAAAGGAGAGGATTAGTTGTGGAAATCAGGAAGTCAACGAGGCAGAGATCAGCAGGAGGCCACTGCAGATAATAGGGACAGTAGGAGCAAGGCTGTTGCTCACCAAGGCACGTGAAGGGGAGATAAAAAGGCTTGTGCTCTTTCATATGTGCAAAGACTAGAAAGAGGGAGCGAGGAGGTCAGGGAGATGGTGCTGGTGGAGGAAGGGCCATGAGAAAAAAAAAGGCTTTGAAAATGAACCATAGGAAAGCGATTTATAAAGGAAGAACTGTCAGAGTTGGTGTTAGGACCTTCTTTCTCATTTCCACTATAAAGACGTAAGACACCGTAACTCACAACCAGATTTGGGGAGGGAAGACCAGGAGCACAGCAAGACCAGGACAGAAGGATGACATGTAAAGGACAGAAACAGAGTTTTAGACACAGAGAAGATCAGATTCGGATGATTAGGAATTACAATTAGGAGAGGAGAGGACAGAAAGCAAGTTTAAAGGCTCGTGGGATATTTGAGGCAAGACAGCCCAAAGGATCTCTTGCCAGCCTTACAGCAGGGACGAAACGGAAACTGTAAGATTTTTCCTGACCACAACTTCCTCATAACCAATTTCTAGAAAGCACAGGCACACCATGTCTCTTC
Source organism: Tringa tobata (assembly GCA_033628505.1). Classification (NCBI taxonomy): domain Eukaryota; kingdom Metazoa; phylum Chordata; class Aves; order Charadriiformes; family Scolopacidae; genus Tringa; species Tringa tobata. The sequence continues at coordinate 62,233 of JAHREE010000562.1, forward strand.
AGGACAGCAGTACCACTGCAAGCCTGGTCCTAGCACACACGGTACCATTTCTAGAGGTGTCCCTCAACTCCACATCCCTTCTGTCCCACAGAAACCTACTAATTGCTACAAATTAGTTCCTTTCTCATAAGTGCCAAGTCATCAACAGCAGTAACAAAACGAATACCTGGAGTATCGCAAGTCTGCCTGTCCCCTGAAGAGTTTGTTGGAGGCGTCCGGTGTCTGTAGACTAAATGTGGTTTATTGTGCTCTTCTTCATACTCCTGTTCTTCGAGTGATAGCAGTGGCTCTACGAAATAGTCCCCATCGTCAGACTTGAATGTGCCTAGCTGAGAGAGACCAGAGAGGAGCAGGCGGTCAGCTTCAGGCGATGAGAAACCACGGAGCAGGGCTACCCAACAAAATGAGTAATTAATGAGGGAGCTGCACGAGTGCCTGGTTCTGCAGCGACCCCTGCGAAGGCACAGGCTGGAGCTCCAGCTCCCCATCGTACCCACACTGGGCTGTACTGCTCCCTGTAGCCATCCCAGTGGAATTTATGGAAAGCAAATTACTAATCCATAGGCAGGGAGCATGAGAGGGGGATGTCTGCCAGACCCTGTCCCTATGCCAGTGACATTTACCAAGCCACCAATGCCCAGGGGGGCAGATGGTGCTGCAGCACGCTGGAGGCCTCAGTGCAACCCCATCACCTTGTGCTGGTTTCATACAGCAGCTCTCTCCTCAAGACAAGCTTTAAACCCACGTGTAAGGACCAGAGGGAGGTGGCCAGCCCAGAGAAATCCCTGCTTATGACAAGCCACCGACGCTCCTAGTTACACACGACTATGAATTGGGGATTCCGTGGGTAAATAAAAAACATCCAAGACCAAAAACACCCTACCAGTCATCATAGACTGGGAAGCACGGCCCGTAACTGGGAGGAGGGCCTGCCCAGCCACACACACGTGCACTAGCCTGGATGAACACGCTCACCCAGAAGAGCTCCTAAACCAGACAGAAACCAGCAGAGACACCTCCTGGGGAGCACCTGGGTTGGACACCCCCGGGGTGCTGGAAGGCATGGAGGTAGCTAGAAGGGTCAGCCCTGCTGGGAGCCTCCGCTCATCCCTTTGCCAACGTCCCCCTGCACAGAAGGGCACCAGGCTGGCAGGAGGGGCTGCCAGGAAGCTCTCCTCGGGCCGTGCCCCTGCCCTGGGGTGCAGGATGGCTCTGGGGCCAGCGCTGCTGGGGAGCCCCCAGTCATCCCTTTGCAGCCCTTGTCAGCACCCCGGGGGCAGGAGGGTGTCGGTGCCCGGGGTCTGCGCCCGCTGGGTGGCAGTTTTTCCCCCCAAAACCGGTGGAGCAGGAGGGGGTTCCCCCCGCTGCCGGAACCCGACGGAATAATAAAAGCGGGGGGGAAAGAGAAACCCCCGACCGGGGCGAGCCGGAGCCGCCAGCCCCATCCCGCAACCGGGGGCGGGGGCAAAGGGGCCGTCCCCATCCGTCTGCCCACCCTCCCTCGCCCTGCTCCTCCTCCTCTTCTTCCGCGCTTCCGCCCCCGCCGCTGGGCGTCCGGCGGGGCCGGGGCCGTGAGGCGGGCCGGGGGTCTCACCATCCCGGAGCAGAGGCTGATAACGGCGGTGTGCCGCGGGCGGGCGTTGACGTGCCCCCGGTAGAAGCAGTGCTTCACGTCGGCGTCGGCCGCCTCGGCGTAGAGGCGCCGCTGGTCGGCGGCGGGCTCTCCCAGGAGGCTG